>PJQD01000060.1:0-124050 GCA_002922495.1 Rhodotorula taiwanensis | reverse complement strand
GAGGTTGCAGCGCCGCCCGCCACGCCGATCCGCGTCACGTCCGCCGAGCCGCCGCCGCTGGTACGCCGTGCACAGGTTCAGAATCGCCTCGTCAAGCCTGTACCGCCTCCGCATTTCGAACGCGCCAGCGCGCCACCGCCGCCTTCGCCTGAGCCAAAGGTTGACGAGTCTCAGGACGAAATTGACTTCCTTGGCAACGACCCCTTCGGTGCCACTCTGGCGGAAGTCGAAGCTCTCCTGTCGGCCACCGGCGAAGCGCTCACTGTTCAAGGCTGCTCTCCGGCAGTGAGAGTGAACTGCTGGTAAGTATGATAGTGTGGAGTGAAAGTAGAGAGGGAGAGGCTACGGACCTGCTCTCCAGGCAGTGAGAGTGAACTGCTGGAGAGCAAGCGAGGTGACCGGCCGAGGGCTCGGGTTTTCTGCCACTCACCGTGGGTGCACCCACGGTGAACGGCAACTCAGGGGAGGCTTCCACCGGACCAAAAGACTTAGCCCGCTGAGAGTGCATCTGCAGCAACACTCACGGCGTCCGACGACCAGTTCGCACTCCCGACCACGGACCCTCGGAATCATCGCGAAGCCATGCGTGACTCTGATCGCGAACGCTGGCGCCTCGGCGAGCACAACGAGTTCTCGTCCCTGCGCGACGAGTACAAGGTGTTCCACGTCGTCGACCAAAGCGACGTCCCCTCGGACGCCAAGATCCTCGGCGGTCGTTTCGTCTACCGTCGGAAGAAGGACCAGAACGGCCAGGTCACGGGTCACAAGGTCCGCCTCGTCGCGCAAGGTTTCACGCAACGGCCAAACGTCGATTTCCGCGAGACCTTTGCGCCGGTCGCCAAGTTCACTTCGATCCGGGTCCTCCTTGCGCTTGCGGCGCGGCACCGCCTGCACGTCCACCAGGCCGACGTCAACAAGGCCTACCTCCACGGGAGCCTGACGGAGGAGCTCTACATGCGCGTCCCCGAGGGCATCGACAACGCCGCGTACGCCAGCAAGGTGCTCAAGCTGGACCGCGCATTGTACGGACTCAAGCAGGCCGGCCGGGTGTGGAACCATCGCATCCACGCCACCCTCGAGCAACTCGGGTACACGCGGACCAAATCGGACGCCTGCATCTATCGCCGGTTTGAGGGGGGGCAGCATCATTACATTGCCCTCTACGTCGACAACCTTCTCTTCGTCTCTCCCGACATCGTCGAGATCCAACGCGTCAAAGACGGCCTCAAGCGCGAGTACGGCATCAAGGACCTCGGCAAAGCCAGATTCATCTTAGGCATTCAGCTGCATTGGCGCAAGAACGGCGGCATCTTCCTCTCGCAGCGCGCTTACCTCGAAGACGTCCTGCTCCGCCTGGGCTTCGCCGAAGTTCGCACCGCTCCAACGCCCATGCAGCCGAACCTGCAGCTGCCGATCTCGCCCGAGGACCACCAGCCCACCCCGGCCTTCCGTTCACGGTACCTCCAAGCCGTCGGATCGCTCATGTACGCCATGCTCGGAACTCGGCCCGACTTGTGCTATGCTGTCGGCGTACTCGGCCGTCACGCCGCGAGACCGGACAACTTGCACTGGGCTGCCGTCCTGCGCGTCCTCGGGTACATCAAGGGGACTCTCGACTTTGGGCTTGAATACTCGCCGGACGACACGCCCCTCTCCGGTTATGAGGCGTACTCCGACTCCAACTGGGGTGCTTGCCCGTCGACGTCGCGCTCGACCATGGGCTACACCTTTGTCCTTGCGAACGGCGCCATCTCCTGGTCCTCGAAACTTCAGCCACGCGTCACGGCCTCGTCTACGGAAGCTGAGTATCTCGGACTCTCGCATGCTTCCAAAGAGGCGATCCACTTGTCGCAGCTCCTCTCGGAGCTTGCAGCGGGATCCGGCAAGCCCGTTGAGCTCTTTGGCGACAACCAGGGCGCAAACGCCTTGTCTCGCAACCCGCAATTTCACAACCGCACTCAGCACCTTCGCCTCACCGAGCACTTCGTCCGCGAGCAGGTCCAGCAGGGGGACATCGTTGTCACCTACATCCCAACAGCCCGCATGGTCGCCGACATCATGACCAAGTCGCTTCCCCTGCCGGCGTTTGCAGGCCATCGCATTGCGCTCGGCGTCCGCCCGTTTCGAGCGAGGGGGGGGTGTTGCTGCAGATGCACTCTCAGCGGGCTGTCTTTTGGTCCGGTGGAAGCCTCCCCTGAGTTGCCGTTCACCGTGGGTGCACCCACGGTGAGTGGCAGAAAACCCGAGCCCTCAGCCGGTCACCTCGCTTGCTCTCCAGCAGTTCACTCTCACTGCCTGGAGAGCAGGTCCGTAGCCTCTCCCTCTCTACTTTCACTCCACACTGTCATACTTACCAGCAGTTCACTCTCACTGCCTGGAGAGCAGCCTTGAACATTGGCAAGGTACACCCTCCCTCTTTGTGTGCTCTGAGTTGCCAGGGGCAGATTTTGTACTGGGCTCAGCGGTGCAAAAGCAATAACAGGAACTTACTGCCATGTCCACCATATCACTGCCAAGCAGAGCCACCCCGGTCCCTGTGATCCTGCCGCCCAACATCCTGTAGATAAGTGTACAAGAGTCCCTTGCTTGCGCTGACTGGTGCTCAACAGAGACCTGACAAGCACTACGTCAACCTACACGCGACACGCACCTAGGGTCTCTACGCGCATCGCTGCAACCTGGCGCAAAGTGCGCATCAGCAGGTGCAGTTGGTAGGGGCAACGCGCAGCCGCCTTTGGCTTGCAACTCAGCGGTTCGGTCTTGCCACAAGAGCTCACTCCCGGTCAACAACCTGACAGAGATCTACCCTGTGCTGTTTGGTACACCTTGTTTGGCGACGGATGTGAGACAGCTCACACTAGATTTGACAGACGTCAGTTCTTGCCCTCTTGAGCTGACTACTCACTTGGGTCAAAATGGACGGTGTGACGCCAGCCGCGTGCATTCACGCTCGCAGGCTGCACCACCGGTCAACGGCTTGATTGTTTCACACCTCAGCTTGCACAGGTTATTGTCACCGGCGCTGTCTGCCACCCAACAGCAGGCTCAAATTTGTCTCTTAGGGGCCGTGCACAGCAGAGCTCTCACCGCAGCCGCAATTTCGATGGCCAGACTGTATTTGACCGACTTAACTCTAGTGTCTGAACCGGCGGTGCTTGATGTGCTACTGGTCAGACAATCTTGGGATGATTCACTGCAAGACTGCAGCCTGGATCTGGCTGTATGTCATGAGCTTGCAGCAGAAGTGTCTCAATTGCTTGGACTGGCAAGTGAATTTGGCTGACAGTTCTTCCAGCAAGCAAAGCTGTCTCATTCCCGCGCGCCCTTGTTGCCTCCTGGGCAACACTGTCAAGAAGGTGCTTGAGAAACTTGTTGACAAGCAGCGCCACAAGCTCCAAGAAATGGTCACAATTGCGCCTATTGCCAGTCTCTTGGCCTTATCAGTCAAGGGCGCTGTCAGCATGCTGCTGCGCCAGTGTATCTGACTGAGGCATGCTGATGTGCAAGCCAGAGCGGAAGTGCCTACCAAAAAGTGAGGGACTTAAAGTAGCTCTCACTATATGAGCATAGGGTGATCATGGAATGAACAGCTTATGGATCATTTGCGCGCCTTCCCAAGCTCCGCTTTTTCTATGTGCTGGAATGCGCGCTAAAGGGACATTGCAAGATTACGTGGATGTGGCGAGGTCGGCAAGATCATCTTCCTCAAGCCAATCACACCAAAAACCTTTGACAAGTGCTGCTATGGTGACAATCATGCCCTTGCTGTCCACCTTTGACAACGTTGCTAGCGCATTTATACCTCTGTTATCCTCTGCCTGTCCCTCTCTTCCTGCTTCTCTTGCACGCAGATGCGCCCTGCACGCGCCTGCAGCCTGCTCACCACCTCTGCGCAACCCCAACAACTCAATACTGCCAAGATTGCCCATTTGCGCCCTTACAGTGTGGTCCTGGTACTCCACCATTGCCCTGCGCACACCCAACCACCATTGCGTATCCCAACACTGTCCACCCCGGCTCAGTACAAGTCAGGGCAGATGGCAAGCATGGAGTCAAGGTTGCCTGTGGAAGGGCAGTGTGGTGAGCAGTTGAGGCCAGACGCAGCGGTCTGTGTAGCTTGTGCCTCTATTCAAGTGCACGCAGAGCAGGGCAAGGTACAAGCTGGCATATGTGGTATATCACAAGAGTTGCAGGGTTGAGTCCATCCCTTGCAGCAGCTGGGACATCAAGTCACGTGTGATGTTGAAGCGCAGGCTTGGTTCCGAGCTACGCCACATAATTGATTTTGGAAGGGCATGACAGAAAACGCCAAAAGCCTTTGGGCTTCCTATTGTTGCATCAAAGAGGATGTGCAGGGTTCTGAGGCACTCGCATGAGAGCACCTTCAAGCTGAGGTTGGACTCGTTCCCGCCAGGCGGCTGTATCACCTTGGAAGCGCCCTCGGCATCTTGAAAGACAAGCATCATGACCTGTGAGAAAGGCAATTCGAATGCTTCTCCAATGGCGGCAAAGAGGTTGAGCTTGATGTGCGTTGCAAAGTGGAGCTCAAGGGTTGTCAGATACAGGAATGCTGTGAGGATTTTGCAGAGGCAAAGATCGGATGTGTTGACCGCAGGCGGCTCAAAGGCAATTGGGCTCAGCCTTGCCTTGTAGAGGTCCGGACCTGACTGAGCATTCAAGCGCGGCGGAATTGAATTTAGACGAGATGAACACTTTGTTGGCTTGGAGTCCGTTGGAAGGTAGGCGCGGTTGATTTGGCAGCTCCCAGATTGGTAGAGGCACTGGCGCTTGTACAGCTGCAACTGCACCAGGCAGAGATGCTTGACTGAGTCTGGCAGCAGCAAGATGGAAGGTCAGCATTTGGGACTCAGCTTCCTGCAAGGCGCATAGAGACCAGCTCATATCCGAGTTGGCCAAGCCGCACAAGGTTGAAAGCGCTGGTGTCAAAGATGATGAACTCAACCCTGGTCGATACAAAGAGCTTCTGGAGCAGCCAGATCCGCTGGGCTGTCTCTTCGGGGGAATTGGTTAAGTTCCGCCCGTCCAGGTTCACAAGGTTGCTCTCGGGCGCATAGTGGATACAACGTACAGCACGCAGGTCCTCCTGCAAACTGTTTCAGGTGCGCAAAGAGAGGTCAGCATCCAGGACAACAGAGGCCCGAATCGTTAGCTGCCACTTACGTAGTTGATGCCGCGCAATTTGAAGTGGCAATGCTAGAACTTGCTTGTGCGCTCACAAGCTTGGCGGAGCCAATGTTTGTATTCAAAGAGATCTGGAGGCATATGAGAGAGTCAGCTACGCTGCAGCAAAAGTGCACACACTGGCGCGCAGCGCGCAAAACTGACCGCGCAAGAGAGCTTGCGCAAGTCCCGCTCGCCCAATAACATCGAGCAGGACTGGAACAGGTGGACTTGGGAGAGCAGTCCGCTCTGCGCTTTGCAGTTCATCTAGCGCAAAGCGTCGGCATCCTGGCCGCCTGGGGGTTGGCAGTAGCCCAATGTCGTCCACAACAATCTCATTTTGCTGGCGTAATGATTCCACTTTGCAAGGTTCCTGGCAGAGCGAGTTTAAGATGTGTGTAGTGCTTTTGGGGCTCGGCTGCCTGCAAGGCGCATAGGGACTGGCTCATATCTGAGTTGGCCAAGCCGCACAAGGTTGAAAGTGCTGGTGTCAAAAATGATGAACTCAACCCTGGTCAATTTGAAGAGCTTCCAAAGCAGCCAGATCTGCCGGGCTGTCTCTTCGGGGGAATTGGTTGAGTGCCGCCTGTCCGGGTTCACAAGGTTGCTCTCGGGCGCGCAGTGGATACAAACGACAGCACGCAGGTCCTCCTGGAGTACTTGTTGCAGCTGGGAGAGATCTTTGATGACAAGCAGCTCCGTTTGTGATGAGGGTGTGTTGGTCGAACCAGACCAGTTGGTTGAACCAGACCCGTATGGCGCGCGGCTGTCTGCTGCACCTGAGATGTCATAGGAGCAAGGCAGTCTATAGCACCCCAACATGCTGTTGAGTAGCACGCTATAAGGATGCAAGCAGCTTCAACTGAGTTGCTGACTGTCAGGGTGTCAGCGTGGACAGCGGCAAGATCTGACCCTTCACATTTTTTCCGAACCCAGTAGATGACACTTACCTTTCACATGAACAGGTATCTCTGTCTGGCCTTAGAACAGCCACTACGCGCCTCTCAAACTTGCTCTGTCAGGAACCTTGCGAAGTGGAATCATTTCGCTGGCGGAATGAGAATTGTTATGGGCGACACTGGGCTACTGCCAAACCCCAGAGGGCGAGGCTGTCGACGCTTTGCGCTAGACAAACTGCGAGGCGCAGAGTGGACTGCCCTCCCAAGTCCACCTGTTCCAGTCCTGCTTGTGCACCTGGACGAACTCGATCGCGTTGCCATCGACAAACTTGAGCTTGGCAAGCGTGGACTTGTCAATCTCTGGTTTCCCCTTGAGGATGGTGCGCTTGAGGAAGGCAGGAATTTGGACGCACTTGAGCGCAGTGTAGCTCAAAGCAATGAAGTGCGTTATCCGCTGTCCAGTGTGCGTCCGCTCGGACGGCGCCCAGGACAGCGGCACACCGTCTTCTGACACCACAATGCCCCGTGTTGCCTTCCAATAGAGGTAATTGCTGAGCTTGCTGACGTCTGCCGCAGTACCCTGTCGGTCCGGGGCGAGCAGCTTCACGTCCTTGAGCACCGGCAGCTTGACACGTTTCGGCGTGAATAGGCCGGCGAGCTCCTTCATCATAGCCGGATTTGTGGTTGGCAATGCAAGGGTTTGTAAAGCATGCTGCGCTCCCTTGAGAATCTGGACGACATGCTCGGTCAACCTCAAACAGTCTTTACCGGCAACGACAATGCGGAGGTCGGAGCGGGGCGACGTGCCTTGCGGCAGATTGAGGGGCTGAGGCAGCTGGAGATTGCTCGGAACGATCCAAGTGACGGTTTTGGCGCAATCCAAGAGCGGCCGGACAATGCACTTGTACATGCCGGCGGGAATCGCCGCCAAGAGGGAGAGCTGCTCGGCGCGGAACGCACTCGTCGCTTGGCTATTGTTGGCGAGGTGATCAGGCTTGCACTCCAGCGTTGGGTGCTGCTGGAAGCCAGGGCTGTCTGCGTACAGCTCAAATTGCTTGAGCTTGTACCCCGTCATCAGGACGTTGAGGATCAGGTCAGCGTGTGTCAGCGCGCAGCTTGACGTCTTTCCGGGGAAAGCTGGCTCACAGATAATGCCGATCCTGTTGACTGCGTTGTGAGCAAGCTTCTTTGCGTCGAGCTTGAGGGACTGCAGCGTCTCCTTGGGCGGGAGCCGAGCAAGGGACAAGAAGGTTCATATTGCGGCTTGCAAGTCGACGCCCGTGAGCATGTCCTGATTTGACGCCCAGCGCAACCCTCTTAGTGTGCGCCTGACAAGCTTCCAGCGGCGTTGACAAGGCGGTTCGCAAGCTGCAGGTCCGCGACCGTTGCAATCTCAAAGGTTTTGCTCGCGAGGCAGGCGAAACAATGCGTAGCGCAGAGGTGCAAGACTTGAGACAGAGTCAACAGTGCACGCCACACCTTGAGCTTGCCGTACGCCGCGCTTGCAAGAGTCGTGTCGTAGACGTCCATGACAATGTCGGCAAGCAGCTCAGGCGGGAGACGCGCAAGGAAGTTGTTTGGACGCGCAGTTGGCGTTGAGTTGTCAGCCATGACTGCCTGGGAGTCATGACTCATTGGCGTCAGCAGGCAGGAAAGCATTGCGAGTCATTCAGCAGCGCTGGCGAACGGCGCGGTCCGGATTCTGCTCATCACGGTTACTACAACCCCCCCGCCGCTTTCCAACTGAAGACGTGGGCAACGCTGTACCCTGTCCCCTTGTCACACACTCAGCCCCGCAGCAGATGCTTCTGGGAGGCTATACATCCAGGGTTCAGCGAGGCGAGCATTTGCTGATGCTGCCTGATTCGTCCCCCCTCGGTCTCCCACAGCTTTTGTTCGGGAGCGAGGCTACTTTACCGAGTCTTCTCAATGTGCACAAGTGCTGACATTACGCTGACAGGTCTCCCAAGCTCCAGGGTTGTGGGTCCTGCTGAGCCGTGATTGCGCCCGGCGAACGTACACTTCAGTAATCTCCTGCTTCCCCTCGCTCAGCAGACAACAGTTCATCTCATACATATCTTGCTGCCCTGCCACCTCTCTTGGAATCACAGGGCAGTTGCAACGAGTGCTTTGATCCAATTGCATCACCTGAAACCCAACCCTCCGTGATCTCGCTTTGGGCTTTTGCTGTTTCCTCGTTGTGCGCACAACATTGCCCAGGTTCTCCTGTCCACCTGCACACGCTGTAGGGCACTCAAGAGGGATTGTAAAGGGTGAAGGTGAGGACAGGCAACGCCTGCCATTCTACGGCTGCGGCTCCGCCACCTCGACCGCCCGTATATCTTTTGCACACACCCATTGACACTTTCTCCTGGCAACTGGCCATTATATATACTGCCAGAGTGGCTGTGATGGCCAACTGTAGCCTCCTATATCTCAGTGCGCCGTTCCACGCCCAGTAAGAGGCAGCAGCTCAACGGAACTTCCTCCCCTCCACCCAACAGGTCGACCTGATCACTGGGGCTGTCACATTTGTGTTTTAGTTCCCCTTACAGTCCGTTATTCACACTAGGGCTTACAGTTGCATGCATTGTCGCTGCCACCGCAATTGCTCTGAGCTTGTTAGCCAGTCACCTTGGTCTCCAAGGAGCAAAGTCTCTCCGCCACCTTTCCCCTCTGCGAGATCACTCCTTTCACCTTCGGACATTTGGGACTGCCGGTCAGATTGTTTGCAGTACCGCCAAGGTTACACAGGAGGGCAGTGTGCCAGTGTCCGCAGGTGCACGAAATGGCCCACAACCGACTTGCAAGCGTTGAAATTTGGCAGCACCTCCCTGTAGGGCTCGTAAGATGTGTCATCTCCAGACCCTCTCCAAGTCATGGCTCTTCCATTGGAACATTCAACAGATCCGCAACCGTTCACAATGCGACACTGTATGACCGGGTTTCTTCACCAAAATCGACCGAGACGACTCCCCATTCAGAAAGCTCTCTGTTCCACGCTCTCACTCCCTTGGTCAGTCTACATCTGCACCTGCATACAAGTAAACAAGTGCCTAGAGCCAATCATGTCCCTCGCGAGACGCTACAAAGAGCAGTCGTCACACCTTTCATCCTCATCCCGTCCTTGTCACTTGCCCTGACTTGTCTGCCTAACCTGCTCTCTCAAGCGGTCTGCCCACCTTCACTCTTGGATCAGCCCTGCAGGGCCACCTTACAATGGCTGTGTGAACCTCTGGGCAAGCCCGAAGCAAGGTCTGGGACCTCATCTGAGTTGACGCGCCTTGGCCGTGGCAGACCAGTTCTCCAAGGGAGACTCAACTATCACACGTGAAGGACACCTACATCTTGGCAAAGTCAACCCTGTGTGGTTGCTGTGAAGGTCGCAGCGCACACTCCGGTTGTTGATGCTTGGCCCTCTCCGGTCCGTGCAGGCCCCTCAGGCATGATGTCTCTCTCGCTTGCCTTCGAGGCCTGATGTACGCCTACCGCCCTGCTGCTGCAAAGACCAGTGTCACTGAACGCGTTGCGCAACAAACAGGGCAACAGTTCGTCGGCATCACGAATCACGAGCACACGGACATTCAACAGTACGTTGGCACACACATCTCGGACCCCGGCACAGGCCAGCTCAATGCCAGCCGCAATAGCAACGCAACCGTAATGCCGGCTTGTCGAGCGCCGCCGCGGCACAGAGGAGCAGCGCAAAGGGCCCCGGTACCGTCTTGAAACGGGTACAACCCTGGACCCTTGACTGTGGCAAAACAGGCACAACTCGCGGGTTCAGCGCTGTCAGAACAAGTTTGGCTGCGCACGCAAGACTGCGCCAACCTCATGTCATGAGCCGGTAACTAATTTCTCCGTATCGTGCCGCCTTCATGAGCTTGCGGGCGGAAGATTGCATGTTGACTCCTCTTGCTTCCAGTGGCCAGCTTGAGACTTTCCTCACGCTACCTCAACTTGTCAACAACTTGCAACATGAAAGCACAAAGCACGGCAACAACCCGCAGGAGACTGTCAGCGACGATTTGAGCGCCGTCCCAGGACCCTGGCGGAGACTCCGCAGACCGCAAACGCAGCTCTTGCGGATGTCAGTCTTTTCTCCAATGTGCTTGTTGCTTGGACTCTGAAGTTGATCAAGTTCTCTTGCACAGGCGGCCAGAGCTGCAATCATGGTACCTTACCTCGCGTATGGAGCCATCACTGTCAATGCAGAGCAAGTTGCGCCAGATGTCCTGTGTGCAGACTTACGACTGAGGAACTTGTGGAACCCGCCAACATTCATCCGCTGTGGCAGACGCTTATACCCACAACTCACCGAAAAGAAGAAGCTCTTGCGCACCAATATCACGCGCTTGCGGACACAGGCACCTCCCTGACAATCTGGCACACCCTCTCTGATGCTTGCACTTGTGTGAGAGCACTAGTGATGTCTGATCGACCTTCCAAATAATGTTGGAATGAGAACCGGAGCGAGAACCAAAGTATGACTAGCAACGGTGCTCTCCCCAATCTCTTCAGTACAGCCAGGCAAGCCTTGACCATGCTGCACAGACCCACTATATCAGTGCCCATTTCACAAGTAGCTGCAGAGAGTGACAGCCAAAAGGTAGATCTGAACTGCCTCTTGCTGCCGTTCCTCGCCCGGAAGCAAGAATGGCGCAGCGATGCAATCAGTCAGATACAACAACAGAGACCTCCTGCTGAGTGCCATCTGGCGCAACGGCGTATACACCGCCGTCCTCAAAAGTCCCAAGTCCGCAGAACGGAAGGGCGGTCAGGAACATCTGTGCAAAGCTTGTTGTCAGCAATCTCTTTCTGCTGTAGTAGCCACAGTGGCAATTTACCAATGCTCCGGAGAAAGCGCTGCGAGCCTCGAATCCCTGCGGGCCGGCACCAACTGCGGGGGGAAAGCACCAGTCAGGACAGAATGCATGGAACCGGCCGGAAGGGACGGACCAAGGAGATCTCCAAGCATAACTGCATAGTGCGGTTTGAGGTACCAGCGGAACAGCGGAGGGACAGTTGGCTCTCCGTGCAGACCGATGACGGAGACAATGTCTACCGGGGACATTGTTTAGCATGACAAGTCAGTCCAGCCCGCATGACCACATCGGACCACTTGAACTCACCATCGCAGACAAGCAGGTGGCTTTCTGGCGACCTCTGCAGAAGTGCAAGCACCGTACTGAACTCCGTATACCGCGCAAACGACGCAGCGGCCGAGGGCGATATCGGGAGCAAATTTGGAACAGTTGTTGCCCTGCACATGCAAGGAGGTCAGCTGTGAGCTACTCTCAGAGCAGAAGAGCAGGCATACTGAGCGTGTACAGGATCAAGGACATCAACACCATCCTCTCGTATCAAAGCAAGCCTGCTTCCGAGAAACCGAAGATCTCGGACTTGGAAAGGCCTGCAAAACATCCTGTCAGTGCTTGTCTATCGCTAGTCCGGAGAACGGGAACGTACACGGAGAACGTTGTTGAATGGCGTATCGCTGAGGGTGAGGCTGCAACCCTTCGTGAAAAGTGGACAAAGCGAACGATGGTATCGTGCCCAGCTGCAAAGCTATCTGCAATGCATTCAAGGATATTAGTCAGAGTCAGAATACACACATGTAGGCGTCCGAAACTTACAGGCTAGAAGCACCTTCTTGCCATCTCTCCGCAGAGCGAAGCGAGTAACGGTCTCCCGCCCGCTGATCCGAAGAGGTACTGATTGAAAGGGCTGTGATCAGTACAGAGCTGCTCTGAGCAGACAAGGACAGCTGGACTTACAACAAGGCTTCTGCTGCGGCAGAGACATGTCGAGGCTGACGGTCGGGATGAAAGCATCGAAGGGGTACGCCAGAAGAACGCCGGCAGCCAGGACAAAGAGCGTCCGCCCCGGCGTATGCGTTTCCAACTGCTCGATCCGCGGCAGATGGGCTACCCGCCGATGCGAGTGCGGAATATCTGTCCAGCCGACGTAAAAGCCATCCAGACCGCCCGTCACGAGCAGGTCCGGATGAGCAGCGAGTCGAATGCGCGCCGCAAGACGGCTATCGCGCGCGTCCGCTGGCAGTAGCGTGTCGAGATGCACGCCTTGACGATCTTGTCGTGCCGAGATGGCCTGCTGCAGGCGCATCCGCCAATTGTCGGCGTCGTCGCGCGAATCGGCGTAAAAGTCGAGACTTTGTCGGCGGGGGCCGACGACTTGGCATCGGACGGCATGCAGCCGAGCGGGTTGCGACGCAGATACGAGCGTGACGTTCTGATGCCGAGACAGCTCGCGCGCAAGACCTTCCGCTCGCTCGGGCGGTGTCTGCGGGAGGACCTGCAGCAGATCCAGAGGGATTGGCCGCCGCTTGACGGTGAACCGCTTGCGCCCGTCACGCTCAACGCGTGGCGCTTTGGCTACGACGAGGAAGTTGTCGAGCAGGAAAAGGTGGGCCGGTCGCCACGAGCCAGTGCTGTCCCGGAGGTGAACCGGCCCTTCCTTCTCGAGGCAGGTGGCGCTCGTGATGTGGAGATCCTGCAAGAGGCAGTTTCCGTCAGCCCAGATCGATGGTATATCAAGTCAAGGAGCACTGTCGTGACTCACGAGTTCGGTATCATCCTTGAGGCGCAATCTCTTTCGCAAATCCCGCACCGCCATTGCGCGCTTCGCTTTGCCAACGCCGAGGTCAGCGTCCGAGCTCTGCTGGCCGAGCATGTCGATGGTCCGCAGCAGCTCGGGTCGACCGGCGTCGGATGGTGAGGAGGAACGCAAGATGGCCTCAAGCATGAGCTTGTACCGGAGGGCGCGGAACGTCGGACGGCTGTGAAAGGTGTCGAAGCCTCGGCGCGCGGCCAACGGGTGGTTGTGGAAGTGCTAATTGTGCGCTAAGTGTCAGAATTACCAAGCGAGATTCTGCACGCGTCCGCGGGCAACTGACTTCGAGGAGAGCTGAGAACGCAGAATTCGTCGACTTCTCGCGTCGGAGGAGGCTGTCCGCCAAGGGGAAGGCAGTCGTATAGCGGAGGTATACGGGTGCCCAAGACTCGGCAGCAGTCGCGACGACACGGCTGATGTCGCTGATGGAGGCCGCAGTGCCTTCGAGGGCTCCGAGGGACGCCAGGAACCGACGGCTGTGCTCGCGGATCTCGGCGAAATTGAGCAAGATATCGTCGAGGAAGTTCTCGAGACGCGAAGGGGTGATGATCGGAGGTACGGCGGTGCGTAAGGGCTGGACGAAGGCCTGAGCACGAGATTCAAGAGGTCAGCGGCACGCGCGAAGGATCCCTCACGATTTACAACACAGCCCTCACCGTCTCGACAAGGCACAAGTCATCATAGTACGCCTGCTCGCCCTCGAACAGCTCACGAACTTGATGAGCCAGGGCGTCGACTAGCGGCGCACTCTCGACGGCCTTGAGTTCAGTGGGCATGCGCACCGGTTGCTCGTGTCCCGCCTGCTCGAGCGCGCGCATGTCAAGCTACATTCCGTGGTCACGAGCAGGAATAGCGAGCTTACGAGGGAGCGGCGCGGGCAGGCGAAAGCATAACATCCCGAAGGATGACCTTGCGACGCGAGCAATTGGCAGAGGGGCGAGTAGCAATTTCCGGACGCCGTCAAGATCCCGGTCGGGAGCTCGTCATAGCTCGACGAGAACGCGTACAGGACGCTCGGGTCCGCCTCGGGACGGATCGGGACGCCCTTCCAGTCGAGGTCGTGCAAAAAGAGTGCGTCCTGCAAGGAGCGCGCCGCTTCCACGGCCAGACGTTCCGCCTCCTCGGCGCGGACACGTTGTTGTAAGATGTCCTGCAGTGTCGAAAGCACGAGCGCGGCGGGCACGGCGCGGTGAGGCGCGAGGCTGTCGCGGAGCCGGACGGCGACATGGCTGAGGAAGATAGGGTCCATGCGGAGCGTCGGGCGTCGAGCGGACTAGACGGAGTCACGAAGTGGCATCCTTTCGCATACTCTTTGACTCGCGTACCTTGAGCGAGCAGGTTGTGTTTGTCTGGGCAAAGTCTCACTCTCGCGGCCCAGAAAGGCCGGAAAGGCCTGCCTCCTTCCTTCACCCCGTCCAACTCTCTATCAAGATGCTGCGAACCGTTACGAGGCAGGCTAGCCAACTCAGGGTGCAGGCGCGCTTCGCGCACAACCAGCTTGCGCGTGCCCCGGCGTGAGTCGTTCGGAGCGATCCTCTTCCTGTTGCCCCGTCCTATGTCGTCGCCGCTCCCCTCTCTCGCCTCAAACGAACGCGCACAGACTGGGGCAGCTCATACCGCCATGAGGGCGCGAGCTCGGCGCCGTGGCTCAGGGGGCGCAGCTAGTGTGACGTTCCCACCCCGGTTTTGTGTCGGCGAAGGCCGGTCGGCCGGCCGACTGCCGCACACCACGGCAGCGCGCATTGCGTCTCACTGGCGGCGCGGCGGCATCTCTCACGAGCGAGCTCATCTCTGAGGACGGACACTGACGACTCCCCCTTCTTGCAATGCGCAGGCAACCCCACACTCCTCCGCAGGTCGGTACCGCCCAGTCGCCGAACCGCGAGGCGACCTGGTCCAAATCGCAGGCACCTCGGTACGTCGATGGAAGTCCCTGTTTCAGCCGATATCTAAGCAGGCGGGAAATGGAGCCGCGCCGTGTGAAGGCATTAGTCCTCAATTGGGGGGCGGAACGTCACTGACTGGAGCACGTTGCCTACGACCGCAGTACCGAGGCTATGGTCGGACCGCGCTTTGAACAAACCTCCGAAGTCTTCCAGCCGCGACCACTCGCCGCGATCGAGCTGATTCAGGAGGAGCCGATCCGCCTGGTCGAGGGCCGTGTCGCCGCTTGCGACGGCGGTGAGCCTCTCCTCATCTTGGGCGACAGCTTGCAAGCATGAACTGACACCTTGCGCTTGTCGTACACGACAGGTGGAGGAGCGCTCGGCCACCCGCGCGTCTTCATCAACCTCGACAAGGAGGGACCGCACAGCTGCACTTACTGGTGAGCCGCGTGCCGTCACGGTATCGCCTCCGTATGGCACGACCTGAATCCGGCATTGAGACGGGGCGCGGCGCGCGCTCGCTCGGTCGTCGGCGGGCGTTGCCGGGTGTGTCGAGCCACTAGCGGCCGGAGAGAGCTGACGAACCTTTCCCCTGCCCGCAGCGGTATCCGATACGAGAAGGACCACAGCCACCACGGTCACGGCCACCCTGCTGGCGGAATCGACGGTACTTTCAGCGAGTAGGCACCGGTCTCGCACGCCCCTTCGCTCCCGCATGCCTCCCTTTTTGCCCGTAGTTCCGTCATTCGCGCCTTGTATTGTTTTCCTTCTCCTCCCGCTTTTGCCGAGCAAGTTCGCGCTCGCTCTTCTCGAGACAGAGTGCATTCTCGTCTTGGTGGGCAAGAGTCTGTGATTCTGACCCTTTCGGCGCCGCGGCGAAGGGAGTTTGCGTGCACCGCCTCGGGCGCACTCATTCGAGAAACTTCATCATCGCTCAGCGACTTCTTCCTGCTCTCTCGTCACGGAAGGACTACAGCATGTCGGGACAAGAAATCGACGACTTGATCTCTGCCAACATGGCGACCGGCAGCGGCGCCGGTTCGGCCGTCCTTTCGGGCGCCGGCGGCGGCAACTCCACCTCGGGACCGACAGGCGGTTTCAACCCGGAAGAGGCGCAGAACGACGAGCTTGTGCGTGCCCGGAACACTCGAGGCATACTAATGATTGATGCGGACGCAGAAGGCTGACCCCATGGGGAATCGGACCTGCAGATCGAGCAACAGTTCGCCGTCATGTGCTTCGAGCAGGCGGAAGCGTACTTCAACCTCATCACCAAGATGAAGCCCTCTGAGCTGAAACGCTTGACCAAGTGGGACGACGAGATCATGGAGGCGTTCGAGAAGCATTTCCCGGACTACCAGTCGGACGAGAAGCTGCGCGTGCTGAACGAGGACGAGATGAAGTCGGCGGCGGGCAAGAAGCGGTGGCGCGAGTTCATGCTGCCGTTCGAGAAGAAGATCGGTGAGAACACGGATTGTTGGTTGTCGATCTGTCACGGCGCTGATGTACCAAGCCGGACTTGCCCCTTTACCCGCAGACGAGTACAACTTTGGAACGCTCATCCGGACAAGCTGCGAGGAGGACTACAGCCAGGAGAACTCCATATTCGGTGAGTCGTAGATCTATCTCAGCACTGTCTTGGCGCTGCACTGGTGGCCTTCGCACGCTTCGCCTCCATCGGAGAAACACCGAGAGCTGACTCGTCATGTTGTCGTTCCACAGGATACCGGCTGCAGTTTTACGCTATCGAGATTGCGCGGAATCGCCGTGGTTTGAACGACGGCGTCTGGCAGCGTGCTCAGGAACAGGCGTAAAAGTACATGCAACCCGAACACTCTATCCGCGTTCTCGGGGGAAAGCACGAGTCCGCACCAGGCCCAGCAGACGTATGTCGGACCGTATACGAGGCAGCCCATTTCTTCGACGAGCGGGCGCTCTCGTACTCGTCCGCTGGCACGCCTTTCGGACCTCGACATCTTCCTGAAGTCACCGCTCTCTCGTCGTCGCGAGTAGTGAGAAAAGAAAAGCCTCTAGATCCAAGAAAAAAAGACGTTGCTGCGACGACCGACAGCGACATGCACTGCAACGTGGCATACGCGCGCCCACGGACTGCCAATAATTGCGTGCGCAGGCGAACTCGCTGCGAATCAGCCGCGTGTCTTACCGAGCTCCGTCGGGAGGTTTTCTGGAGGCCGCGACCGTGCAAGATTAGCCCTTGTTCTGCAGGGGATCCGAGATCCGGTGCAGTGACGTACGTTTGGCAGCGGCGGACGCAGCGGTCTTGGCCGCAGAGTACTGATCAACGAGGACATTAGAATCCGTCGCGAGCTGCAACCTCTGAGTTCGCGACGACACTCACGACAAGACCTGCGAAGAATCCGACGAGGATCGACGACACGTTGGCGAAAGTTGCCGGGTCGCCGAAGAAAAGAATGCCCGACGCGGCGACCGGCAGCTTGTTGAGGGCACCGACCATGCTCTGAACGCAAGGGGAGGTGTAAGCAAGTGAGCGGTCGGCAGTTTGTTAAGAAACAGAGAGAGAGAGAGACGCACGAAAGTTGTGGAGGACGTTGTCCGGACAGTCCAGGCAGTGCAGTACGAGATGAAGACGGCCGCAGCGCCGGAGAAGGCCATCAGGGACAAGAGCGAGCTTCGGGTTGCCTCCGGGCTGCAGGCGTCCAGTGTCAGCCACAATGCGGTGGTCGTTGACGCCATGAGAAGAAAAGGGAAAGCGCGCGCACAAGTTGCGGACCAAGTTCTCCGCGCTCCAGTCTTCGAAGAGGATCGAGAAGAACACGAGGACCGGGATCGACAGCAGGTTGTTGTAGTACATCGAGTCCCAGTCCTTGAAGTTGGTGATCTTGATGCGCTTCCGCATGGCGAGGACGTAGCCGGCCGAGACGAAGCAGTTGACCTGAGTACCCAGCACGCAGTGAGCTCTCGTCGGCGCGCATCGCAAGGTCGGAACGCACCATCATCCAGGCGTAGCCGACACTCGACTGTCCGCCGGGCTTCGCAGGCGCCTCGATGCCGTTGATCCAGTTCAGGAGGTCGGGGCTCGCGGCCATGAGAGAAGAGAGGACCTGTGCACGGGGGGCGGTCAGGACGTCCGTCCTTGCGCAGCCAGCATCAAGAGCGATGTACCATCAGGGCAAAAGAGACGAGCGTGAGGGGCGTAACCGATCCGCCGAACCAAAGGACTTCGCCGTAGGCGATCAGGATGATGGTCAGGTTCTTGAAGATCGTGTAGACCGGGACGGAGAGGTATTGCTGCGGAGGTTCGGGTCATCAGCACCGCGAGCTGCCCCGCGATAGAGATCCGTACTACGTACGAGCGACTTGGATCCGGTGTAGATGACAGTCACGAGGAGGAACGAGATCGGGAACCATTTCCGCGCGTCCTCGCGATCCCAGTCGCGGAACGTGATGACCTGCAGGTGCCGAACGCTGATGAGATGAACTTCTCGAGCGCGTTCGTCGGACGGAAGGAGCACGCACGCCCAACCGCTTCGCCGTGATGACGCAGGAGACGCAAACGACGGATTGGATCGTCAACAAGAAGAAGTTCATGTTGAAATACCGTCCCGAAACGACGTATTCTGATCCGGGCGTCAAACAGTCAGTCCTGCACGTGTATAGCCGCGGAGGCACGGGCGAGCAGGCATCGCGACACTCACTGTTGATGACCTGAAGGGTTGGGAATCGTCAGCTAGAGCAAACAGCTGGACCCACGAGATGGTATGCGCTCACCGTCATGAGAATACTCGACGCGCAGTAGCACAGGACGGGCAGCGCTGGGTGGTTCAGCAAGTGGTCGAACTGTGAAGACGGCGGCGGGCTACGCGAGCTGATGCTGTTGCTGCGAGAAGCGCCGTATGCGCTCTCCTGCTCCTCGTCTACCACCACCTTGTAAGCTCCCTTGTCATCGTTGGCGGGAGTCGTCATTCTGCGGCTTGTGCGTGCGGGCGTGGCGTCGAGATGCAACTGTCTGGCGTTCGGCGGGGGAGCGGCGGGTCGTCGTGGCAGCCGGCGAAGGCGTCGGTACTGGGTGCAAGGACTTGCAGAGGTCGCAGCTCAGAAGAGGCCGAGAACTAGAGTACCGCGCTTGATTCAATGGCGGACCTAGCGGGACGAGCTGGTGAAGCGAGGTCGAGCCGGGGAGCGGCAGCGCAGGGCCAGCCCGCGTCGCGTCGAAAATCCGGGCGGCAGCCGTCGCGCGCCCAACACGCGCCGGGATGGTCTGCTGCACGCGCGCCCGTCGGTTATGCGATCGAGATCATCCGAGCTATATATCGCCCTTTCCACTCTGCGAGCCTTTACAACTCTCGTTATAGCTCGTGTTCTTCGCACATAACCCTTCTCGAATTTTTGCTGCTCTGCGCGGCTGTCAATGCCCGACAGAAGTCTGCGATGGCATAGGGCTGCCGCTCGGCGCACAGGAGCATGCGAGAAGGGAGCTCTACACACACGATCTCCTGGGGATCATCTCAAGCCGCGGAGAGGCTTCAAAGAGCGCAGGAGAGCAGGCGACTCGGCGCACGGCGGCCGGCGGCCGGATTGCCTCGCGAAGGGTGAACCGTCCTCAACCGACTCAGCCCCTGATCAGAACATCAACTCGCGGAACCTCGCGACATGAGCCCACGGCCGCATTGAGCGTCGTAAGCCCGCATTGCCCGATGTCCGAGCCGCGCGCTGCTCTGCTTCACGTTCTGGCGGGGCGTTGATACGGTGACGCGTCGGGCGCGAACGGGTTGTAATGAGTTCCCCTGGTCCTTCGAGGGTGCGCAGAGAAGTCACCATATCTGAGAGCGCACGCGCGGGGCGCAGCGCGTTGACAGGCCGAAGCGGGAGTCCGGAGAGCAGGCACAGAGGAGCTCGTTGCACCAGCAGCGCGCCGGATTTGCTGGCCTCCTCACTCGCGCCTCATCGACCACCGCCGATAGCTCCATTTGCCCTCCACAAGCAGCGAGAGCACCGCGCGGCCTGATACGCATCCCGTACAGGAGAACGAGGCGAACGAGAGATGTAGCCCACAGAAGGGCAACCCCGTCGCGGATGCGCGCGGCCTCTAGAATGCCGGCTTGAAGGCTCTGCTTGTGGGCAAGCAAAGCAAGTCTGTAGCGCCCAAAGGCAAGCGTCGAGCTGTACATTGTGATGCAGGTCTGTGCGAGTTGTTCAGCAGGACCACGGCAAGGCGGTCACGGCAAGCAGTCCTGATACCTTGCGGCGGACGCGAGAGCGCAAGCATGTACGTGCTATCCGTCTTGAAGTGATCTGCCGAGCCATGGTGATCGTCGTCGTATGACGGAGGAAAGGGAGCAGCCCGCACGCAAGCCCCCACCTCGTGAATGTCGACCGCTCGCCGCCCACCTGCATGCAGGGCTTGCGCGAATGGCTCGTACACAACGACGTCTTTATAGATGACCGATTAGGTGTGCAGCGTTGCTCCGACGGCTCGGCGTTGGTCGTCGCCCTCGCGCCCATCCCGCCGAGGACAACTGGTGCGCCGCAATTCGCCCACTCTTCGCTTGCGCTACCTTTCGCTGAGTCCATGTCGACGAAACAGTTGCTACCATACCGAAGTCGCTTTGCCTCTCCCATCGGAGCTCATCGCTCGCGTCAGACCTGGACCTTGCCTCGCTTGACGACGTTTCGCCAAACATCCGACTCGCCGTCCACGTCGCGCACGAAATAGCATGCGGACAGACCTCTCGCTGGGCTATCTACCTCGACCACTGCCCGCGGCGGCCGGTCCCGATCGGCGCGCTCTGGGACCGGGACGCAGACGGAAAGGCTCTCCGCTGGCTCCGAGGGACCCGTGCTGCGCGAGAGCTGGCCAGCTCTGGAGAAGACAAGGTGCGATTCGACGCGGTACGGACATGCGGCGGTGCCTTCCCCTGACCGATGTTGTTCCGCAGACTCGCTTGATCAGCTGGTTCGACGCCTTCACCCGCAAGCTTCGGATCAACAGCGCCGTCGCAGCTCTCTCCGTCGACGACTTTCTCCACGGCTACTCCCTGGTCTCGTCTCGCGCCTTTCATGTCGACGCGTATCATACCCTCGCTCTCGTTCCCCTCGCCGACATCTTCAACCACTCCGACACGCCGCACGTTCACCTAGCCAGCGATCACTGGGTTTGTCCAGCATGCGGCACACTCCGGGAATGTTCTCACGATGAGCAAGGAGGCGGCAGCGCCGTCGGTGCGGATCACGACCTGACCGGCGGAAACGATACGTGCGACATGGTGACGGAGCTCGACGTGTTTGCCGGCGAAGAAGTCTACAACACCTACGGCCGTCTTTCGAACGGTCGTCTCCTCGCGTCCTACGGGTTCACACTCGAAGGGAGCGAACAGGATGAGATCCTGATCGACCAAAGCCTCGTCGCCGAAGCTGTGCGGCGGCAATTCGGGGATGTTCGCGATCTCGGCGCCGAGGCAAGAACCGGATCCTTGTGGAAATTTCGCGACCCGACTTTGAGCTACCTAGCGGATGCACTCGCTCAACATCCGCTCGTCGTTTGGGATCGCGACCAGGCCAAGCTCTCCATCGATGCCGACGGTCGTATCTCGATCGGCTTCTTCGTTCTCGCGTCGAGCCTCTTCCTCGGCGCCCAGCGCGGTTCTGGCTCGGAGCACCCTGGAATGTCCTGCTCGCCGGACGACCCATTGGCGCTGCTCGTTGAGCTTCTCGAGATAGCCGAAGCGCGGTTCGAAGCGTCGGAAGATACTGTGCCCGATCGACGCCATACGGGCAACCTAGAGGAGCACCTACGACAGATCGCCCTAGTCATCCATCGAGCATGTACAGCCTATGTCGAACGTCAAGAGCGGCCGGAGCTGGATTGCGAAGAACTGCTCGATATGGCAGACTCGCTGAGCGGAGAGGTCGGTCTTCCTGCACTGCTCCTCTCGCTCCAGCTCGCTGATTGCGCTCTCAACAGGGCGAATGCGCCAAGCAGGAGCTAGCGTTGCGCTACCTGGCAGGCGAGCGTCTCCTCGTGCAGCGGACTGCGACGCAGTGGCTCTTCAGCGCCGAGATTCGATGCAAAGCGGAGGAAAGGATCGATTGCAAAGGTCGTGAGGTGTAGAGTCTACGTCAAAGGGGAGTCTGGGGGGTTCAACATGATATGTGCGCGGCTGCAGGTCTTGGGAGAGTTGAGAGAAAACAGACGGAAATCGAACCCATCTAGGGCCGAGTTTCGGAGCAGAGTGAGAACACCGGTGCACAGCACTCAGTGTTTGTAGGTTCGCGCATGGGCGAGGTTCGATACGGCCCGCCGCACGACCTTGTCCATGCGCTTCATCTTCATCGGCGCCATCTCGATCTGGCCGTTGCGGCAGACGGTACCCGGGGCGACCGAGCCCATGTCCGTGCAGGCGCTGCCAACGCAGAGTGCGAATGAATTTGAGTCCAGGCACTTGAGGTAGGCGCCCGAAGTTCCCGGCGCGGTCGAGTTGCTGCCGCCGGTCGAAGAGGCGGGAGTGCTCGCCGGAGCAGGCGCCGTGTACGACGTCGAAGCGGGAACGCTCGTGACTTTGACGGACGACGCCGAGCTGGTTCCCGTCACGGGAGTGGTCACCGCTGTGGTTTTGCTCGCGGCGGCGGCGGCGGCAGACGCCGACGACGCTGCCTCGGCGATGCTGACGAGCTGCCAGTATGACAGGCGTTTCGGCCGCGCAGTCGACGAGACGCTCGGCGCCGACGTTTCAGTCGTCGATACGCTTGATGCAACGTAGGACGACGTCGGCGTGACAGTCATCGCTATGGTCGTGGATGAGGCCTGCGTCGCCTCCAAGGTCGTGACCGGCGCAGATGCCGACGGAGGCGCAGAAGAGCCACTGCCCGTCGGAGACACCGTCACGTCGACGTCCTCATCGTAAGTGCAGGGTGACAGGACTGTCGCCGGCGACGAAGCCGTGATGATCCCTCCGTACTGGACGTACTTGCCCGGATTCGGGAAGACGGTGTCGGCGTTGTTTGGCGAGATGCAGGTGCCGTCCGGCAAGGCGTTGGCGCGATACGGTCGGGGGCCCGTGAACGACTTGGCCGAGCTGCTTCCGTCGATGGCGACGATCGCGCAGTTGCCGTACATCTCGCGCGTGACTTCAGGTGTGCGACGGGCGGGAGCGTGGGCGTGAGGGCAAGCCCCCAGTCAGTTGTGGCGTCTCCGCGCGCACGAAGAGCGAGACAATCCGCCTCACCATGCGAGACCCAGGTCCAGGCAAAGGTCGCTTTCGGCGAGGAGGGAAGCTCAGACGGGATCGGAACCGAGTAGGTCAACGAGAGCGGGCAACCGCCCTCGATGCTGTAGATGACGGCGAAGGTGTTTCCCTCGTCGTAGCTGACGGAGAATTGGCACGAACCGCCGAGATGGGTTGCGCCGCCAGCGGCGAACTGAATATCGAATGGCGAGCCGGCCTTGAGCGTCGCGACCGGGTTCAAGGTCGCGTACGCTTCGGGCGTGTTGTACCCTTTGCACATCCAATTTGACCCGTCGGCGAACAGCGGCGTCGACATTGAGTAATCGATGTCCGCCTCGACAGTTTGCGGGTCGTACTTGGAACGGAGAGCTGCATAGACAAGGGTGGTCAGACGGTAAACTCCTTCTCTCGCTCCACAGTTTTGCGCAGCTTACGAGGGGGATACTGCAGCTGCATGTGCGCAGCTGCGAATGAGACGGCCAGCGTCGAAACGAGAGCGAGGGAGCGAAGCATGATTCGGGGAGTTCAGGCGGGACTTGGCGCGGAATGTGAAGGAGTGAGGGAGAGTATACGGCACTTCCGGAGCACCTAGGGGAGGAATGTAGCGACGAGACCTGCTTGTCCGAGTACGAGAACGAGAAGGGAGACGAGAGAACGGAAAGGAAAGCGAGCAGCTGCATCAAAGTCGGAATTTGGCTCGTTGAGGCAAGAATCTACAAATGCCGGCGTCCGTGACGCGTTCGGCCCGTGTCCTCGAGCCTTTGTGCACGCTCAGTTCGCTCAGTCCGCTTGCGCAACTGTAGCTCTACGGAAACTGCTCCGCCCGCAATCAGATACGAGAAGGGCAACTAGTACCGCGAGTATGTAGGCTCTAGATGCATGCGGGACATCAGATTACACCGGTTCGAGCTCGTCCGATCCAGTGATTCCTGAAGTAACGTCGCTCGCACTTCCTGTGTCGGCTCGAATATGGTCTTACGTAAGCTAGACAATCGAAAGCGCAGACTTGCAAGTCGGCGCAGAAAATGTGAAACTCTCGGCCTCCGCCGCCAATGCCGCATCCGATCGACGGCGACGCGGTGGGCGGGCCGAGGAAGCAGCAAAGTCGCTCGCCGCAAGCCATATTTCCTCCTCCTCGCACACGACATGCCTGCACTCCAACGACCAGAACCACCAGCAGCGCTTATCGAGGCGCTCAAAGCTGCCAACGTCCCCGTCGAGTCATTCGCCGACGCCTGCGCTGCGTGCGAGGATGCCTGCGACGACCATGACGAAGACTTGCAATATCCGAGCGGGTGAGCTGCAGGCCCCGCGGCTGCCACTTGCGGCGGAACGTAGAACTGACAACGCCCTACGGACAGCTTCGAAGTCGACCTCGACTCGCAGATGTTGGGAGAGCTGAAGCCGTACGGAAGGTGAGCCGCGGCTTCTTCCATACACCGCTAGCCCCCTCGTAACGATTGGGCTGACCAGGGCGGACTACAGGCAGATCCTTGTCTCGACTGGCAAGAGCGACTGGATCCGCGAGGTGACCGACGACGACAAGAGCATCCCGGGCCTCGTCAAGGCAGAATATGAAAAGGTCGAAAAGGCCAACGGCGGCGCCGGCAAGGACGGGCTCTTTGCCAAGCTCGGGAACAAGGTCTTCGGTTCGGGGGCGAGCGCGCAGAAAGGCAAAGAGGTCGAAGTCCCAGGCGTGCACCCGTCCGCAGCCAATCCGCCTCCAGACACGGCCGTATCATCTCGCCTGTAAGTTGAAGCCGAGTTGTCCTATCAAGCCTCCCGAGCTTGCGCACATGTACTGAAGGCTGACCCTTCCCCGACGGCAGCTCCATCCTGTCTGCTTCCTTCATCTCGTCGTCGCACCACGGTCACCGCGAGTCGGTCATCTCTTTGCCGGACTTCAAGGTGATCAATGAAGTCGAGGCGACCTCAGCGTCCGTCGAGGAGCTCGTCAAGCGGTACCTCGAGCCGTCAATCGGGCGGGCAGGTTCGTCTGTGGTCAAGGGCGAACTTCAAAGCTGGTGAGTTGCCGCTGCGACACAACGGAGCAATTGCCGCCTGAGGCTGACCCAGCCATGCTCGAATGCCTGCAGGCCGTTACCGTACAACTGCGTCATCCTGCTCTGCAGTCATCGCAAACGGGACAAGCGATGTTCGATCGCAGCTCCCCTCCTCATCTCGCAGGCAAGTTGGCCGTGTCCAACGCGCTCGCGATGCAGCCCGACTGACTTGCTGCGCCCGCCAGTTCCATCATCACCTCGAGAAGCACGGCTTGCACGTCGACGAGCGAGGGGACGACCTCGCGCATGGACCGCCTATCGAGGAATGGGAAGGCACCGAGGAGGAGAAGGAAGTTCGACTGAGGGAGACGCTGCAGGGCGTCAAGACGGACGGAGGCAGCGTCGGACTGTTCAAGATCTCACACATTGGCGGGCACCGATACGCGGTACGTGGTCGCGCGCCAGAGCCGCGGGCGAGAGAACTGCCACGCGAACAATCCGGACTGACCTCGCCCGGGCGAACACTTCCGACAGGGCAATGTCATCCTGTACTTCCCCAACGGTACCTCCGTCTGGTTCGGTCGAGTCACGCCGGCCGACGTCGGTGTCATCGTAAGCCAGTGGTAGCTAGACCGCTTCGCGCTATCCTCCTGACCGACGACTCGTTCCGCTCGCAGGTCGACCGGACCATCATGCAGGGCAAGATCATCCCGGAGCTCCTTCGCGGCGGTCTCGGACTGAGCGGCAAGAACGGACCGAAGGGTGTCCTCGACTGGTAGATCAGCTCTCCCCTTCCGGTAGCTCTCGTAGAACGCCTAGACTGGAACATCAGACACTGGACTAGATTTTGCTCATGTTGCATACGTTGCGGGTGTGTATAGGTGAGAAGGAACGACGTGGTAAGGGAGAGTGTCTGTGACGCTGCTTGGCTGTCTATCACAGTAAGGTCGTAGCTACGAGGAAAGATTAAGGGGCGTGTGCGTCCGGTGGCGAATTTTAGACTTGCAGCAACGAGCGGATCTTGCCCTCGAGCGCCGCATTCCCGCGCGAGTCGATCGTGTAGCGAACGTCGGAGCGGCGGAAGCCGTTGAACTGGCTGGCGGCACAGATGGTGTACGCGCCCATGCAGTCCCATCGGAGCCAGTCGCCGACCTCGATCAGGTTGGTCGGCAGAACCGCCTTGGGCTGAACGCAGTCGATCGAGTCGCAGGTCGGTCCCCAGATCGAGCACTCCTCCATGATGGCGCCGCGGTCGGCAACGGGTGCGTCTTGGAACTCGCCCTCGACGGTCAGGACGTGCGGGTGAACGACCTGGTGGTCGAACATGATCGAGTTGAAGGACGAGTAGACGCCGTCGTTGATATAGTCTGTAGGCAGAGCGCGCGTGTGAGTTCGTGGGGAAAGAGGCGACCGGTGCACGGGGATCGACACGTACACATGGTGACCGGCTTGCTTTCCTCGTCGTCGACGCCTTCCATCTCGAGCATGCTCGCTTCGTCGTTCGTGCCGTCGCGAGCAGCGCGACGAGCGATGATGTTGGTCGCGAGCTCGAACGCCTTGCAGACGTAGTAGCGGCCCGGCTCGGCGATGATGCGAACCCCGCGTCCGGTCCCGTCGAGCGGAAAGTGCTCGGAGATCGCGTCGCGGAGGACGGCGGCGATCTGCTCAAAGTTGTCGTCCTCGAAGCCGCCGCCAATGTCGAGCAGCTCAAAGTTGAAGCCCTCCTCCTTGCCGACGTCGAACGCCCAGCGAGCGCGACGGATCGCGTCGCCAAACAGCGACGGGTCCTTGCAGCCGCTGCCGCAGTGGAACGAGATGCCGACGACGTTGACGTCGAGCTGCTTGGCGCGCTTGAGCAGGCCGCGGACCTCGCTGAGCGGCGCGCCAAACTTGAGACCGAGGCGGCACAGACTGCTCGAGTCGTCGGTCAAGATGCGGAGGACCATACGGGCGTCCGGGTGGTACTTCTTGACCTTAGCGAGCTCGTCGCCGTTGTCGAACGTCATGCAGTCGACGCCGCACTTGGCCGCGTTCCGAATGAACGACGCGGCCTTGCACGGGTTCGCGTAGATGATCCGCGACGGCGAGACGCCCCCGGGGAGCGCCATGACGGCCGAGATCTCGGGCTGAGACGCGCAGTCAAAGCCGAGTCCGAGGGCCGCCATGAGGCGGAGCACGTAAGGGTCCGGGTTCGACTTGACGGCAAAGAACGGGTGAACGCGCTCGCCGAGCTCGCGCATCCAGCGGAGGTGCTGGCGGTAGACTTCGGCGAGGTCGGCGACGAAAAAGG
Organism: Rhodotorula taiwanensis; assembly: GCA_002922495.1. Taxonomy (NCBI): domain Eukaryota; kingdom Fungi; phylum Basidiomycota; class Microbotryomycetes; order Sporidiobolales; family Sporidiobolaceae; genus Rhodotorula; species Rhodotorula taiwanensis. Next base: position 96,954 of record PJQD01000060.1, on the reverse strand, counting down.
CGTTCTCGCCGTGCGCCTCGCAGTCGTCGAGGTCGATCGCGTCGAGCGCGGCGCGGAAGTTGTCGATGATGGTGCCCGAGTGGACCGGCGGCAACGGCGCGACTTCGGTCGCCGACGGGAGCGGGGCGCGGCCAAAAGGCCTCGTCCTCGACGAGAGCGACGGCTTGCGGGCCGACGTCATCGGCTGTGCCGACGCGAGGTGCGCCGCCGACGGGACAACGGACGAGTACTTGGGCGCCGACGAGTTCGGCGAGAGCGAGAGCTGCTGGAGCAGGTCACCGCGCGAGAGCGGCGAGCACGAGAGGGGGTAGAAGGACGACTCGTCCGACGCAAAGGGCTGCGCCGACGGGATCGCGATCGCTGCCATTGTCGAGTAGGCTAGGTTGAGCTAGATGGAGAGTTGAAGGAGGTATGCGAGCGTAGGAAAGGAAGGTATCCGGCGTAAGACTCTTTGGGGGAGGTCGATCGGCTCGGAAGGGTCCTGTCGTGCAGGAGAGATCTGTCGGGTAGACAGCGGGGCGCCCCTGGAGCAAGGTCTCCGAGTCAGATGATCGGTCTCATACACGTACACATGGCAAGGCCAGAAGTGCGCAAGGGGCGGAGAGACCTCGCGAGGACGAAGGAGAAAAGAACTCACTGGGCCCTCTTCTTTTGGTGACGCCTGGGTGGGCGAGTGGGTTCTTCGCCCCCGTGAAAGGCGAAGAAAGTTGCGGGAAGTGCGAGTAAGGTGTCAAGTATGGGTCTCTATGCCCAACTTAGGGAGGCTTGGGGAGCTGCGGCCGAGGGGCGCGCAGGGGGAGCGAGGTTAGGGCGAGCGCGAGGCAGAGGACAGAGCCTTTCGACGAGATGACGGGCGCGCTCGAGGTGCTGAGTGACGAGTGCTGAGGGCTTTGTCGTGCAACAAAGCTCTCGGCACGCGGCTCACGGGGGCTGTCTAGGCGACGACGGAGTGGCGATGCGATGCGATGCTGGTCGGAGCGGGAAAAAAAAGGGGACCGCTTTTCCTCGTTGCCAGCGCGAGGCGAGGCGATCCCCAAGTCAGCTGGGCTGCGGACGACTGCCCAAAACCTCCCCTCTACTCCGAAAGGGGAAGAAAACTCTTGTCAATCCCCGGATCACTTCGCAGTTCGGCCTTGCCCGTCATACCTATCACGATCTTCTGCGAGTGAAGCTTTCGCATCATGGTACTGTACCACCTGATGCGACCGCGAAGACGCCGCACCGACAGAGGTGTCCAGCTGACGAGAGTCGAGCACCTTTCTGAGTTTCGGACGCTCGGCTCTTCTGTTGACTGTATGACAGTCCGCCTGTAGAGATACGGAGGAACCACCTTTGACTGATTTCAAGAGTCCCGCTATGCACAAAGGTTGAGCGCTGCAGACCACGATGCTCCGGGGCGCGGAGATCCTTTCCCTTTACTGGAGGATCTTGAGGAGCGCCTTGGCGACGCCCGCGGCACTCGCCGGGTTGCCACCTGTGATGAACTTGCCGTCGACGACGACCTCCTCACCCCACGGCTCGCGCTTGTTCTCGAACTTGGCGCCCTTGGCCTTGAGCTGCGTCTCGACGAGGAACGGAATCTCGTCGACGAGGCCGGCCTGCTCCTCCTCGGTGTTTGAGAAGCAGGTGACCGACTTGCCCTTGACGAACGGCTCGCCAGTCTTGGTGTCCATGACCTCGAGGAACACGGTGGGCTGTCACGGAGCGCAAGAAGGAAGCGACAGGTCAGTCGGCCTTCTCAGTTGCGAACCCTCGCCTCGTAGCTCCACAGGGCACTCACGGCATGGCAGACGGCCGAGACAGGCTTATCAGCCGCCCAGAAGTCCTGAATGAGCTTGATGGAGGTCTTGTCGGTGGTCAGGTCTGCCGAAGGGAAGGGAATGCGGTCAGTTCACGTCCTGAGGCGTTTCTGGAGCGTCTGGGACGTTAAAGACTCGCCAAAAATGGGTCCGTGTCCCCCAACAAAAAATACGGCATCGTAGTCCTCGATTTTCTGGTCCGACAGCTTTAAAGAGCGTCCAGAGGCCGTGTCAGCATTCAAAAATTCGGTTTTCAGCGCTCCTGGCACTGTCCCGCCTCCTCGGAAAGCCTCGCGGTGGCCCAGACGCACCTTGTGGGTCTTGTTGACGAGGTCCTGGGTGTCCTGGCTGTTCAGGAAGCGCTGGCACTGCTCATCCTCCTTGAACATCTCGACCGAGCTCTGGTCCAAGGGAGCCTTTCCGCCGGCCGGACTGGCAAAGGTGACCTTGAAGCCGGCGTCCTTGAGAACATAGTAAGGGTGTGCGGCCTCCGGGCTGTGCACAGGAGGTCAGCTTCGTGCGAACCTCACGCAGCGAGGGAACTTCAGAGAACGTTCTGGCGCAAGACTCACAGGTACCAGCCGGTCTCCTTGCCGCTCAGGAACTTGTTGTGCGAGGTGAGGACGAAGAGGATGTTCTATACGATAGGAGAGCGTAGTGAGCTTTCCGCCATGGCTGTACGAGCTCGAGCGTTTCGCTTCATCAACTTGAGAAGGCGAAGCACGCTCAAGGCTCCTGTCGCTTCCTCCGATTGTCGCAGTCCGGATGACTCACGTTGGTCGGCATTGTGGATGTGAGCGTACGAAGAGCGTGAGGAAGGAGGAAGGAGGAAGAAAGGCGGGAGAGCAGCGTGTAATGGAGACGGTCCCGTTTCGGAGTGACGCAGCTGCTGCTGAGGAGATCTCCGCAACTGCATTTAAAAAGGCTTCTGGATGTCCGAAAAGTATCGGGATCTGGACTGGTTCAAAGGCGCGCAGGCGCAAGACAACTTTTCTTTCCGAGGTGGGGTACAGTTCGTACCGTCTGCTCTCCTGAACGCTCACGGCATAGCTACAGGTCGACTCTTCTACATCGCCGCATTTCTGCGATGTCGTCGAGCTCGCTTTCGGATCCGCCGGATGCATTACCTCATGGCTTGCCTCTCCGATTCCGATCACTCGCGGTCCCAGATCCAGGCGGCCGCGCTGGCTCGGATCAACTCGTGAACGACCTGGCGCACTCTGTCCTCGACATGGTCACGCTAGGCGGACTCAGGCGGTTCGCCGACCAGCTGTACGGGAGCGCGACCGGTCGGCGAGAATCGACCGGAAAGCTGCTCGTCGGAGGCATCGACGGCGTCGTCAACCAGGTCAGTCTCGCAGTCGTCTCCGAATAACAGCATGGTGGTCGAGCCGGCTCAGTGCAGGATTTGAGCGAGGCCGCGCGGATACCAGCGCTGACTCTCGGACCTTGATCTCGCACATTGCGCTCGCGTGCATCGACGACAGGGCGAACTTCTCCTCGTCCTCGGACCGCCGACATCGAACGCCTCCATTTTAGTCCAAGCGCTCTCGTGCAGTACCGACCTCCCGATCTCGGCGTCGTCGCGGCTGGACTACGGTCTGATCCCGCACAAAGCTGCGAATCGACCGTCTTTAACCGGCAAGCGACACGGTGTCAGTCCCGGAAATGAGAGCCTGCGCTCGCAAATCGTCTACATGGACGACCGCGACATGCATTTCGCACTCCTCTCGCTCGAGGCATCGCTGAAACCCGCTGCCGAGGCGAAAACCCCCGAAGTCCGACCGGACCACTCGACGCGGAGCGACTGGGCCGAACGCAAAATGCTCAGCGTCGTCGACGCGCTCGGTCTATCCCACGCACTCCACACGGCAGTCGGCAGTCCGCTCGTGCGAGGGCTTTCGGGAGGCGAGCGGAAACGCGCATCGATCGCCGAAGCCTTGCTCGCTCGCGCCGCGGTCCTCCTGCTCGATGGACCATTCAACGGTCTCGACTCATCGACAGCCGTGTCGCTACTGGAGTATCTTCGAACGTGGGCGCGTGAAGGCAAGCGGTCGATCGTCATGACGACGCCTCATTGCGCCGACGCGCTCTACGAGCAGTTCGACTGTGTCCTCGTCCTCGACTCACGCGGCCGTCAGGTATACATGGGCCGAACGAGTGACGCCGAGGCGTACTTTGAGAAGATCGGCTTCAAGCGTAGGATCGACAAGGGCGAAGGAACAGCCGAGTTTCTCGTCGGATGCATCGAAGGCCGACACAACGACGCCGATCTCGAACGCCGATGGATGGCCTCGTCCGAGCGCAAGGCGCTCATTCACGAGGTCGACTCGGTCTACCCGGACCTGTACTCGCACGAGGCTTGCGCAGGCCCGCTCTTCGCTGCGCTGCGTAGCGAGAAGAGCCAGTTCACGCCGAAGACCTCGCATTACACGGTCTCGTTCCCGCGCCAGGTCGTCATCCTGACGCGTCGTCAGTACGCTCTCATTCGCGCCGAGCTACCGACCTATACCACCAAGACCGTGATCAACCTCCTCCTCTCCGTCACCGTTGGCACTCTATTCTTCCGCCTTCCGCCGACGACCGAGCATGCTTTCACGCGAGGTTCGCTCCTACTCCTCTCAATCATGTTCAACGCGTACCTGTGCCTGGCGGAACTCGGCAAGGCGATCGAAGGTCGAGACATTGTCAAGCGACAAGGCGACTACGGCTTCTTCTCGGCGGCGGCTCTCGCCATAGCCCGAGTGCTGGGCGACATTCCCCTCATCGGCGTCCAGTGCCTCCTGTTCGGCACCATCACCTACCTCCTCGCAGGCTTGCAGCCCTCCTTCGCCCGCTTCGGCATCTATTTCGCCTTTGTCTTCGCGACCGCGCTCAACCTTTCGTGCATGTTCCGCATGATCGCGGCTTTCAGTCCACAGTTCGAAGGTGCGATCCGGTTCTGCGGCGTCGCGCTCAACGTGCTGGTCATGTCGGCCGGCTACTTTATTCCGACTCCGAGCATGCGACCCTGGCTCAAATGGGTCCATTACGTTGTCGACCCAATCTCCTATTCGTACGAGGTGTGTGCAGAGAGCCCGTCGAGACGCGAGGCAGCATGGATCTGACAGACTGAACCTGCACAGGCGGTTCTCGCGAACGAGTTCCACAATCTCTCGCTCGAATGCTCCGGAAATGACGTCGTCCCGTCGGGACCAACCTACGACTCGCTGCCGACAATGTACAAGACCTGTACCCTTCCCGGCTCGACTCCCGGCTCTTTGACAGTCCTCGGCGACCGGTACCTCGGCCTGACCTACGACTTTCACTTTGAGCACATTGGACGCAACCTCGGCATTCTCGCAGCTCAGGCGCTCGCGTTCCTCGTCATCGGCGTCGTCGCGACGAACTACCTCAGCTTTGCGGAGAGCGGCCGGAAAAGGATTTGGAAACGGACGGCGGCGGCGACGCGACGTTTCCGCCGGGCGCGAGGTTCGTCCGAGCACGAGAGGCGGAGTAACGGTCGCGCCCGTCCTTCGGCAGAGGAAGAGCGCCTCATGAGCGACGGCGAGGACGACGATGGCGATGTCGAAGCGCAGGAGTACGACGTCGACGAGGAGGAAAGCTCCCTCGCAGGCACGCCCGCCAATGGAACCGACGACGAGACCGAGCTCGGCTTACCGGACGTCGAGAAGATTGACGGATCGGTTCTGGCTGTAAGTGGGCGCGATTGCTCTTGTCCAGTGCCAATCCTGATCATTCCTCCTGCCTGCTCGTAGTGGAACAACGTCTCTCTGTGGGTTGATACCCCGCTCGAGACGCGACGCCTCCTTGATCGTGTCTGCGGTCACATCAAGCCCGGTCGTGTCTGCGCCTTGCTCGGCGCCAGCGGAGCCGGCAAATCGACCCGTGCGCCCTGACATTCGCCGCCACTTGCTGAAGCATACTGACTGGATCCGATCCCGCTGCAGTGCTCAACGTGTTGGCGGGCCGCAGCGTAGGCGTCGTCCGAGGCACGATCCGTGTCAATGGCTTCGAGCCAGACGCAGACTTCTATCGTACGACTGGCTACGTCGAGCAGTTCGACCTGCACGGTGCGTACATCCCCACTGTTCGGTTCGCGCCTCAACGCTGACTACGTGTACCACAGACGAGAGATCCTCTGTCCGCGAAGCGCTCGTCTTTTCGGCGCTCCTACGCCAGGACGCCTCGATTCCCGACTCGGAAAAGCTCGCCTACGTGGATCACGTCCTCGATCTCTTGGATTTGTCCCATCTTGCCGACGCCATCATCGGCACACCCGCTGCGGGTCTCAATGCCGAACAGCGAAAGCGAGTGACGATTGCTGTGGAAGTCGTCAGCAAGCCAGAGATTCTCTTTTGCGACGAACCGACCACGGGTCTCGACACAAAGAGCGCTTTGCGCGTTGTCAAGCTGTTGCGCAGGCTCGCTCGTACCGGACTCGCCGTCATCTGCACGATTCATCAGCCTGTACGTCTCCAAGCGGGTCAAGCTGCAGAAGTCTGTGACTGACTATTTGGCGTCTATCAGTCCGCCGAGACGTTCAACGTCTTTGATGACGTTTTGCTGCTCCAGCGCGGCGGCAAGCAGACGTACTTTGGTCCTTGCCGTGACGCAGTCCGCTACTTCCAGCGCAGCGAGCGAGGAGCGGGCCAGAACGAGGCGCAAATCGTCAACCCCGCAGACTATCTCCTTGATGTCACCAAAACGGGCGTCGACGTGCCGGACGAAGAGCTCGACAACGTCAGTGACCTCGACGTGCTGTCTAAACGGTGGACCGGCTCAGAAGAGTACCGCGCGGTCAAGGCAGAACTCGTCCGGCTCGGCGCACCGGTTTCTCCGTCTCGCACGACGAAACTCGACAGACAGCAGCGCCGAACGGTTGCCCCCGCTGCGAGCGTCTGGCGTCAATGCGTACTGCTGACGCAGCGAGTCTCGCGCCATTACTTCCGCGACGCCTCGTTCTCGTACACCAAATTCTTCACATCATCAATTATTCCGCTCATCATCGGCTTGTCCTTCTTCCTCGTCGGACGCGAACACACGATCGTCTCGTTCCAGAACCGCATGTTCAGCGTGTTCCTCCTCCTCTTCGTCCCCGTCGTCTGGATGAACGCAATCATCTTTAAGGTGCATTCGCTGCGGGGACTCTGGGAGGCCCGCGAGCGGCCGAGCAGAATCTACGGCAGGACGGCCTTCGTTACGAGTCTACTCGTCAGCGAAATCCCATACTCGGTGCTCTGCGCCGCCACGTACTTCGTTCTGTGGTACTTCTTCAGTGAGCCAGCCGGTCTTCCCACACCGACCTGGGCCGTTCCTGACCTCCTACGTTCATCTACAGTCGGCTTCCCCTTCAAGCTCTCGACCATGTCCTTCGCCTTCCTCCTCATCCAAATCTTCTTCTTCTTCCAGGTACGCGGCAGACGCTTCACGACCATCCCGTTTAGGACCGATGCTGACTCTCCGCTTTTCGCGCGGATAGTCGACTTGGGCCCTCTGGATCGTCTCCCTCTCCCGATCGCTCGGCACAATCGCCAACCTCTTGCCCTTCTTCCTCGTCGCGATGGAAGCGTTCAATGGCTCCTTGATATCGTACACCCAGATGCCCCGATACTACCGATGGCTGTACCACGTCTCGCCCTTCCAGCACTACGTTCGCGCCATGCTCGGCGCCCTCCTCCACGGTATCCCTGTACAGTGCGCCGACTTCGAGACGGTCTCGTTCGAGGTGCCGCAGCCCCTTACATGCGAAGCGTACGCCTCCGAGTACCTCAAGACGCACGCGGGATCTCTCCTCAATCCGCAGTCGACTTCGCTCTGCAGTTTCTGCCCCATGTCGACGAGTGACGACTTCCTCACCTCTCTGAGTATCTCTCACGACGACCGATGGCGCTCGCTCGGCATCCTGGCCGCCTATTCGCTGTCCAACATTCTCATCATATACCTCCTCGTCTTCTTCCCGCCCAGCCTGCCTGCCTGGGCTGCCAGACTCTTCCGACGCTCGACCGCGAGCTCGGGGCGACAAGGCGCCGAGGAGGTCGCGACCGAACAATGGGCGCATGAGCTTACGCTCGAGCGGGAACATCCCGGAGGGCAAGCTCAAGCCGCACTTGCATATGATCCGTTCGCATAGACGTCTAGCATAGATCGGCGTTAGAAATTTGCAATGTGCAGGACGGAGAGTCTCTCCCCATAACCCGCAGCCGCCGCGCTCGCGAACTTGGTCTCGATGTTCCGCCGCTTCGGCCGAAAGCGTTCGTCCCTTTCGTCCCTTTGACGCGACGCGAACCGTGCACAGACCCCGCGCTCCTACCGGCAATGGCGCTCGTTGCTCTACCACACTCTACAGCTTGCTCAATGTCATGCTGATACACGTTTGTCTGGCTGGCTCGGCTGTCATCTGCTCGACGACGATCTCGGCCGATGCCAGCCTGCGCGACCTCGCCTCACAGCTGCACGCTGAATCAGGTCCGCAGATCCGTCGCAGCTTCTTCGGCAGTACGGCTGGAACGTCGGACGAGGCAGCCGATCCCGATTCATGGCGGTTTCAGCGATGTCTACAGGTTGCGGCGAACGCGGAATGGGACGACGACAGCTGGAAGCGGCACAGCGTTGCGACAGGTCTGCTGCCCGGCGACATGACTGTCGGAATGGCTCTTGAGAGCGAATCCTTGGCGGCCGAACCAATCGATCACCTCGTCAAACCGATGCTTCGCCTCGTTCACGCAGGAAGTGCAGTTCGGGTGACGTTTCACAATGTGCCGGGCGTACCTGACGGCTCGGATCGAGTCGTCTATCTCACAAGTGTGATGAGTACGTCGTATGCGATCGACTGCCTTATCGACGAGTTCGGCGTGCGGAAGGTCGTCGTCGTCGGGCATCGAGCCTCTCGCGTCCATTTTGTGCTCGAAGTCAACTCCACTTCCGCCTCGCCGACCGCCCTGGCCCCCTCGAGTCGCGTTCTGTCTGAGCTGGATCGTCGGAATCTCGTCAATGAGCCACGATCCCTACGCTTCACCGTCGCCGCCTCGTGGCTAGCGAAAGCCGGCACCATCGCAGCGGCTTTCACGACCACAAAGAGGGGTCACTCTCGATCGATCCAAAGCGACACCTCGGACGATGCGAGTCGACTTGGCCCTTCGGCGGGAGGCGGTACGGGAAGCGAAGCTGCCGCGGTCGCAGAAGGGAAAGACTCTGCCAACCCACGACGAGCCGATCCAGCAAGCATTGCGCGCCCGAGTCGTCTCTCCGCGCTCTTCTACGATTGGCTTACACCGGTCACGGCCACCTCTCTCGCCAATCCGGCTCGTTCGAGGCCGATCAGCGTTATTCTCGCCGAGGACCCAGGCGAAGCGCCGCCCGACAAGGGATCGGCGGCGGAAGCGAGCTCAGGAGAAGTTGATGGAGCGCTCGAGGAGATGATGGTGAGCGGAAGTACAGGCTGAAGTTTGAAGTCCACTGATCGTCTTCAACGGCAGAACGAGCTGGGTGTCAAGGATGCTCAGAGAGATACTCTGCGATCGCTGCCGCTTGACCGACAACGCACACTCATCCGTCAGCACGTCGAGTCCAACAGGCCTTCTTGGAACCCTGTCAATGAGTCGCAGAAGATCGACGAAGCGCCAGCTTTCGAGCAGAACGCCACTTCTTTGCTCGCCCAAATCACCGGCAGCTCGTTGGGATGGTCCTCCTGGTGGACTGCTGCGACCCAGCTGACCGGTACCGCGTCGGCGGCGTCGTCTACGGCTGCCAAAGACACGCCTTCGTTCTACGGTGAAAGACTCCTTGCTTCAGGGTAAGTCAAATGAGCCTCTGCGAACGTGGCACAGTTCATACTGACCGCCTTCTGTGGATCGCAGCTCGTCCTCAGCGCACGCCATCACCAAAGACCTCATCGCTCTCCGTGTCCGCCTCTCGACGTCAAGACTGTCCTGGGTCGAAGCTTTCCTCAAGAGCGAAGGAACGGCCGGACTCGCTCAAGCCCTCCGAAATCCGGCTACACGTGTTCAAGCGGAAGCGCTACGGTGTCTGCGAGCACTGATGAACACCGACGTAAGAGATAGGCGACTCGGTCCAGGAGCGGTCGTCACGAGTTGACAGGCTCTTCGCACAGGCCGGCTTCGCGGACGTAATCTCGAACCGCCAAATTATCGGTCTCCTTGTGTCGATGCTTGGCGACATACCGATAGTGGCGCTTGCTGCCGACGCTCTTTCAGCGATCTGCTTGCTTGCTGGGGATAAAGGACGCCACACGCTGGATGAGCACTTCGGAGACGCCGCTGCCCCAGCATCCGCCTGGGCCTTCCTCCTCAGGTGGCTCGGACCTTCCAAGACGAGGCAAGACGCCACGGCTATAGGCGGAGACATAGACTCGGACGATTGGCCTTTGCGCGCGGCTTGTCTTGCCTTCATCAACGCTTTCATGAACGCCAGTACGCCAGTTGAACGACGTCGGAATAGGCATGTCCTCGAAGCCCAGGGCTTACGCGCCAGTCTAGAGGTGCGCTTTCGAGTAACGTTGGGAAGGGACGAAGCTGACGGCAGCATGATGCAGCGGCTCCGCGGAATAGATCCGCCTTTGGACTTCCGGATACAGCTCGATGCTTACGAGCAGACTGCATCGCACGACGAGCAGAGAGCTCACCACAACGATCAGTGCGTGACATCACCTGTTCAGATGCAGTGACATGTGCTCACGCTCCGGGCATCTGCAGGGCGTCCAAAGTTCCCCGAGCGGTTCTTGAGGCATTCGAGCTGGCTTTCTCTATGACACCCTCTCCGTGAGCTCATCGGTCACCGTTGCACACCTCCCTCACTTGAGCTCATCCGCCTTCGAAGCAGTGAGCGGCAGGCCGAGCTCGCCGGCGTCATGACGCTCTTCGCTCGATGCCTCGTCGAGACTGACTCGCCGAGCCCAAACTGGACCGCCTTGCTTCGCCGTTTTCTCGAGTGTCTCGAGGCTGAAGGCCACCTTGGTCCTCACGCCATAATCACGTCGCTGAGTGCCTCGGAAATTTCAGACGTCCCGACACGGTTTTTGGACGAGCTGCGGAATGCGATTGCGAAGGCGGAGAAGCTCATGCGGGACAACGCGCTTGCGCTGCAGACCCAGAGCGCTCTCGAGCGCGAGGTGGAGGTACTGCGGACACAACTGGGCTCGATTGGTGTTCCGGTGAGATTTCCCGCAGTATCTTGCGACCGCGACTTGGCTGACCCGCCCAATCGGCTGCAGGTCCCAGGCCTTGTCCAAGCTTTAGTAACGAAGGAGGAAGCTTTACTCGAAGCTCGTAAGCCTCCCCCAACTTCTGACGAGGCAGTCGCGGCTTCCGGCGCGGACCGGCGCGACTGGGAACCGCTCGTCGCCGAAGTTGGGCGTTTGAAGGCGGAGGTCAGTTGCATCTGAGTGCTCGTACGACTCGCTACCGCGACTGACCGCATACACAGCAGTTGTTCAAGATGAGCGGCGAGCTGGAGGACCGCTGCAAAGAGGTCGACTTCTTGAAGAGGTCGCTCGCAACGGTACATTCGAAGCTGCTTCGCGACGAGCCGGACTCGGCAGTCTCGCCGCGTGTCGCTACGGCGGCACGACTGCCCCACAAACAGATTACGAGCCGGCCTATACAGACAGTCGCCTCCTCCGACACGAGTCCGGCTCCTTCGTCCGCAGCGTCGCCGGAGGCAACGTCCTCAGACGCGCCGTCGAGCTTCCCGATCCCAGTTCCTCCGGCACCTCCTCCCCCACCGCCTCCGCCGCCTCCGCCGCCTCCACCACCTCCACCACCTCCACTGCCTCCACCGCCTCCGCCTCCTCCTCCGTCGTCACCGCCGAAAGCCTCCGCTCATGCATCTCCGCCCGTAGCAAGCCTGCACGTTGCGCCACCTCCACCACCCGCACCCTCGCTCAGAACAGCTTCACAGCAAGCAAATAGGACCCTTGCTTCGGCCAAGCCAAAGCTCAAGGTGAGCTGCCAGAGCTACCTTACTGCTCAGCCCGCTGCTGATCGCTCCCTTCGCCTTCAGCCGCTGCATTGGGAGAAGCTATCACCCGACCGCCTCACTGGCTCGATATGGGACAACTCAGATGTATCTCTCGACATCGACAGCAAAGGGCTCGAGCAGGTGTTCGGGCTTTCGCGAGCTGGAACGGCCGAGGTACGAACACCATCGCCTCGCCTCGCCAAGACCAGCAGGGCAAGCGCGCTTCCTCCGCAACGAGCTCGAAACGCTGGTAAGCTGGTCACACTACGCGTTGACGACGGGCAGAATTGTAGAGATTTATGACTAGCGCTACAGAGCTGTTCCTCAAGCGCAGCAAGACGGATCCGACCGCCGTGAAGCAAGCCCTACTCGGATGCGATTCGACAGTACTCGGCCTCGACGAGCTGAAGGCGCTCAGGAAGCTCATACCGACAGCAGATGATGTGAGCTTTGAGCTCGGGCTCGTCGACACGGGCATGAATTAACGGTTTCTCCCGCAGATCTCGATCGTCAAGAAGCAGTCGGAGACCCAAGCCCTGGTCCCAGCCGACCAGCTGTACTTACAGGTATGTAGCTGCTTTGCTTCCCGCTGAACACTCAAACGGATCTGAAGCGCCGTGGCGCCATCACAGCTCGCGGCAGTACCGCTGCTCTCCGATCGCATTGCGGCACTCGAGCTGAGCTACGAGCTAGACCTCGAGCTCGAAGAACTGCGCTTCGACCTCATGGTGGTGCGAAGCGCCTGCTCCGAGTGCCGCCAGTCGCAGCGACTGCGACAGCTGCTCAAGCTTGTGCTCGCTGTCGGCAACGCCCTGAACGGTTCCACGTTCCGCGGAAACGCGAGAGGTGTCTCGCTCGATTCCTTGCTCAAAGTGAGCGCGAGACGATGCTTCGAGCTTAGCGCAGCTGCTGACGCATTCCTCCCGACAGCTCGGCGACGTTCGAGCGAATGGACCAGCCTCGACTCCGACTTTGCTGCATTTTGTCGCGAAAGCCGCTCGAAGCCACTCCGAAGAGCTACTAGCTGCACATGACGAGCTGCCACACCTCGAGCTCGCTTCCCGGCGTGAGAGATCTGGATCCCTTGAAAGTGGAGAAGGGTACGGGCTTGGTGAGCTGACCCTCCTTCGCGCGCAGTATCGACTGATGCGGTCAAGGAGCGAGCCCACGGTCTTATGGGTGCTACAGAGAAAGCTCAAATCGCTCTAGTGAAGGTCCAGACGGCAGAGGTGGAAGACCTGGATGCCCTCGACACGCTGCAACCTTTTCTTAAGGTGAGTCCGCTCCGGTGCGCTCGTGCACATCGCCCGAGCTGACACGCACGCCTCGGGCAGGCTTTGCTCTCGCGCGCTTCGCCAGCAATGAAAGTACTCGCGACCTACACCGCCGAGGTCGAGCGCGAACTGGTCAAGCTCGTCGCCTTTTTCGGCGAAGATCCGGCGACGGTCAAGCCGGAGAAGGTCTTTGACACTCTAGCTCAGTTCCTTGCAAATCTGCGGGTAAGAGGCGGCAGTCACCGGTCGGCGAAGGCCTCGCAACTCTGACAATACTTTGTCCTGGATGAGCAGCGCGCCGACGAGGAAACAGTCGCCCTCGAGGGCAAGGCAACCGCCACGCGCGCTGCAAGCCGGAGAACGCAGCAAGAAACTGCCTCGTCAGTGCCTGCGACGGAGTCTCAGGGTCCCGCACAAACCGAAGAAGGCCAGGTGAGTCACGCTAGATCCTCGCTCTTTCGGCTCGATGCTTGCTCTTTGCGCCCGTCGCCCGCGACCGCGGCTGATGCGCTGGCGGCTTGGCAGATCGGCCTCCTCGAGCCAATGAGCGCTTCCTCGACTCCGACTCTGCGACGAGGCCAACTCGACGTGGCGATGCGCGACCTCCGGAACGGGATGCCCCGTCGCGAACGCTCAACAGGCGCTGAACGACCGCTCTCGCGGATCTTTCTCTCGACCTGATTCCAGTCTCGATCTGTGTGGAACTCTATGTGTCGTATGTATTGCAATTCGCGGTCGTTTACGAGCGGTTGAGAGACGAGACCTTGTCGGCCGAGTCGACGCACTGCTGGAACATGCTCCAGAACTCGACCACCTGCGCGTTGCTCACGAGTCAGCACCATCAACGGGAGTCGCGTGAGCTCAACGGCAGCAAACGGAGGGAGGGCCACGTACGTCGAGCTCCTCGAGCAGTTCGGCGTTTTTGCCGAGTTTGCCCCAGCTCTTCCGACTCTCCGAATCCTCCAACCAGTCCTTCAGTTCGTCCTTCCTGTAATCATACAGGTCGACGACCGTCGTCCCCTGAGTGTACGTCCCTTCCAACTCGACGTCGACGCGGTACCTCTTTGATCTGAAAATCTCGGGCCTCGCGAGGTACGCGATGCACAGGGCGTCATGGACGGGCGGGCCCTCGTCAAAGTCAAAGACGTGCTTGTAGGTCGCAGCGAAAAAGTTCAGCAGGGTGTGCAGGGTGTGCCGCAAGGGCGTGTGGGCTTTGACGGGGTGGGAGGAGGAAGTGGTCGCCGGTGTCGAGTTGACGAGCGAGTCGGCGTCGGGAGTCTGGCCGGCGTGGAGGAGCGTCTCGTTGTCGTGCGAGCGGAAGATAGCCGTGTGCGTAATGTTGAGCGGCTGTATGCGCGGATGTAGTAGGCCGGGTCGCGTCAGCCTCGTGGAAATGGCCGTTCGGGGCAGGCAGGAACGAGCTTACGGCCATGATGACGGAAATCTCGTGGTTCAGCAAGATGCTCGCCGCATGAGGGTCCGTCAGGATGTTGTACTCGGCTGCAGGCGCCCGAGTACGCACTCAGCGCTTTCCCTCCCGCACTTGAAGCTGGAAGCAGAAGCATATTCGGCGCGCACTCACCCGTCGGCGATCGGTTCCCCCTCCCTTCTGCTCCTCCCATCACCACCACTTTGTCCACCTTGTCCCTGACCAAGTCGGGGAACAAGCTCACGAACAACGCGGCGTTCGTAAAGGAACCGGTCGCGACGAGGACGAGTTTCTTGTCCTTGGGTAGCGCCCGCGCGGCGTCTGCGATCGCGAGGACGGCGGATTGACCTCGGGTCGCTTCGAGTTTTGCGAGGACGGCTGGGTCCGAAGCGTCCGGGAGACCTTCGACGCCTCCGAGGCCGTCTTCGCCGTGGATCTCTGCACGGATGCGGAATCAAAAGATGGCGGGGACGCGTTCGCCACAAGCGTCATTAGTATCCAAGTACGCAAGAGAAAGCAAGGGAGGAGGAGGGCGTACCGTTGTCGACGCGACTCATCCGGATCAGAGGTTCAGACGCGCCGGCGTACACCTGAATGCGCTCGATCTGTTCCGTGGATCCGAAGGCGAGTAAGCACCTCGCGGCGTTTCCTGCACATTCGTGTCGCAGGTCAGTGCGCACGCCTGGGAGGAGGACCGCCGAAGAGGCAGGGGGAGGACGTACGGACAGTGTTGTGGAGCGACGCGTTCCCGTGGACGGCCGAGATCCCCAAGAGGTCGATTTGAGGCAGGTGCAAGGCCATCAAGATGGCGACGGCGTCGTCATGGCCGCTGCAGTGCAGTGTGGCTCGGTAGTCAGCTTGCGTGTTTAGCGGAGCGGGTGAGATTGATGGAATCAGCGGGCGAGTGGCTCTTACGGGTCGCAATCGAGCCAGACGGGGATCTTTGCGTTCGTTGCGGTCATTGCGGGTCCACGTTTGTGTGGCCGGTGCCGGTGCGCGGGACAAAGATTGGACGCTGTCGGAGCAGTTTGACGAGATTTGGAGCAGAGACGCGTCGGCCGAGATGCGAGGCGGTGCACAGTATGCGGCGGTGTGGGGCAGCCCGGATTTGCACTCTGCACGTGCTTCATGATGTGCAAGGGCCTCCCCTTAAGCAGACCGACTGAGCTTTGCACCGCCTCGTTCTTGCCCAGTCGAATCCGAAAGTGACTGTAGGCGATCCGCTGTCCCGCTCCGACTCGCCAGTAGGAGAGGCGCTTTCACTGAACCAACGATTCGAGGAGATGGCTCCGAACCCTTACCTCAAGGCCATCGCGCCAGACGCAGCTCGGTCGAAACCGGCTCCGCGTCGATCAAACGGCGGGAACGCTCCGACGACGGCCAAGACCAACGGCAGTGCTGCTGCTGCGACCAAGCAAGCACGAGCTCCAGTCGACGAGACCCTGAGGCAAGAGATTCTCGCCCTCGGAGGTGACGACGCCGACTTGGACTTGCTCGCCGGAATCGACAGTGACAGCGAACTCGAAGGCGGCGACGACGACGAAGACGAAGGCGAGCAGCAGCAACCCGCTGCGAGGAAAGCAAACAAGGTGCGCAAACGAGACAATCCGCTGTCACTTCTCCAGTCGCAACGAAGCGAGGCTGACCGTTGCGAGGGGAATCGCAGGCCGGCTTGCTCAAGGATTTGAAATCGTTCGTCAAGGGACTCGATTTCAAGGCTGCCGGAGCGGCTCAGCCAGCAGAAGACGACTTTGAGGAGCAGGCGGACCAAAGCGACGACGACGATTCAGAGCAAGAGGAGGAGGTTCGAGCAGCAGCACCCGTGGCTGCCCCTGTGGCGCCCGCTCCGGAGTCCACCAAGAAGGAGTCAAAGG
Organism: Rhodotorula taiwanensis; assembly: GCA_002922495.1. Classification (NCBI taxonomy): domain Eukaryota; kingdom Fungi; phylum Basidiomycota; class Microbotryomycetes; order Sporidiobolales; family Sporidiobolaceae; genus Rhodotorula; species Rhodotorula taiwanensis. Next base: position 80,600 of record PJQD01000060.1, on the reverse strand, counting down.
TCGAACGCGAGACGCGGAGGCGAGAGGAACGCGAAGCGCAGAAAGAGGCGGAACGGCTAGAGAAGGACGCGCAGCGGACCGCCAAGGATGAGAAGAAGCAGGCAAAGTTGGTCGATGTCGGCGGCAAGAGCCCCTGGGTCAGTCGCCAGAGCTCCTCACTGAAGCCAATGTGGTTTATTGACGCTCACGGACGCGCGACTTTGCAGATCGTCGACCCGACTCCGAACTGGTTCGCAGTCCCGACTGTCACGCCGCTCGCGTCTGCCTCGCGGCCGAAACCTGAACTCGTCTCGTCGATGCACGCGCGCGGTCAGACCCTCCTCACCAAGGAGAACGAGCTGTATTCGGCGTCGCTCGACCCGAAGGGTTCCAAATCGGGCGCCGCACCGGCTCCGAACGGCCTCTCGAAATCCGACCAGGTCTTCATCCAACAGATCCTCACGTCCGGTACCTCGTCCGATAGGATCTCGGCCCTCGTCCTCCTCGTGTCGTCTTCTCCGCTCCACACGACTTCGTTCCTCGACCAATTGGCGGGCCTGTGCCGGAAAAAGAGCCGAGACGAGTCGATGCGCGCCATGAGAAGTCTCGTTGCGTGGTGGTGCGGCGAAGGCGGTGGAGCGCCGCCGCGCAAGTTGCGCTACTTTGCCGATCAGCCCATGTTGCCGACCGTGGCGGTGGCGTTCGAAGCGCTCGAGAAGAAGGGCAAGCACGCCATCGAGGAGTACCAAGGGATCTCCAAAGCCGACGTTGAGCGGTGCCTCGTCGTGTTCACGTTCGAGGATTGGCTCAAGCGGTGGTTCTTCCAGATCCTCCAGTCGCTCGAGGTGCGTCAGCAGCAGACAACAAGAGACCTATCGGGGCGTTCAGATCTAACCTGCCTTTGCGTGTGCAGCAAATGTCGGTCGACCCGCTCCCGCACCCGCGGACGCAAGCCGTCATGCACCTCTCGAGCATGCTGCGCGACAAGCCGGAGCAGGAGAGCAACATCCTCCGCCTGCTCGTCAACAAGCTCGTACGCTCCCATTTCTGCTATGCCCTCGATCAGAGCAGCGGCCTGACCCAGACGTTCTCGTTTTCAAACAGGGCGACACGAACCGCGCGATCGCGTCCAAAACTTCGCACCACCTGCTCCAAGTCCTTCAGACTCACCCGGGCATGACGCCGATCCTCGTTCGAGAAGTCGCGGCGCTCGTCCTCCGCCCGCGTGCCGCCATCGTCTCTGCGACTCCCGCCGCGTCGACGTCGCACGTCCGGTTCGGCGATGAAGACTCGAAGGGCAAGAAGGACTCTGCGGCCGGTCCTGCCAAGGATACCGCTCGCGATAATGCGCGGTACTACGGCGTCGTGACCCTGAACCAGGTCATGCTCAAGAAGGAGCAGGGCGAAGTCGCGGCCAAGATGGTCGACGTCTACTTTGAGGTGTTCAGCGATGTTCTCGGTCGCTTGCCGGACGCGGAAGAGGACGAGAAGGAGAAGGGCAGCGGCGACGAGGCGGCCGCGGCGCAGAAGGGCAAGAAGCGCGCGCGCGACGACGGCAAGAAGCAGAACGGGAAGAAGGGCGGCAAGAAGGGAGGCAAGCAGGCGGCGGCCGAACACGACGACGCCGTCAACGATGTCGATAGTAAGCTCGTTGCGGCCGTGTTGACCGGCATCAACCGCGCGTTCCCGTTCGCCAAGCTCGACGACGCCGCGTTCAAGCAGCGCCTCGACACGTTGTTCCGCATCACCCACACTTCGACGTTCAACGTTTCGATCCAGGCGCTGTTGCTCATCTTCCGCGTCACGTCCAACAAGCAAGAGATGGCGGACCGGTTCTACCGTGCCCTGTATGCCTCGATGCACGACCCGCGCCTCGCAAACTCGTCCAAGCAGGCCTTGTACCTCAACCTTGTTTTCCGCGCGACCAAGCAGGACAAGGACGCGAACCGGGTCGCCGCGTTCGTCAAGCGGTTGATCCAGCTCCTCGCCAACATGGACACGACTTTTGTCCTCGGTGGCTTGTTCGTCGTCGGCGAGCTGCTCGCGACCGTGCAGGGCTTGCGGACCCTGATCTCGGTCCCGGAAAAAGTCAAGATGGATGCCGTCAAGGAGTCGCAGGCGAAACTCGCCGAGAAGGACCGCGACTCGCACGCGACCGATGCGTACGATGGCCGGAAGCGCGACCCGAAGTACGCGCACGCCGAGAACAGCTGCCTGTGGGAACTCGTGAGCGTCCCCCCTTTCTTCTGTATCTCCTCTGCGTCGACGTAAGAAGGCGTAATTGACGCGACGAGAGAAATTCGCGCAGGTTCCCCTCCTCTCACACTGGCACCCGACCGTCTGCCAGTACGCCGACGCCGTCCTCTCTGGCGACGTCATTTCTGCCACCTCGGACCTCGAGCAGTACTCGCTCATGGCGTTCCTCGACCGGTTCATCTACCGCGAAGCCAAAAAGTCGGCCGCCTCGCGCGGTTCGAGCATGATGCAACCCGGTCTCGCTCACCAAGACCGATCGAACCGGGTCGTCTTGACCAAAGGTGCCCACGCACATGGTGCCGCTGCGCCGGAAGCGGTCAACTCGGACCGGTTCCGGCGGCAGAACGTCCGCGACGTCTCGGCGGACCAGGTCTTCTTCCACAAGTTCTTTACTTCGAAGGCCGAGTTGGACGGCGGCAAGGCGACTGCTGCGACGAAGCGGAAATCTCGACGAGGCGGCAAGGGTTCGGACGATGAGGATGACGACGAAGGGGTCGCGAGCGACGCCGATTCGATCGTCGAAGCCGGAGGGGACGTTGATGGCGCGTTCGACGATGACGACTTCGCGGCTGCGATGGCGCAGACTGGCGAACCGGACGCCGAGGCCGACGAGACGGACGACGAGATGGAGGAAGAGATCTGGAAGGCGATGAAGAAGAGTATGCCCAAGGCCAAGGGCGATTCGGACCTCGAAGACCTCGACGGGTCCGATGTCGACGATGATGACGACGACGACGTTGCGATGTATCACTACTCCGAGTCGGAGGAGGAGAAGGAGCAAGGAGGAGGCGCCGGCGGCAAGGCGAAGGCCGCTAACGACGACGACGAGGAAGATGACGATAACGAGCCGCCTTTCAAGTCGGCGTTCGAAGACTCGGACGTCGGCGAGGACGATCCTGGATTCCTCGAACTCGACGACGACGTCCTCGGCTCGGACGACGACGTTCCGCTCGGCGCCGGTTCCGACTCGGATTCGGACTCGGATGACGGCGCACCGTCGGCCAAGAAACGCAAGGGTTCGTCATCGACGACGTCGGCCGAGAAGCGGAAGGAGAAGAAGAAGCTCAAGCAGTTGCCGACGTTTGCGAGTGCGGACGATTATGCGCACTTGCTCGGAGGCAGCGACGACGAGGACATTTGAGCTGAAAGCGGGGCGTGGAGTAGAACACTTGCCGTGCGCACACGCGCGCGCGCGCTCTCTCTGTTCGTTTTGTTGTATTCGCCCGGTCACGGTTCCTTTTCGCGCAACATCGCCTCGGTCTGTCGCGGTCGAATTGCCGCGTCCAACCTGGAGAGCGAGACTCGATTCTTGTCGATTGGAGAAGCAGTCAGCCTGGGACGTTGCAGAGCTCCCGGGTCTCTCGCTGCGCTCCCGCAATGCCTGTGCTCGCAAGAGAGAGGCAGAAAAAAGCACACAGTATAGTTACAACGTGGCACTCCAATCGGATTCCCTCCTCCAGCGGCAAGGGCCGACGCTTTTTGGTGCGTCGCCCTTTCCCCCCGCCCCCTTCCTTCGCCTGAGAGAATCCATTGGGACCTGAAATGCGACGACCCGACACGACCTCTGGTGACGGCGCTTGTCTACGTATTCCTGAGGACTGCCAGCCATGAAAGTGAAGGGGGGGGACGGGGGGATCATTCTTGTCAGCTCGGAAAATCTGGCGAACGACAGCCGATCGGATTTAGAGCTTCGTGAGGAAGGGAAACGATACATACCCAGGACGACCGAGTCTCCTCGCAGGACTGCCCAGGTGCGACAAAGAAAGAAATAGAAGAGGCAGAGTCAGCGATTGCCTGCCCTTCTTCTCCTCTCGCCATCCGAACCGGTTCTCGAGCGACCTTGACAAGGACGACCGGCGCCGGAACGCGGTTGGGGGTACGCCAGTCCAGTCCAGTCCAGTCCAGTCCAGTCAAGAAGACGGCGACTCGAACGGGTGGAGACTCACACATCTTGGAAACGAACCGGTCCTTGTTGACGGGTTTGCGACCTTTGCCCTTGGGGACTTCGGTCCTGTCGGATCCGCGCGAATACAAGGATCAGCTGACGTGATCTCAAGAGCTTGAGGCGCGCGCGAGGCGTAAAGGGACTGACCACATCTCCTTGACGTTTTCGAGGACCTGCAGCGCCGCATGCGAGAAGACCCACTTCCGAGTGTCAGCTCGACAATCCCTCCCAGCACAAACAGCTCGTGACCCCTCAACGGAGCGGAGCGGAGCGGGGCTGACCATGTTGGAATGCCTGTCGAACGCCTTGATCTTGCCGAGCAGTTTGCGGTTGTTCCTCAACGCGACGAGGACTTGGGACCCTGTCCTGACTGCCGTTTGCAGCACTGACAGCGGGCTGCATTGCGTTTGGTTTCGCGTGTTTGTCAGTGATGATGCTGGGGGCAAGCCGTCGACCGGTCTCGAGAGAGAGAGCGAGGAGCGGACCCTTGACTGATTTGGTGCTCCTCGAGGGCGCGGACCTGTGCCTCGTCCATCTCTGACTTGTTGGTCGCTGCGAGTTGAGGGCTACGCGTCCGTCGTCCATTTGCGGAGGGGTTGTCGGCGAGAGTTGGCGAGAGAGAGACGAGGAGCAGCAGTCACAACGAGGGGGACACAGAATCAGTTTCCCAGCACTGGCCAAAGGGGGCGACCACGTTACCGAGAGTAAGAACTCACTCCATGATTGCAGTGTATGTCGTGTGCTAGAGAGGGGGGAGAGAGGTCGAGAGTGTGTCTAAGTCGTCGCACCGCCTTCCGTCGCTCGCTCTCTCCCTTTCGGTCACGCAGCCTCGACCACGATGGCAGACCCACAAGCAGAGTGAGTCGTTCTCTCTCTTTTTCTCGCTAGTACACTGGCCGTGGCCCCCGTCTGGCCTGGAAAGCTAACGAGAGAGAGAGGTGCGCCCGCCCGTCAGGTCGTCGACTCCGCCTCCTGCCACTGCCACTACCACCGACACGAGCACCGAATCAACCGCCGCTCCACTCGAGATCAAAGGGTCAGCGACAGGGGCACGCGCCCAGAGTCAAGACGACGAGGAGGCAGCGACGACAGCAACGGCCATGGTGGCAGGGACCCCTTCTCCTCCTCCTCTTCCCGCCGCCGACGACGCTGCTACTTTGGACGCTCGGCCTGCCACACCGCCACCATCAGCAGCAGCCAGAGGAGCTCAGCGAGGAACTCGCCGTCCGGCCCCGACCGATGACGACGACGACCACCACCGCGCCGGAGAGAACGACGACACAGCCATGGTCGACGAGTCCAACGCCGAAGAAGAAGCGCGCCTCCGCGCCGAAAAGAAGCGCAAAGTCCTCGAGGACCAAAAACTCGCGCAACGGAAACGCGGGAACCGCATGTTTGGCATGATGCTCGGCACGCTCCAGCGCGCCCAAAAAGAGGTCAAACTGGTCGAGACGTCGGGCGCCGGCAAGAAACGGCTCGAGTTGCAGGAACGGTTGAGGGAAAAGTTGGACGCGGAACGCAAGGACGCGATGGACAAGGCCGAGCGCGAACGCGAGTTGCGCGAACTCAGGACCGAAGTCGCCCGCCGCGAAGACGAGATCGCCGCCGCCGATGCCCTCGTGAGTCGATCCCGTTACGAGGCTCTCTCTCTGTGTCCTAGGAACACGAGAGAGACTGACTTGAACCCCTCCCGCCTGGCTGCCTGCCTCTCTCAAAGTACCGCGCGCGCCACAACGCGAAACTCGACCTCGCCGGGTTCCTCTGCACGACCTTCACGCCCGGTCCGGTCCCGCCCGCTCCGAACGCCAACGACCCGATCTCGGTCCCGTTCCAACCTCGCCTCCCTCACGCCATGAAACTGACCGACCCGCGCGCGCCGCGCCCAATCTATTACCTCCCGTACCGCCTCTTGCCGTCCCAAGAGGACCGGATCGACGACCAGATCGCGGCGGTGAAAGCGGCTGTTCGGAAGGACCGCGACGAGTGGGAAAAGTCCAAGGACGCCAAGTTGGAAGAGTTGGACAAGGTCAAGCGGAGGAGGACCGAGAGGTTGGAAGAAGTCGAGAGGGAGGAGAGGGCCGAACGGCAGAGGAAACGGAGGGCGACGGAAGGGGCCGCTGACGGCGCGCCACCTACACGGGGCGGACGCGGAGACGACGATGGTGACGACATCGACTCGAGGATGAGGTCACGGTCGCCGGGGCCGCAACAACGGGCGGCGGCGCGGTCAAGGTCAAGGTCAAGGTCAAGGTCGACCTCACCTGCGCCCGCCGCGACCCGGAGACGGTCCACCACCTCGCCTGATGCGCGTCGACGCAATGACGACGACGACGTCTCACCGAAGGAGGACCGCCGCGAGCGTTCACCAAAAGCGATGCAGGTCGACAACCAAGACGCGGACGACCGCGAGTCGACGCGCCGCCGCTCCGATTCAGCCACGGCCCAAGTCGAAGTCGAGTACTGAAGAACAAAGGGGTGTTGCAATTGCACATGTGCGAGTTTACGTCCCACAAGCGACACTTTTGACTCCGCTAACTCGGGGGGGAAACCGAAGTGGGAGAGAAAAAGCCGCGGCTTAAAACGGGAACCCTTCCATTCTCGTTTTCGAGGCTCCAGATGGGCTCTATAGGCTACAAATACTGTACTTTTGCTCCTAGTGAGGATCTAGATGCTTCGGAAGCAGCGAGAGCGGACCGGATGCGTTGGCGCGTGACAGTTTGCAGGCCGCACCCGGGCTGGATTCGCGCGTCGCTCCGGCTTCTTCCTTCGTCCGGTCCTCTTCCCTCTCAACTCCTGTCTCCCTTTCCTCTTCAACTAATTCCCTAGCGCCTGCACGTCTGCTACACTAGCTCGAGCTTTCCCTCCATCCGCCGCCCCCGGATTCACATTTGCCGCCCCGCATCTCTCGTCCGGTCGTCTCTTGCCGCGGCTCTTCCGAAACCTCCTCCTCCGCTTTCCCGCCAACAACAACGATGGCGTCTAAACCAGCGACTCAGAAAAAGACTCCGATCGGCGTGCACTTGCTCGCCGGAGGTGGAGCCGGGCTGGCAGAGGCGCTCGTATGCCATCCGCTCGACACCATCAAGGTAACGTTCCCCGTTCTGACCGGAACGAACCGTCAGGATGAGCTGACCTTTGCCCGCCCGCGCCGCGCATTAGGTCCGCATGCAACTGAGTCGGAGTGGCAAGAAAGCAGGCGTACGTTCCCCCCGCTGTGGTCGCCTCGTCGCCGGACCTCGTTTGCCGCGGCTGAGACGGGATTTTCGGCTGAAACCGCCCATCTCTCACAGACGAAAGCGCGCGGGTTCATCGCGACGGGAGCCCACATCATCTCGAAAGAGAGCCCGCTCGGGTTGTACAAAGGTCTCGGAGCCGTCGTGACGGGTATCACGCCGAAAATGGCGATCCGGTTCGCTTCGTTCGAACAGTACAAGGCTTTGCTCGCCAACAAGGAGACGGGCAAGACGGGCTCGTCCGGTATCTTCTTTGGTACGTTCGGGCTCTACCCCTTCCGCAGCCCTCTACGCGCACGAGGCCGAAAGCTGACGGGCTGTTCTGTTCCGGTTCTTTGCTCCCTTCGCCGATTTTCGCTCGCCCGCTGCTTTCGATCCGCCTCTCCTGCAGCCGGTCTCGGAGCCGGTGTGACAGAAGCGGTCCTCGTCGTGTGCCCTATGGAGGTCGTCAAGATCCGGTTGCAGGCGCAGGTCCACTCGATGACCGACCCGCTCGACGTGCCCAAGTACCGGAACGCCGCCCACGCGCTCTGGCTCATCCTGAGGGAAGAAGGGCCCGGGACACTGTACCGCGGTGTTGCCTTGACGGCTTTGCGGCAAGCGACCAACCAAGGTACGAGCCTTTGCGCTGGTCGTGACCTCCGTGCCTCGGGACTGATTCCTCTTTATCGCGGTACGCGACGCAGCCGCCAACTTTACGGCCTACACGGAACTGAAGCGGCTGCTTCAACACTACCAGCCTCAGTACCCGGATGGTGCTTTGCCGGCGTATCAGACCTCGTTGATCGGTCTCATCTCGGGTGCCGTCGGTCCGTTCACCAACGCCCCGATCGACACAATCAAGTGAGCCCTCGCTCCGTTGGTGTGGCTCCATACCCGTGCGTAGAGGCTGACTCGCTCGAGCGTGCGACACACCAGGACTCGCATCCAGCGCGCGACGGCGCTCAAGGGCGAAACGGCGTGGACTCGGTTTTCGACGGTCGCCGGGCAGATGTTCCGGGAAGAAGGCCCCTCGGCGTTCTACAAGGGTATCACGCCGCGTGTCGCCCGTGTCGCTCCCGGACAAGCCGTCGTCTTTACCGTGTACGAGCGGATCAAGCGCTTCGTGAGTGCTGGCGGCGATTGGATCGGAGCGGGGGACTCTGGCAGCTGACTTCCCTTCGTCCCGACCACGCAGATTGAGAAGCCGGAGGACGTCAAGCACGAATACGCCGAGTAGATTACGTTCCTCCTTTCTACACTTATATCCCCTGCATGTTCCCACCTTGTTCACTCGCACTTCAACTTGCATGCCCTCGGAAATCGGTCCGTCCGCGGTTCTCGTCCAAACTCGCGGCGATCCCCACCTCTCTCCCCTGGATATTATCGCACTGTCGCCGTAACTCATCCCTCCCCTTGTTGCCTTTCCTCCAGCCTCACCTGCAAAAAGAAGTCTCTTTCGAAGCTCCGAACTTGGTTGGTGGCTCGGACCCTCGCCCGCAGTCGTCGCTCGTGAGAAAGGAGTCTCTCCCTCCTCGGCGGCCGGGGGCGCGTGCATCCGTGGGTCCCGAACGGGCCGGACTAGCGCGACGAGGTCACAAAAATTGGCTTGCCCAAGGACTAAGCGCTGATCCGGGCGCGCGGAGCGACGAGTCGACGCCTCGGCCGGTCAACGAGACGCGTTCGGGCATTTGGCTCGTTTTCCCCTCCTCTCACCTCTCGTTATCCCACGCTCGGTCAAAGGGGTCCTACACTGATTCAAACGATCGACCAAAGCTCACTATGCTCGGCGTCGACGCTGTCAAACGCCTCGGTCAGGCGCTGACGACCGCCGCCGAGCAAGGCAAGGTCAAAGTGAGTCCCGTCTCTTGTTTCGCCCTGTGCGCGTCTTTGCGACGCGTTCCACGCCCTAAGGACTCTCGTACGAGGCTATAGAGATCTAATGGGGCGCTCTATAGGCGGGAGGGGGGGACTGAGCGCGCCGTTGTGTCCCGCCGCTCAAAACGCGGAGGATGTCCCGTTCATTTCGACGCGGCGGTCAAGGCGCGGACAGCCTCGGACGACCTCGGAGCTGATTCTACGCGTCTCACTGAGTGCTACAGGATTGCTTGAAGGTACTCGACGAGCTCGAGAAAGGCGTCGAGCCGACGGAAGCGTTCCTCAAGGTCAGTGGCGACCTTCGCTTTGTGACTCGGCGTGCTGGCTGCCAGAACGCGCCAGAATGCCTTTGCATCAGAGCGGCGCAGCTGACTTCAATGACGCGACTTTACCAGGCAACGAAGATTGGCGTCCTCGTCAACAAGGTCGGCCGTCAGCCGGAAGGGGACGAGCGAGTCTCTCGCGCGGCCAAGACGCTCGTCAAGGAGTGGAAACTCAGGTTGCACAAGGACCCCTCGATCGACAAGAAGGCGATCGAACTCGCTGCGAGCGCCGGACTGCCCAGCGCAGGTGGGTCGGCTGTACCCCCGAGGAGGCACGAGCTCCTGAGCTGACCTCGAGCGCGGCTCGATCTTGCAGCTTCGGACGCGAGCTCCGCTGCGTCGCCTTCGCACGACTCGCCGCCCGTTGTCGACCAGGAGGTCCCGATCGAGTTCGAGGTCATGGCGAACCTCCAGCCTCTCGGGTCGAAGCGCCCGGCCCCATCGCTCGTCGAAAGTGCGCGGTCTAAGCCGCTTCCTATACCGACCAAGACTGTCCGCCACCGGAAGCGCTCTCCTCCCTCGGACGGCTCCGGGGGCGACAAAGCGACCCCGCCACCAAGCAAGCGCGTCAAGACGGAACCGGCGCGTGCGCAGCAGAAAGGGGCGGAGCCGGCGGCGCGGACGCACAAGACGGACAAGGTCGACCTGTCGGCAGTGTTTATGGCGACGGTCAATTGCCCGCAGAAGCAGTTCAAAACGCGCGTCACTGCTTGCCAGGCATTGTACGATGCACTCGCGCACGGTTCCGACGCAGGTGAGTCCCGCGCGGCGAGCATGCCTTGGGACAGGGTGAGAAGGCTAACCTACCCGGCTGTGGCGCTCCCTTGTTGTGGGGGCTCACAGCCGTCGACAGGCTCGTCGAGCTCGCTCTCGACATTGAAGTTGCCATGTGGCGCAAAGCCGAGCACGACAAGGGCGCCGGGAAAGCGCAGCAGGCGTATACGCAGCACGTCCGGTCGCTGTATCAGCACATTCGTTCGGACAAGACGCCGTGGGTCCGCCAGCAGCTTCTCGACAACGAATTGATCCCCGAGCAGCTCGTCGAGATGACGCCGTCGGTACGTCTGCAGACAAGAAGGCCGAGTGAGCGAGCGCCGAGCTGATTCCTTGAGGGTTTGCCGACCCGCAGCAATTCAAGACGACGGAGCAGCGCGAGCTCGACGAGGCGATTCAGAAGCAAGCCATGAAGGAGGCGTGCTTCTCGACGAGGTCGATCGAGGAGGAAATGCGGACGACCGTCATGTGGCGCGGCGGCGGCAGGTGAAGAGAGAGCGGGGTGACTTGCGGTGTGGCTCGTGCTCGGCGCTTGTGCTTCATTTCGTGTGTTGTCGTTGCTCTTACTCTAGCGTGTAACCCGTACTGCGCTTGCCCTGTGGTGGAGGTGAGAGCCTGCGACATGTCAACCCGGGCTTTCGGATGTCAAACCATTTCTGCTCCTGACCAGCTTAACCCTTCACGTCGCTGCCCTGATGGGCTTCTGCACTCGCTGCGGAGAGCCGACAGGTAGCTCTGGACGGTGTAAATGCGGCGGTACAAGTCGAGGCGAGTCTCTAGTTCCAGGCTGCACGCGCCTCTCTGTAACGATCAGTCAACCTGACCCCTGGTTCTCGCTTCCACACCGCTGCGATGACACAGACTCGGCTGCGAAAGCTTTGTTTGGACCGTCATCGAGCGACAGGTGGCAGCAGCGGTCAGTCTCGAAGGCTGTAACGGCGAGCAAGGGCGTCGTGTTGAGCGACGAGGCGGTGCTGACATCTCGACCGACTCGCTCTACAGCTACGTCGCCAAATCGACCCCGCCTTCGACCTCGAGCGGTCTCGTCTCTACTTCAGTACCCTCCGCGACTTCGACGAGCGGGACGACGAGCGTCTTGTCAGCAGGAGTCGCGCCGCTCGCGAGTCCGTCGACGTCGAGACTCGCTCAGTCTTTCCTGCAAGAAGGCGACGGCGAACTGTCGAGCGTCTTTGGCAGCGTCCTCAGTCCAAGAGACTCGTGGCAGTGCGCGGCTTGCACCGAAAAGTTCCGACAGGTGCGCTCGGCGCGCTATCCTTCTGTATGGAGCGTCCTCCGTACGGTGTGGCTGACCGACACGCTTGCAGGAGGAAGTGATCTACCCGCATCCGGATGCGAAACACGACACGACCAAGTCCGAGGTTTTTTTCTGCCGGCAATGTTTCGCGGACCGATTCCGCAAGGGCAACTGGTGCAGCTCGCGCATGTCCTCGTCAGCTTCCCGCAATCCGAGGCTGACCATTGGCGGGAGAGAACAGCAAGAAGTGCAAGCACGCGGTCTTGTCTGATGCGCCCTTCGTCAAGCATGACGGAAACCTGTGGCACCAGGTACGAGCCTGACCTCGCGGCGACGAGACGGCGCTCGTGCTGATAACCTCCTCGCTCGCATGGGCGCCCAGGAATGCTATGCCTGCTCGTATTGCAGCGTGGGTCACTCTTCTCTCCTACAAGACAGTCGCTGAACGGCCGCACTGACGAGACATCCGTTCGACAGGACCCTGCCACCGAGCCCGTGATCGATTTCGCCGGAATGCCCTCCTGCGAAGCGTGCTTCGACGCCGAGGCGTACAAGACGTGCGGTATCCCTCCCTCGCCGCATCTCGGCCAATCCGAGTTCTTCCAGTCGGCGCCGATCCTCCCGGCTCCGAGCAAATGGGGCCGGCCTTCGCTCGCCACTTCGCCTGTGTCCTCCTCGTCGGCGGCGAACAAGAGCGTCTGGAGCTCGCGAGCTGGCGCAGCGATCGATGCGACACCGAAACCGGGAACACAGTCGACCAAGCTGAGCCGCCTGCAACTCGAACGGGACAACTCGCCGATCGCACCGTCCCTGAATGAGCTCGGCGACAAGTTGCAACGGGTTGGATTGCAAGGCTCCCCGTGGCGGAAGCCAGCTGTCGATACGGCGCAGCGCTCGCATCCAGCGTTGAATGCGCCGACAATGTCGACCAGGCGCCCTCTGCCTACGATCCCGAGTGTCGCGACGGATTCTCCTACCGCTGCGAGCACCTCTCGATCGACCTCGCCTACCAAGCCATCCTTCGTGCGTCAACAACACGCTCCTCCCTCGACTCCTGCCGCCAAGCCAGCACCGGTTCGCTCGCCCGAAAGCAGGACGACCTGTACCGTCTGCAGCGCACCTCTCGGCGACGACGAAGTGGTAGAGCTCGCCTCGGACGGCACACGCATGCACAGCGCTTGCTTCTGCTGCGGTGGCTGCGGCGAGCAGCTCGGATCTGGCCGATTCATCGAGACGGAAGCTCGATGGTGGCACCATGCGGTACGAGTTTCTCGCTCTTCATCGCGTACAGATGAATACGAACCGATACTGACGTGGGGCATACAGTGTGCACCCGCCCCAAAGCGATACCGCTCCATCGTGACCTCCTTGAAGGAAGAGCCACGCGGCGAGGCAGAAGAGCAAGAAGTCGAACCGGTTGAGCCAGACGCAGACGACGCGGGCTGCGCTTCATGCACCCGCGCCCTTGGCTATAGCCGCTGCATCACGGTCCCACGTACTGGCAAAATGTACCACGAGGCCTGCTTCCGCTGCGCGGCGTGTACGCGGGTGTTCAAGGGCGGAAGTGGCGAAAAGGGCTTCGTCGAGGGAAAGGACGGCCTGCCCTACCACGCGGATGTGAGCCACCTTTCACTCGGCTCATTCGACGGAGTATAACTGACGATCAGTTCGGCAGTGCGTACCCGTCTCACGAGTGACACCTTCATCTCCCCAAGACGGAGCACCAACCTCATCGTCGCTCCCGACTTCTCGCTCCATCCGTTCTCTCCCTGACTCACACGCTCTGCCGCCCAAGTACACCATCCCGAGCTCCCCTACGAAAGCCGTCGAACCCTCGCTCTTCTCTCGCCGACCTCGTCCTCCCGCCGGTCTCGGAGGCCTTTTGATCTGTGCCGGCTGTTCGGTCCGCGCGACCGACAAGGAGACCGTTGCTGGTCCGCGAGGCCGTCGCTACCACCCAAAGTGTCTGAAGTGTCGCGATTGTGGTCGCGCGCTCGACAGCGAATGCAGGGTCGGCGAAGATGGGCAGCTGCGGTGCGAGGCGTGCCGGGTGAGCTTGCGAGCGCTCTCTCGCTTTCCTTATGTGCGCCTGGAAGCTGACAATGCGCCACGGTGCGTAGACGATGACTCGGAGGCCGCTTCGAGGGAATATCGACCCTTCCCGCACAATCGGTGCTCTGAGTCGCTGAGCGCGGCGGATCTGCGGCGGTTCGAGCATAGCTGGACTATCTCGACGTTCCTCACTGTCTCTTCCTGTACTGCTCTGTTCTACATGTATTGAGACTGTTCTGCGCTATACTAGAGCGCGTCTTACGAAAGCAGCGCCGCGACTCCTCGAACCACGATCTGACCGCCGACGTCCTCGCCGGTCTCGACGCTCAAGACAGCATTGGCTCCGTAGGCTTGAGCGCGGGCAGTGAGGTCGGCTATAGCGACGTTGAGGCGTTCATCTTCGGACGAGTACGGTTCGACACCTGAAAAGCCCTCGAATGGGCCCAAGTCGCGTACTGCCAGAGGTATACGGTCAGACAGCTTCGTCATTCGAGGAGCACGAAAGGAGCTCACGGATGCGCCTGCCTTCGACAAGACCGGCGTCCGTTACGACGAAATCTTGCGGCGGATACGTGGGCACGCCGGCGTAGTCATCCAGTAAGACCGGATCAACTGCACCTGCGCCGAGATGGAGATCATCGAGAGCACCGAGGCCTCCGGCGAGGACCTCGTGGTGCCCGTGATGGTGCGGCGAGATGTTGTACGTGTTGTGATTGTAGTTGACGACCCTAGGCGATGGGGGGTGACCGATTCGAGGCGAGACGAGCACTCGACCCGTCGAAGGCGAACGCGAGCGAGATCCGAGAGCCGCGAGCTGTCCGACAGCTGGGAGGCCGGCTGTATGGGTACCGAGCGGGAAGAGCTGTGGCGAATGCGAGTGCCCGTGAGGGAGAAGAGTCGGAGCATGGCCGATGTTGACCTGGCCCGGGTATCCGCCATGCCACGATCGACGATGCGAAAGACTCTGCATGGAAGCAGCGGGAGCACCGCCGTACGCTCCGAGTCGGGGAGAGAGGCGCGGCGACATGCGGGGCGTGAGCAGGCGCTCGGACGCGACTGCGAGTGCGGCTCGGTCACGCGAAAGGGACCTCGCGCGCTGCTCCTGCACGAGAACACTGTCAATACGTGCCTCTCCACGTCTCCGCCCCTGTGTGGATGCGTACCCGGCGCAAAGCTTCCGCTTCGAGCGCTCGCGTCTGCGACCGGAGCCTTTCGCGCTGCAGAGAGGCGGAGCTACCGTACGCGCCCGGCAGAGCGCCAACGAGGGCCGGTCCTCCATGCGAATAGCCTCCGATGTGCGGAGAGCCAGGGTATGAGCGCGTGAGAGGCGAAGAGCCAATGCCCGAGAACGACGATGACCGGACGCGCGGCGAAATGCCGGCGCCGAGGTATCCAGCACCATACATGCCATGTTCTAAACCGATCGCTTGCCGATTGACGCGACTGGCCTACATCGCAACGACGAGATACCGACGGAAACGTCAGCAGATGATGCGGAGCGCGGGCCCAGCAGATACGGATGCGGATCCCTCACCTTCGTCGCTAGGTCTCGCTCCTTGCGGATGTTGCGTTCGGCATGTTGGATCTCCTACGGACGGACGCGAGATGAGCGGGCGCCGTCCTGCTGCTTCATCTCACGGGCGCACCTGGATTGTCCGCCGTTGCGACTCGCGGACTAAACGTTCCTGGGCTTCTCGTGCGCGCTCCGCCTCACTAGGTGCGCGCCAGGTCTTTCCACCCATCCCCCAGCGACTGCCAGTCGATGTAGCGCCGCCATGTTGCATGTCGAGGGGTGCGTGCTTGACTTGTGCGAACGCAGCTAGTCAAAAGCAGATCCGACAGAAAGGCTCGAGTCAAGCGTCGCAAGAACCGAGCAGCGACGGCACTCTATAGCTCTTTTATCGGTTGTATCGAGCCCTCGAGCAAAGACAAGCGCGAGCGAGTCTTCGAGCCGTCAGCGCTTCGGACCCAAAGCGGACTCCGAAATCAGGGATAGGAGCTTCGGCACGACCAGCGGTCATAGCGTTTCACGAGACGAGTTTGCGCGCACGCGTGCTCGCGCAATGCAGCCATGGCGGAACGAATGTGTACTAGGAGCGTCTTCCAGCAGCGTCTGCAAGTTTGCCGCATGACGTAAAAGACCGACTGCTGCGGGCGCCCTCAGGCGCTCCTTGCTTCTCTTCGTCAAGGTGTCGGCATGACGCTCAGGTCTTGAGAGCGCGTCAGAGCCGACGTTCGCGATGAAACGAAGCTGCGAAGCGATTGCGCTACTGGCGTGGCTGGGCATGGAGAGACCGAGTGTGACGACGGCGGTGCGACGCGTCGCGTGAGGCCGTGAGGCGATCGGCGTCGGACACGCGCGCGCGTGCGTGCTCGCTTATCACCGATAGGCTATGATGCATGCTACCTGGTCGCAGTCTGCAAGATGACGCGGCGACGGTATGAAGGCATGCATGGTGGGTATAGACTACGGTAGAGCGCTGGGATAAAGATGTCAAAAAATGGAGAATCAGTCGTGCAAGAAATGAAGGGGATGATGGGCAGGAATGCGCGTCTAAGCAGGAGGCAAGTCATATGAAGATAAGGATACAAGAATGTGCAGTGGCGCGAAGAAAGTGCCGCGTGTTCACGCCTTGCGCAGGCGGACTGCCCGGCCGACAGCCGAGAGAGTCGGTTGCTCGCCGCCAGTCGAGGTGATGACGACGTCGGTCACAGCGTAGGCTTTCCGCTGTTCGCCCTGAAGGCGAAGGAGCAGCTTGACTTCGCCGAGCGTTGCGGCGGTCGCTTGGACGGGTCCGAGGTCTGATGTGGTCGTGAACCCGGCGACGTTCGATTTGCTCGTCACGACGACACAGCGCGAGACAGCCTGGACGGGTCGCGGAAGGTGCGGCGCGGTAGACATGTCGAGGTTGGCAGGCGCGCGGATAGATCTCCGAGCTTTGGTCGCCATGACGGGGCGACCGACGGCGTCGCGAGTCGGGAACAGCGCCGTCGGCGCGTACGCGGGCGGCACATTGACGACGACGGTCTCGTACGCCGGCGGAGGCGGGAGTTCCTTCTCGTTGATTAGAGGCAGAGCCTTCTCGTTGACCTCGACCGGAGCCGCGACGGCCACTGCATCGACGACAGACTGTCAGCCTAGACGCCCGTGAGGACTGAACGCCTGGATCTTCCGTACGGGTAGTGCGGGTTGCGGTCGCCTTGCGCGTGAAGAACTTGAAGCTGAACATGGTGTTGTCGTGGTCGTGACGTGCTTTGTGGACGAGAACGAAGAGAGCGAGTTTGTGAGAGGGGATGAAGACCGTGATCTCGAGAGGGATAGTGAAGCGGCGGAAGGGTGTCGAAGGGCGCGAGTTGGGCGTGCGAGTCGACAAGGGCAAGAGTTACGTGAAGCGGAAGGAAGAGATGAGAGGCAAGAGCGTGTGATGGCAAGAGGGGGGGCAAGCGTCGCCAGTGACATGCGTGCAGCCCTCGCGTCTGCAGTCCACAAAACACGGTTCCCGGCGCGGCCTCCAGAAAAAGGATCGCCATCTCAGACAGCAGTAATCGAGGTGAAACTTCGGCGGCGCGGCGGCGGAGCCGTGCCGGGTCCCAACTTTGTGATCGAAAGACGGCGGTCCGCAGTGCCGACTGCCGAGACCGCACGGATTGCCGGGCTGGCCCCTCTCATCAGCGAAAGAAAGCCTGCAGAGTGCGACCGCGAGAGTTGCGCGAGCTCATTACGATTTAATCGCCCAGTCTTGATTATGCTTTTGAGAGGCTCGGTCTGTGCCCAGCTGACGCGGCGACGCCGCTTTCGAAACGAAAAAGTGTACCGAGTACGTGCGAGTTTCGGCTGAGCGCGCTTGTGCTCACCTTGTTCTCCTCCTCTCCTCATACGCTAAACGCACAGCAGCTATAGCTGTGAGGGACATCACGATTCACAGCCCGCGACTGATAAGCTGCGTCGCGCCCGCCGGATTAGGAAGGCCAGCGACACGGGCGCCTTCCCCCTCGCGTGTCGGCCATTATAGACTTGCCCACTCTGCTGCGCAGATCTCTATTGACCGTCTCCTAGCGCCAAACAAGCGCAACATATATGAGCTCCCCGCGGGTTGTAATTGGGCAGCAGCTAGGCTAGCTGCGCATTCGGCCGGCCGTGCACTCGACGACAGGAGGAGACGTAACAGCATCACGCAGTAGTCAGGACCTCCTGCCCGCTGTTCCGCCGATGCATCGTTCTCATATGGCTGATCAGCAGCTCGCACGGCGTTCTGTCCGTGGCCCTTCGAAGACTCGCTCGTCCGACGACCCGATCGACATCGTCCGCTTTGTTCTTTGCTTGCCTCTTTCGCTCACTTTTCGGCATTTTTCATTACCGCCTATTGTCTCGCTCATCCGGGCCACTGTTCTGGGCTGTTCTGTGCGTTCCGACCGGATACACGGAGTGCACGATCATTCGCGGCCCGAACACCGTTCCGCAACGCAGTCCGGCCAGCCATCATGGGACGCGCGCGATGAAGGGCGATCGGTGCTGCTCCTCGGGGGTCGAGACTTGATTTAAAGGGCTCACGGCGCCATGAGGTCTTATATGCACTGTACTGCATCTCGGTCCTCCAACGCTCACCGCAGGTTCTCGCGGTGTTAAATCAGCTCGAGCGTCACGCGCCGCTGCTGGAGTCGGCATTCCATGACGACGCTATAGCGCTACATTACAGTTTTTCCTCTCGACGTTCGCCTCTATTGTGGAGCTGCTTCAGGAGGACACTATGCGGAAAAAGCGGTGGTGAACCCGAGCAGTTGCTGCGAGTTACTTCTCGCTCCGTTTATCCTTGCCCCCGCTAATCCTCGCATTGTTTGAGATGCACCGCAACACCGCTACCGGCGACCGGCTGGGGCGTCGCGAGCTCGATCGAGATCTTGACGTGGATGACTGCGTGCGCCCCGCGAAGAGCTCCTTCCCTTCGAAGCTGGGCCTTGACTTCGGGAATGTCTCGCGCGCTCGCTCGGACTTGGTCGAGGTCCTTCGTCACGATGTGCCCGGGAACAGCGGCGTGTGAGGTCACGATGACCCGCTCGCTGGAGCTCGTAAATCTTCCGGTGCTAGCCGAGGCGGACTCGGAGGGCGAGGACACGGTTTCCGCTCGCCCTCGAGGAGACGTCAGCTTCGCTTGGCTGATGGTCGTCGTATCGGGCGGCAACGGAGGTCGGCTGCCCGGGAAGACGTTGTCGTCGGTGCGAGGAATTCGGGTGGGAGGAGAGCTGGCGGAAGAGAAGGCGCGGCGGTGTCGAGGGAGAAGCCGTGGTGACCACCTCATTGGCGACCGCGGCTCGCACCGCGTACTGCCAGGCCCAAGCGAAATATCTGGCAGCCGTGGAGGTGGTGGACCTGTGGTAGGCGTTTCAGCCGGACTGCGACGAGCGGTCAGAGGGCACTGCAAGCGAGCTGACCGGCAGTACTCGGGCTCACGAGCCTCCGCTTTGCGGCCTCTTCAGTCGCTATCGAATCGCGCAGGCTCCTCTCCGTCTCCAATAAACCGAGGCGGAGGGCCAGGTTGGTCGGTTCTTTCGAGGCCTCCGTCCGAAGGCGGGCAAGTCGGCCAGCAAGGCGCTCCGTTTCCTCCCGAGCAGAGCCGGCTCGTTGTAAGAGCCGCTCCCGCTCCAAGCGGAAGGTCTGCATCCCCGCCAGAATCTGCTCGTAGGAGCTGTCGACAGGAGAGCGGTCCAGGGAAGACGGGACGGGTCCTGAGGAAGGAATGGCGATCGAAGCAGGCCTCAGGCGGCTGAGCACGCGAGAGGAGCGTCTCTGCGGCCGCTCGTAGCTCATGCTTGTAGGAGCAGACGCGTTTGACAGTCTTCACAAAACAGAAGGAAGGAGAACAACGTCCAAGGAACAAGCGACGACCAAGTCTCGCGCATCCGGACAAGCGAGCGGCCGTGCGGGGCAGCGGACATCGTCAGCCGTTGCGCTGCAGCTTGCAAGAAGCCTCGGACTTCACAGCCTTGGCGCGTGGTGCGCCGCGCGCGTCGACGTCCGAGATCCCGGAGTCGAAGTCCTCGGACGTCCCGGCCGGACAATGGCCGTTACGTCAACGAACGGAAGGAGGGTATACACGGCAGGCCGGTGGTCTCCGCTGAAGAGCAAGGAGCAAGAGGCGACACTGGCGGCGCGTGATCTAGTCGACAGGCGACAGGTGCAGTGAGCGAATCGGAAAATAGAGGGTGAAGCTGAAGAGAAGAGAGCTTGGCGGCCAATCCCCTTTCGGAAGCACAGAAGCGGCCTTGGAGGGTCCAAAGCCTATGCGTCAACACGTACAAGCACTTCTGAACCGAATTTGCAGCGCGATCTATGGATTACGAGACGAAGCCGCCGGAAGGCAACGGCGGCTTACTGCGGCGCGCACTTGAGAGTGAGCTGAACGGCGTGGTCGCTCGTCGTGTAGACCGTCTCCTTAACGTTCGCAGGCGGGACCGCGTCGGCGGTGAACGACGAAGAGCCCTGGTATACGAGGTTCTTGTTCGAATCGAGGGTAAAGGTTGAAGCGGTATTGCCAGCGGCGCAAGAGAGGGCGCCGGACGCGACGGCACACGGACCCTTCGAGCTCGTCATGGTGAAGCCGGCAGCGAGGTCGGTCGAAGGCGAGGCAGGCGTCAAGTGCAGGGTGGCGCAAGTTCCCGAGGTGAACCAAGCTCCGGCGCTGATGAGGCACCCCTGCTCGGTACCGTTGACGACCCCCTGGAAGAAAGCCGAGGTCGAGTTGCCGTACGGGGAGGTGCTGTTGCTGATCGAGCCGGAACCGGTCGAGGTGGACGGGGCGTACTTGGGCAAGTAGCGAATGCCCGTGCTGTTTTTCTCAGATTGGTGAGCGGGCTCGTCCGGAAACCTAGCAGTTGCTGAGCTCACTCGGGGCAGCTCGATTTGGAACCGTCCGGCGAAGTCGGGATGAATTTGCCGCCGGCGATCGGACCGCGAGTGTGGTAGCCGTACCAGACCTCATCAAGCTTGTTGCCGCCGGTGCAGCCCCAAACGGCCTGCGGAGATGCCTGATGAGTCTATGGTCACCTCACATGACGGAAGGATCAGAAAGGTACGTACCTCATAGCCAAAGTGCTTGCGCGCGGCAGTCTGCAGCTGTTCGAGAGTGTACGTCTGACTAGCACTGGGAACGATGCCTTCGGCCGCGAGCCAGTCGTACGTCGGCAAGCTCTTGAAGAGCTCAATCGTGCGCTCGTAGTAGTCGACGACCTCCTCGTACTGCTTGTACGCGCGGCCGTAGCACGTCGTGTTGAGCGTGCTGATGCACGTGCCGTGCTTGTTCCACTCGTGCGCCCAGAACGAGTTGTCATCGCCGTTACCATCCTTCCAGTAGGTGTCCATGAACGGGAGGAGCGAAGGCGCGTTCTGCTGGAGGATACCACGGATGTCGGTGTACTGCAGCGAGAGCGTCAGCTTGGCGGCTCGTACGTGAGCGAGAGCGACCGAATACGTACCTCGCGCGAGGGATCGCAGTAAGCATCGTACGAGCCGTCACAACGGTCAGGCCACAGGCCATGAACTGTCCACGAGTTGTTCGGTCCTGTGCTCGGAGCCGTATCCCAGAACTGCGTCTCTGTCCGACCGGGATCCTTTCGAGTCAGTCGCTCTTCTGATCATCCAGCCTCAAGTGGACTCACGAAGAAGGAAACCTCCGGGCACATTAGTGCAGCAGCCGTCGAGGCCGGGGAAATCAGGTGAAGCGCCGTTGATGCAGCTCTCGGGCAGGAGGAATGGCGCCGGGCAAGCATGGAGTCCAAAGATCGTGTGAGCTTGCTGCTCTGCCGCGTTCAGGAAGGAAGAGAGCCATTGCGTCGGCTCGGCCGCAACGGTCGAGACGAGTAGCGGCGCGGCGAACAGCGATAGCGGAAGCATCTTTGGCGAAGTATGGGCAAGAAGGGAGAGAGCGGTAACCTCATCCTGCCTCAGCTATGCGTTGGAGCGCGGGTTGAAGATTGACGCTAGTGGCGCAACACAGCGTGGTTGCCAAGACCGGGGGACACGGGGAGGAAGAAGGCGAGCGAGTCGTCGACAGCGCACGTTCCTCGAGTTGTGCTCCGTCCCGAAGCTCCTATACCACGTGAGCGGCCGGTCGGTCCTCTGACGAGACGAGCAACAGCTTTGCGCTGGACCCTGCGTGCTATAGCAGAGCGGAAGCAGGCCCTCCTCAGCTCCATTAAGCCCAAACTTAGCATCGTGCGGGGTGAGGCGATAAGGAGGGCTCGGCACGCGTGAGCCAGCTATGCCTCCACCGCATTGCAGCGCACTCGCTAGTCGCTTGCACGCGCCATCGAGCAGGCGCGTCGTTGGGGGGCCGCAGACAAGGCAGCGCTGGTCCAATGCGCTGCGTCTCCGTTCTTGCGGACGACCTGCTCTACTCTACCCAGCTACTCACGGCGATATACCTGTCTCACACCACTCGCAAAGGCTGCGACTGCGCACGCGACCTCCAGCTAGCAGCCGGCTTCTCTTCCTATTGTCGTCCCCCGTCCGGCCGGCCCGCGCGCTGAAATCGCGACGGCCGATAACGGACACAGCGAGCCGGCTAGACATGCAATCCCCTGTCGCAGGCGACGATAAAAACCGCAGACTGAATTGGGACCATGAGACGCTATCAAGAAGGTATACGCTGTCCAGGTTGTGCCGTTCAGGTGTCCGATTGCCTCCGATCACGTGGAATCCACTGCTTCCGTACTGCTAGCACTAAAGCGCCGGCCTGTTGACGGAGTTTGACCACGCGCGAATGCACACGCGCGAATGCACATGCGCGAATGTACGACCGCCAGCATCCGCGAACAATGGTCTTCTTCCCGTGGTCCCGCAGCTTCCGAGGATTCCGCCCCGTCGAGCATGGCATTCGCTGCCTCCTCAGACGGCGACACACTCGCCGCCGACAGAAGCTACTGAGTTGAGCCTGAGACCCTGCTGCGACTGCAGTCGACCCAGCCCTGGGGTCAGGTTAGGTAGAGCGCCACGCGCGCTGCTGTTCACTCCCGGGACGAACCGACCGACCAAAGTTGTTTTGGCGCTGCTCTCGTCCACGCAAACACCGCATCGACTTGACACGCAGCGGTTGCAGCTGTGCCACCTGACGCGTTGCGACGGACGGCTTGACCGGAAACCAAGGTCGGTCGTCAGTGGCGTCGAAGGTGCACCTTCTTTGCCCTCGGATTGCTGTCTGCATAGCAGGCCTAGCTCGAGCAGATGTTTTACAGTAAATGTTGTCTTGCGAAGAGCCAAGATCACCTTCGTAGACTAGTTCGATCGCGAGGAATGTTCTGGCTGCGGACCGGATCGCGAAATAAACGGTGGCCCGTCGAATCGCCGCCCCACCTTTTTTGGTCTTTCCGCCAGCCCATGTCACGACTACGCACACCTCCAGACTCGACTGCCACCTCTAGCGAGACTTCTCAATCGAGCAAGAAGCATCAGTTGCGCCACCGGTCCCCGCGCGGGCAGAGGGGGAGACCGCGAGCGGGACCGACGTCGACGACCACTACCACCACCGCGCAGGCGACTCACCAGGATGGTACGACGACGCGGCACCGCCAGCGAGACAGGTCGAGCCAAGTGGCTCCTCAGCCGGGACAGTGGGACTGGGCGTGGAAGCACAGGAGGGAGTTGGCGGGCGCCGCCATCGCCATTGTCGTCGTCCTCGTCGTGTCAGTCCGCGTGACTCGCTCTCCGGGTCTCCAGGCATGCACGGTCGATAGCGAGATTTAGTGTGACTGACTCTCGTATCCTTTTGCAGTTCGGCGATCCGGATCTCGCTCCACTCGGCTGACTACTCGTCCGGCGCCGTCTATTCGCCGCCTTCGAGAGCCTCCCGCCCGCCTTCCAACGTCCGCACCAAGCCCAGTCCCTCTTCCTTGACATCCATAATTCCGTCTCCATCTGCCGGAACAAGCCACATGCGCGGCGATGACGCCCGCAGGGACAAGGTCGACAGCGACGAGGCCGACGAAAAAGTCCTGCACGAAGCGCTCGACTCGGCCGTCCGACACGCGCTCGAAGACGCGTGGCAACTTCCACCTCACGCACCCGTTTCGGCCGGTGCCGGTCCGGCCGCGAATGCGCAAGAACCTGCAAACGGAGGAGGCGACTCGGCGGCGCCTCGACAACGGACACTGGCGGAATTGTACGCCGAATTGGAGGACTTGGGGATCTCGCCGCACGAGTTGAACGAGGTGTTGGACGAAACGATGCGGTCTTCAGGCGACCGGTGAAATTGGCACGCCTTCCTCTGTGAAAGTGGCTGCGGAATCGAAAGGAAACGACTGTCGACGTGGCAGTTGTGCCCTCCTCCACCCGCGCGTCATTGTTCTCGCTGTGCCCTCGACTGCTCTCAGGTCTCTTGTGTTTGCGTATTCCGCTCGCACTGTACGTAGACTGTGAGGATGCAGCTACCTCGACTCGCCCTCGCGGCGTTGCTCTGGCTGTGTTCGCTCGTCACCGCTTCGACTCTGTCTCACGGCCAAGTGCCGTTCCTCTCGCCCGAGCAACTCGCTGCAGCTTCCACCACAGCAGAGAAGCATGAGTACCAGGTACGTCTGTCTTTGATTGGCCTACCTTACCGGGTCGCTGACACGAGGGAGGGACGCCCGACCGCGCGCAGAGTGACATTGCGAGGTTGATGCGGGTCGTCGTTTCGCACTTGTACAACGACAGGGACGTCTTTGTCCGCGAACTCCGTGCGTCAAGAGCAGCTTTCCCCATCACTGTCTGCGTCGTCGTCGAGCGAGAGCCGAGCGCCCCGCTGACTTCCCTTCTCGTGCTCGTCAACCGCACAGTCTCGAACGCCAACGACGCCCTCGAAAAAGTCCGCCTCGTCTCGCTCACCGACTCGTCCATCTTTACGCCCGCACCGAGCCTCAACGTCAGTGTCATCGCGGACGCAGATGGCGGCCGGATTGTCATCAGGGGTGCGTCACGGTTCCGTCTTGCGGTCGGAACGGCGGCGGGCTCGCTGCTTCTCTCGATCTCTAGGGGTTTCGCTGACGCACGCCTCGACTCACTCTGATCAGATACCGGTATCGGCATGACCAAGGACCAGCTCGAGGAAAACCTCGGCACCATCGCGAGGTCGGGCACGTCTGAATTCCTCGAGACGATCGAGAGCAAGAACGCCGAAGGTGCCAACCTCATCGGACAGGTGCGTTCTCTGCTCTACTTCGGCCGCCCTCTCAAAGCTAATGAGAACCTGGCTGATGCTGGAACTGGTATGGCATCGCACAGTTCGGCCTCGGATTCTACTCGTCGTTCCTCGTTGCCGATCGCGTGACCGTCGCTTCCAAGACCGCGACCGACTCGGAGCAGTGGATCTTCGAGTCCCAAGCGGACGACGACGGGTTCCGGATCGTCAAGGACCCGCGAGGAGCGACGCTCGGTCGCGGGACTGAAATCACGCTGTGAGTCCGTGGTTCGGAAATAGTAAAGGCTAGCAGACTGCTCAAGACTGAGAGCGTGCTTCCTTTCCCTTCCCCTTTCGACTCACAGCTACCTCAAGGACGACGCCAAGGCCGAGTACCTCAATGTCGACAAGCTCCGCTCGTTGATCCAAAAGCACGCCGAGTACAACTCGGCGCCGATCTTCCTCTGGACCGCCTCGAGCACGGCCGCTCCAGTCGTGGAAGTCACTCCGAAGGAGGATAAGGCCGAAGGCGACGAGGGCGAGGTCGAGGTTGAAGAGGACAAGGACGCCGAACCTGTCGTCGAGGCGCCCAAGTGGGAGCTCGTGAACGACCGACCGCCCCTTTGGATGCGCGACCCAAAGCAAGTCACCGAGGACGAGTACGAAGACTTTTACAAGAAGACGTTCAAGTCGACCGAGGGGCCACTCGCGTGGAGTCACTTCAAGGGCGACGCCGGTTCGACCGCGTTCCGCGCGTTGATCTACATCCCGTCGGGCGTCCCGAACGACTTTTACACCAAGGACTATGTCTCGCTCGAGTCGCTCAAGCTGTTTGTCAAGCGCGTTTTTATCACGAACGACCTCGGCCCGAACTACCTCGACCGTCACTTGAACTGGATCAAGGTCTTTATCGACGTCGACGATTTACCGCTCAACGTCGGTCGCGACAGCCTCCAGAAGACGCGCGCGCTCTCTCAGATCAAGCGCAACTTGACCAAGCGGATCTACGACCTGTTTGCCCAACTCGCGCGCGACGACGCGGAAAAGTTTGACGAGCTGTACAAGGCCGCGGGCACTTCGCTCAAAGTCGGCGCGATCGACGACGCCAAGAACCGGGACCGGATCGTCAGGCTGTTGCGGTTCGAGAGCTCGGCCGTCAACGGGACGACGAACCTCGACGATGTCGTTTCGAGGCGCAAGCAGGGCCAGACGCAGATCTACTTTATCGCGGGCGCGGGCGCCAAGAAGGAGGAGCTCGCGCAGAGTCCGTTCGTCGAGCGAATCCTCGCGCGAGGTTACGAGGTACTGTACTTGACCGAGCCGGTCGACGAGATGGTGAGCATGATTCCCGCTCAGATTTCGGGTTTCTCGTCGCACACCTGGCTCTAATCGCCGCCTATTCGCGCCACCGCAGCTCATCAACAACGTCCCGACGTACGGCGGTCTTCGGTTCCAAGATGTCGCCAAGGAGGGCGTCACGTTCGGTGACGAGGACGAGGACGAGAAGGCCGAGGACGAGCACCTCACGAAGCAGTTTGAGCCGCTTGTCGCCTACCTCAAGACCGCGCTCGCTCAGGTCGTCGACAAGAGTGAGTAAAACTTTATGTGGCCGTCGGTTCAGAAGGAAGCGCAAACACTGACGACTGCCCTCGCTCGACAGTTACTGTCTCGCACCGCTTGACGACTTCGCCCTGCGTCGTGACGGCGGGCGCGTACGGCTACTCGGGCAACATGGAGCGTCTCATCGCGGCTCAGAACGCCGGGCAAGGGCAGGACAACTTTATGCTCGAGTTTGCCAAGATGCAGAAGAAGGTGCGTCACGGTGCCGCCCTGCTCGCCGGTGTAGTGCTTTGGCTGACCCGCCATTTCCACGCGTGAACAGAACTTTGAGATCAACCCGCGTCACCCGCTGATTGAGCGCCTGCTCGAAAAGGTCGAGGAGGCCGGTAACGACGAGGACGCGCAGGAGGAGTTGAGCGAGAGCATCACCGTTCTCTGGTACGTTTCCGTTGCCTCCCCCCCTTGGACGCCCACCCCGCGACTGACCGCGGTTCTTCGCCTTCCGCAACCTATAGGCAGACCGCCCTGCTCAAGTCACAGTACCAAGTTCCGGACCCGAACGCCTACTTTGCCATGATCGAATCGATGCTCCGCCGCTCGCTCGGCGTCTCGCAAACCGCCAAGGCCGACGTCGACGTCAAGCCCGCTCCGCCCGTCGAGACTGGCCCTCCTCCGTCGGAGCCTCCCCCTCCTCCCGCTTTCGACCTCGAAGCCGAGGCTGAAGAGCAGGGAGACGCCGCCGCCGCCGCCGCCGCTGCTGCGGCAGCCGGTAAGAAGGATTCGTGGGTCGACTGGAAGGAGGTCAGGCACACGATCAAGGACGGCGTGATTGACATTGCCAAGGCGGCGATTCCCGACTATGACACGGACGAGCCGGC
The DNA here is from genome assembly GCA_002922495.1 of Rhodotorula taiwanensis. NCBI lineage: Eukaryota > Fungi > Basidiomycota > Microbotryomycetes > Sporidiobolales > Sporidiobolaceae > Rhodotorula > Rhodotorula taiwanensis. The sequence continues at coordinate 53,344 of PJQD01000060.1, read as the reverse complement.
CGAAGGAGCGTACGTTCACAACGAGCTGTGAAGCGCGAGAGCGCCTTTTGGGAGGAAAAGTAAACTGCACACACGCAATGCAAACAAGTTGATTCCGAGCAGTTGTGAGCGTTGGGTTTGGGGGAAGCTGACTGCGCTATGGCTCGGGCTTGCGTTGCTTTGCGTCCGCAGCGCCTCCACTTTCGTCTTCTTCGGTCGGGCGGAAAAGAAAAGTTCCCCACATCGCTTCGCTTCTCTCGCCTCTCAAACTCAGCGCGACATCATGACCAAGGCTACGCTGTACTACGATATTGTCTCTCCCTGGTCATTCTTGGCCTATACCGGTGCGCCTGGAAGGTCCTGCGAACCCTGCGACGGCAAGCGGACAATTCGGCTGACTCTCGCCGAGCACGTTGGCTCAGTCCTCAAGCGGTACAGGCAGCCATGGGACATGCAGCTCGAATTGAAGCCCATGTTCCTCGGCGGCGTGATGCAGGCGAGTGGGAACAAGCCGTGAGTCTCGATGTTCGGGCGAGCCGCGCCTTCAGGACATTGTCAATCCGCTCTGGCCCCCGATTGACCGAATGCTCTCGTCTGTCCGATAGACCCATCACTGTCAAGAACAAGGGGCTCTGGATGAACGGCGCCGTGAGTTCTAGCATGCGAGGAGACGTGCCCACTCGCTGCCTTCGAGAAAGCTGATCCTGTTCGCGTTGATCTGAGCAGGACCTTCCGCTCGCTTTCGACTGGATGAAGATCGATTTCACGTTCCCGCAATCGTTCCCGGTCAACACGATCAACATGATGCGCGCCCTGAGGGCAATCCAGCAGATCGCGCCCGAGAAGCTTGAGAAGGCCACGGATGCGTTCTATGTGCGTCTCGAGCGTTTTTTGGCCCAGCTTACCTCCACTATCCGAGAAGGCTGGCTTATCAGCGTCTCCTTGCCGCCGTGCAGTCGGCCTTTTGGCAACCGCCTTCGTCTGGCCCATCCGCGACGGAAGCCGTCAAGCCTGCTGCATTCCCGGCCATCTTGCAGAAGAACGGCCTCTTCTCCGAAGCCGAGGTCAAGCAGATTGCGAGCGCGATGGAATCGGACGAGATCAAGACGCTCGTCAAGGAAGAGTCGGGCAAACTCGTCGCCGAGGGTGGAGCGTTCGGCTTCGTGAGTTCGCCCCTTCCGGGACCACTCTCGCTTGGATGCCCTGCGAGTTCTCACTGACGACTGACACACCCTTGCACAGCCGTGGATTGTCGTCAAGCGTGACGACGGCAAAGAGCGTTCGTTCTTCGGTGCAGGTGAGTCTGGCGGCGTTTGTCCTCGTTCCCTCGTCTTTTTGCGTCAAATACTGACGAGCCTGTTTCACCGCTTGTAGACCGATTCGAGCAGATGTCGTATTGGCTCGGCAAGGAGTGGAAGGGTCCGCTGGGCGACACTTCGAAGCGACCGTTCCCCGTCAAGCTGTAAAGATCGATGTGTCGGCGAAATAAGATCTTTTCTCTTCCCTCGCGTTTCCCACCGAGCCGTGAGAATGATTGCCCCCGGAGTCGTGTGAACGATCTTGCAAAGTTGCGAAGCGAATGAAACGAAAGGTATCGTGCGATGCGGATGGTACGAGAATTGCGAGGCTCCGAGTAGGAACACGGCACGGATGGGGAGAAGCTGAGAAGAGCAACGCGGGATCATGAAGCCAGATTGGAAGCGAGCCTAGGCGTCCTCGCCGCCAGCATAGGCCTCTTCGTCCTCGTAGACTTCGTCGTCGACGCCGGCGGTTTCGTACTGCTGGTACTCGGCGATGAGGTCCTGCATGTTGGATTCGGCCTCGCTGAACCTGTACGTCACGCGAGATCGTTCTACGGTCAGTTCCGAGCTCAATGATGAGCCCTCGCACCGCGAGCGATTAGCTGAGCCTCAACGTACTCGAGCTCGTCCAGACCCTCGCCAGTATACCAGTGCAAGAACGCGCGACGCTTGAACTGTCGCAGGCGTGTTCCTCCCGTCAGCGCATGTCAAAGTGGAAATGTTTTGCAGGCAAGGCGGGAAAGGGGACTGACCATCGCCGAAAACTGCGAACCGACGCGTGAAAAGAGGTCCTGGATCGAGGTCGAGTTGCCGATGAAAGTGACGGCCTGCGGAGTCGCGGTCCGATCAGCCTCTTCACACAGGTGAAAAGAAAGCGAAAGGGACGGACCATTCTCGAGTCGAGCGGCGGGACTTCACAGTGCGCAGTCTGGCAGTTTGACGGGATCCACTCGACAAAGTTGTCCGCGTGCTGTTTCCAAGTCACCGTGAGCAAGGCCGTCCGGTTGTCTCGGGACACGAATGATAGCGCATACCTTTTGCTGCGCTTTGGCCATGCTGTCGTCGACATCGCGCATCGAGACCTGACCGCGCCAGATCGCCGCCACCGTCAAGTACCTGCCCAACTTGGGATCCGCCGCGCTCATCATGTTCCTCCCGTCAAACATCTGCTGCGTCAACTCGGGCACGCTCAAAGCGCGGAAGCTCTTAGCTCCGGGAGCGGTCAAGGGCGCGTAGCCAACCATGAAGAAGTGCAGCCGCGGGAACGGCACCATGTTCACGGCGAGTTTGCGCAGGTCGGAATTGAGCTGACCGGGGAAACGGAGGCAGGTCGTGACGCCCGACATGACGGTCGAGACGAGGTGGTTCAGGTCGCCGTAGGTCGGGACCGAGATCTTGAGCGTGCGGAAGCAGATGTCGTCTGTGGGAAGGTTATGCGCGCCGTCGAAGTGTCAGCGTGCGCGATTGCCTCGAAGCCGACACCGCAACGGAGAGCCATGACCCACACAGCGCTTCGTTGTCGATGCAGAACGTCTCGTCAGAGTTCTCGACGAGCTGGTGGATCGAGAGCGTCGCGTTGTACGGCTCGACGACGACGTCGGACACTTTGGGACTCGGCACGACCGAGAACGTCGCCATCATCCGGTCGGGGTACTCCTCCCTGATCTTGGCGATCAAGAGCGTCCCCATGCCCGACCCAGTGCCGCCTCCGAGCGAGTGCGTCAACTGGAACCCTTGCAGGCAGTCGCAGTTCTCGGCTTCGCGCCGAATTGTATCCATCACGTTGTCGACCAGCTCGGCTCCCTCGGTGTAGTGCCCTTTCGCCCAGTTGTTGCCAGCCGAGCTCTGGGCATGGATGTAGTTGTCGGGGCGGAAGAGGCCGCCGAGGGGAGAAGTCCTGATTGCGTCCATCGTGCCCGGTTCGAGGTCGACGAGAACGGCGCGCGGGACAAACTTGCGGTCCGAGGCTTCGTTAAAGTAGACCGACATGCGCTCGAGCTGCAGGTCGTTTGTGCCTGCGTAGCTGTGGGCCAGAAAGTCGGAAATTCTCACGAGGTCAGGGTGGGCTTCAAGGCGTCACCACGGTCTCGCGTTCGTTCCCGTAACCTCGGGCTCACCGGCCGTCGGGTCGGATACCTTTACCGAGCTCATCTGTGGTTAGCCGAGGCTCATGCGAGGTCGACAGTGCGGCTCACCATGCTCCTCAGTGAGAGTCTTCCACGAAGATCTCGCAGTCAGCTTGCCATCCGCAGCGGGTGCTCCGATCAGTGTCCCCTCTGACATACCTCCCAGAATGCCGAGCCACTGTGCGCCATGTCATGAAAGAGTCAGTCGCGCTATGCAGGGATGACAAGGACGGCTCGGAAGGCAATCGAGGTAGCCTCTCTCGCGTCTTTGGGTCCGTTTGAGCTGCGGCCGACCTACATCTGGTTACCGCACTGCCAGTGTACGAATCATCGTCAGCTCTCACTGTCCCATGCAATGAAGCGAGGCTCGAGTGTCAAGAGCTCTCGACGACGACCGGCCTCGCCTGAACAAAGGCGCGCAAGAGCTCACCTGGCCAGTCTGGATGTGCACGATTTCCCTGCCGGTCATCCCGTCGTCAGTTGCGCTACAGTGCGAGTGTAGCGAGCGCTAGCGGACCTCATTCTTGTCGCGAGGGGGGTGTCGCCGCGCGTTGAGCGACGCGGAAGCGAGCAGGAAGGGGTGCGTGCGGCCGGGGTCGGGCGAGACTGGGTGCAGCAGCGGCGGTAACGAGGGGACGTGGAGCAGGACGAAACTCTTGCGCAACCTCGAAGCAGTGCGAGCTCGCTGTACAGCGCCTCGTCTCTACTCGCTAAAGTTGACCCGATTGCAGCTCCACTTTGCCGAAAAAGTGACCTGGCACGCAGCGAAAGCCGACGCCAAGTCCATGCGCCCGCAATCGCGAGTGACGCATCTCGTTCGCTCCGTACCATTCACTGCCGCAAGTGCTTCTCCCCGCGACGACTCCTCCGCTCGCCTGCTAGCTATACACTGCAGCCTCGCGACTCAGTAATCGACTCGACCGTTGCGCGCCATTGCTGACGTCACAGCGAACGCATCTCCTGCCCTTATGCTCGAAGGAGCCCCTTGCTCGTGAGGAGGCCTGACTTTAGACTTGGCCCAAGGTGCACAAAAACTGACCCTGGTGCTTCTCCCCTCGGCGCAGACAGCGCGCTGTCCTGTCTTCGAAGGCTCGTTCGCCCTACTCGACCAGAAAGCTCGCCCGTCGCTAGCTCTCGCTCGGTGACACCATGTCGCCGGACAAGGCCCTTCTCTGCTACGGCATCTTTGCGTCGAGCCAGAGTCTTCTCGTCGCAATCTCGACTCGGCGCAAGGTCAACCGTACCGTCATCCTCCTCGACGCGATCCAACGCAAACGGACGAGACCCGGCATGACCGCGATCGTCTATTCCGTCCCGCCCGAGATCTGGGAGATGGTCAAGACGTTTTTGCTCGAGGTGGAGAGGCGCGTCAGCGAATCCGACCTGGTCAAAGAAGCGCTGTGCCTGTACTGCACGAACCAGCTTGAGAATCCGCAGAAACTCCTTGACTTCGGGTATCTCGACGCGCGCCTTAGCTACGAAGGTAGCAAAGCTTGCAGGTCCTGCAAGAGTTCGGCGGCCAAAGTGCGTGACTTCAGGGATCGCGAGGGGCACCGGGCAAGTACTCTCCGCGCAGCTCAGGTCCGGATCCTACGTAATTGACCGCTCTCGTTGTCTTTTCCCCTCCAGACACGTCGGCAGCTGCTCGACCAGTACGACCTCGCGCTCTTCTGCAACGACTACTTTGATACGGGTGGAAGCGTCATCTGCCCCATCTCCCCCACGACTTACAACCTGATCTGCCTTCCGTCCTACTCGCCCAATCTCACTTCCTGCTCTGGCAAGTCGAACAAAACCGGTCCGATCCGCCAGTTTGATGTCGTCCTTCCGAGCGAGGTGGCCGACCGCTTCGAGCGCGCCGTTGATGAACTTCACCTGAGGCCAGTCCGGCTCCGCGACGCATCGATCGGACTCCTCGTTTGCGCTCCGACGCCCGAAGACGATGACGACGATGACGAATGTGTGGTGTGGTGGCACCTCGTCCCGCCTGCGGGCGGAAGGAGCCGGTTTTGGTAACTCCCGATTTTGCTTTCTTCAGCTTGCGAATGCCCCGACGAGTGCTCGCTGCAATACTGTGCATGATCTGCGCTTGTTGCCTCCTATGTGCTCGGGGAAACGCGTGTTTGGGGTACGCGCGGGAAGCTGAGAAGCTGACTGAGTGGGCGAGCGATTCTTTTCTCTTTTCTGTTTGGCGCGCAATCTCTCGCTCGCAAGAGAGGAACGAAGCGGATTGCGTCTAGCGGACAGTGCAGGAGACCACAGTCCACTTGAAGAGCTTAGAGCTACACTGATCCGATATGTTAAGAGCCCCTATCCCTTCCAGCCTCTTCTGCCTCGCCGGTCGGCTTACCGCCACCACCCCACGCGCGTCCCAACAGGCCTCTAGCTCCCGCTCGGACCGCGGCGGACAACGAATATGGGCTAGTGTGACACCCCACTTTGACTCCTGTACGCTTTAGCGCGCCCGCTCGAGCCTTTTCCTTCGCGTAGCTTCGGCGGCCGACCCGCCCGCTTGCTGCGGTTTGGAGGACCGTTCCTGAGACACGGAACGTACGCTTGTCGCTTTCGCGAAGCTAGTGCGGAGAAGCCGAGACACGCCGCTCAGGCCGCCTCGACGTGACTTGATCTCGCTCGAACGGCTGGTTCCCGTGTTTGCCCTTTTGTCTCCCTTCTCCGCCAACCTCGTTCCTCCTTGCCCATCCACACCGTCGTATTACAAGCAGAAGAATGGCCTGTTCCTGCAGCGGTGTAAGTCGCGCTCCCCCTCCGTTTCCACGAGTTGTGGAAGCGAGAAGCTGACCGAGACTGGGGCTGCCTGCCCCGCAGTGCTCCTGCCAATCCGGCGGCGCTTGCGCCTGTTCGTCGACGTGCGCGTGCAAGAGCAAGAAGTGAGCGCGGTCCCGCGACCGACATTGAATCTAGGTGAGCAGCGCGTGACTGCGAGCTGATCGTTGAGGCGGAAACGAGAGCAGGAGGGCGCTGAGCACTTTTGCTTTGTGGAGCAGGACTAGGCCCCTTCCGATCGTCAAGACAAAGCCGTCACCTTTTGGCGTTCCATAATTGTTCGAGGGTCACCGGGCGTGCGTAGCGATGTCGAAGCAAAAAGCTTGGGGGTCTTTCCGAGTCAGACTCTGAGAGCTGCACCGGGGAAACACGCTGCGCTTGATCTCGCGCGTCCGGTGACGCGCTGCTCCACGATTGAGCGCGCTTTCGTGGAAGCTTGAGCGTCAGGCATCCAGAAAGAGGTCGGCGTCTGTTCCAGCAGGGTATGTCGTGGTTGAGAAGGCTCGAGGGCCGCGGTGTTGCGCGCAAGTCGGGCGGCAGGCGAGGAGTCGATCAATGGAGATCTCGACTGTGCAAGCCGAGCTGTGCAATGTGCAGTGGAGGAAGGAAGGGCAGCTGCAAGCCGCGGGAAGGAGAGCGAGAAGTAGAGTACCACCCTCTTTTTTCCCGCTACCCCAGACACGCCGCAAAGTCGAGGCCCCGCGGTTTTGGGGTTCTCCTTCATCCTCGAGCTCGCCGAAGTTGCCTGTCCTCGCGCCGGGTACACACACGTCGGACTACAGTGCACTCGCTCCGGTCGTGCAGCTCAGCGGGCGTCATCAGACAGCCGGTTCCGAAACCAGCGCGCGCCATCTCGTCGTCCGATCGAGAAGGCGTGTCGACGCGTTTGCCCTGCCATCCCTCGCTGCACTCGCTTCCCTCTCTCTAAAGACGCTACAGACACTCGCTCTATACACACACACTCACTCAACGCCACTCTCATCCATCCCGCTCACACTCGCTCGTGTGCAAGACGTCGCTCGCTCAACAACTCAATCAACAAGTACCGATCAATCCCTCCACCGCGTTTCCGGATCTCGAACTCCCGACGACCGCTAGAAGCGCAGCATGGCGCAAGTGGGCTGCTCGAGCGTGATCGCCGGTACCGCATATGCAACCGCGACCGTCACGACTTTGATCCCGACCATCACCGGAACGCGGACGCAGGTCGTCGCCGGACCGGCCGAGGTGAGTCTCGTCCGCCCGAGGATCAGCACACTCTGGGAACGCCTACTCACGCCTTCCTCGAGTAGACCTCGTTCTCCACCATTATCGGTACCATCCGTGGCATCCCGACGACTCAGGTGTTTACTGTCGAGGTTCCGGGAGTTCAGTGCGTGTTCACTCGCCCCTCCTTCGAGTCCGGAGCGCAGAAGCTCACTGGCAGCTTCGCGTGCTTGCAGGACCACCCTGATCCCCGTCTCGGGCTACCTGACGAGCCTCGTGCTCCAGTCGACGCCCGTCTCGTATATCTATTCGACGGTCTGCCCGACGACGACGCCAGCGGTGACGCCGACGACAACGTCGACTCTCAGCACGTCGACTACAACTAGCACGACGACGACGAGTACGAGTGAGTTTGAGGAGCGGAAGTAAGGGCAAGGAGCAGCGAATTGACACCGTTACCTTTCCGCGATCGGCGAGCAGCTACTTCCGCTCCTCCCAGTACGATTTCGTCACGCACGACGACCACGACCACGACGACGCCCCCTCCTTCGTCTTCTTCGAGCTCGTCAACGATCTCATCGTCGACTACCACGCCGGCTCAATCGACTTCGACGTCTTTTGTCATTGTCCCCGCCTCGTCTTCCTCTTCGGGAAACACGAGCGCGACCGCCCTCTCGAACGCCGCGAACGGCAAGAACAACTCGTCTTCAAGCAACACGGGCGCGATCGCCGGTGGCGTCGTCGGTGGCATCGCCGTTCTCGCCGTCCTCGCCGGACTCGGGTTCTGGTTCTTCCGCCGCCGGTCCAACAAGCACGAGCACGAGTTTGACCCGTTCTCGAACGACGATCCTTGGAACCCTGCGGTCGAAGGGATGGGAGGTGGCGCGGCCGGCGCCGGCGGGTACGGCGCTGCGCGGTACTCCAAGGCGGACGAACTCGCCTACGCGGATGGCGGCCACCACTTGAACAGCTCGACTGCTGGACTCGCTGGTGCTGGAGCGGCGGCTGCGTTCGGGTACGGAGGCGCCCACGGTCGATCGAGGAGCGACCACAGTCACGAGAAGGGCGACGCGGCGTATTACGCGCCCGTGTCGAGCGCCGGCTCGCCGCCGCGACGGACTTCGAGGCGCAAAGCCCCGCCGTCGGCGGAGCAGCACGAGATGTACTACACTGGTGGTGCCGGCGGCGGGAACGGCATGTCGAGCGATGGTCACGGCGGCGAATACGGGTACGCTTCGGCGTATGATGACCCGGCGATGTATGGTTCGGCGCACGACGCCGACCCATACGGACAACAGTACTATCCGCCGCCTCAGCAACAGCCTCAGGTGCCCTATGGACAACCGGGCGGGTTGATGCAGTACCCTGGTCAGGGAGCGCCGACGTACCCGCCTCAGCAGCAACAGCAGGCGGTCGGCGGCGGCGGCGGCGGTGGCGCGATCGCCTATCACCACTCGTCGTCCCCTTCGGACGGTCGTCACTCATACGGCGCGACTGGCAACGAGCAAGAGTACCTCTCGGAAGGAGCAGCGGCAATGGCGCCCCCCTCTGCTTTGGTCCCGGGCAACGTGGCGTCTCCGGCGCCTTCGCACCGGTCGATCCCGCACCTCGGCGCGATGCAGTTTGAGCATGACCCGATGCCGATGCCGGGACAAGGTCACCAGGCGTTGCGGGTGATGAATGATGCCGAGGACCCGTATGGCGGCATGGACGACGCCCAACAGCAGCAGCATTACTACCACCACCAGCAGCAGCAGCAGTATGGTGGCGCGTACCACCAGCAGCGATGATCGCTGTCCGCCGCCTCGCTCCTCCTTCCTCTCTCTCCTCCTTACGAACGCCACCTCCGACTTTCTTGATCACGATTGGACCCACGCTCCTTTTGCCTCTCTCTCTTGTGTGTATGGTTGTACGGCAAATTCTCCTAGTTACGAACATCCTTCAGCTCCCTCTGCTAGAACAAGGTTTGCCCTCGAGAAGAAAGTCGCAAGGGGTCCGAGTCGCTGCGGCCGCTCCACTTTTCGCGGCGCGTGGCGCGCCAACTTTCGGTTCGGTCGCCCGCGCACCTCGCACTCTACGCTACAGCGTCTGCTTGACTAGCCAAGGATGGTCGCAGGTCCTCATAGAGCTCGCTTGTCTCCTCCCGACTCTCAACGAGGCGCTCTATGGGAATCGCGAGTGCCCGACCTCGCGTCGGTGATTCAACAGGCGAGAACGCTCCATCCGCCTCGGCAGGCCAGCAGTGACTCGGACGAAGGTGAGCCTGCCTCACACAGAGCCTGTACTCGACCCGGAGAAGGCTGACTGCAGAAGAGAGGCTCGCTGTGGAGCAGGAATGTCGGCGGCGGATTTCTTCATCCCTTCGTTGCCCGGTCAACCCGCCGACGCGACGGTAACCATGTACGGAGGTCATATCGCGTCGGCACCGCCCAAGAATGGCAGTCCAGATACCGAGTCGGACGCGCATCTGTACTTTTACCTCGTCCGGAATCGCCATATCGCCGACACGGAGCGGACTCTCCTCTGGTCAGTCCCCGCTGGCTCGAGCGATTCTGCTCGGGTAGCCTTCGCTCGCATCATGACGCGATATGCTCCACTCTGCTGGATACCCAGCCTCGAGACTGACAGGATCGGCGTGCGCTCTCGCAGGTTCAACGGCGGGCCGGGGTGCAGTTCGTTCGACGGCGGGTTGATGGAGATCGGACCGTTCCGCCTCGCGCCGCACGGCGATGGCAAGCTCGTCGAACTCGAAGGCGCGTGGAACGAATACGCCAACGTCATCTTCAGTGCGTTGCCGCTTTTGGGTTTTCGGAGAAATGTCCGTTTCGGTTCCGCTCCGGGACGGAGTAGCTGACTTGCACTTCTGCTTGGTGTGCGCACAGTCGATCAACCTGTCGGAACTGGTTACTCGTACATGTCGACCAACGAGTACTTGCACGACCTGCCCGAGGTGCGTTTTGCGCTCTATGGCTCGATCTTACTTCGACGAGGATCGCTAATAGTGCTCGTCTTGCTCTTTTCCCCTTCGGATCAGGCGGCCGATCACGTCGTCGAGTTCCTAAGCAAGTTCTACAAGATCTTCCCCGAGTTTGCGAACCATGACGTGCGTCCGAGCCTCTTCTTTGGTCTGCCATCGAGAACCCGAAATGGGGTGCTGATGGCTGCGACCTTGGGGGTGTCTGATCCGCTCAGACCTACATCGCCGGCGAGTCTTACGCGGGCCAATACATTCCTTACATCGCCCGCGCGATCCTCGAAACGACTCGGATCCCGACCCGCCTCAAGGGCATCATGATCGGGAACGGGTGGATCGACCCGCTCAACCAATACCCGGCGTACCTCGATTTCGCCCTCCAGGCTGGCGTGATCAAGGAAGGGAGCGAAGCCGAGAAGAAGGTCCGGAAGGCGCACGATACGTGCGTGACGAGGATGAAGATGGACGGCGGGATCGGCGGGAAGAGGTTGCCGGTTCACATCGGGTACTGCGAGCTGATTTTGGCCGGGATCACGGATTCGACGATTCAGTCGTGAGTTGTTTCGCGCTCGTACTCTATGCGACAGAACAAGGTGAAAGGGCTTTCGAAGCTGATACCACTCGTTGCCTCACTTTCCTCACTGGTTCCCCCGAATCGGCCGACCTGCTCCCTCTCGCCTGTCCCGCCTCGACTGCACCACAGCGTCAACGGCCAAAACATGTGCGTTAACAACTACGATGTCCGGTTGACCGATACGCACCCGGCGTGCGGGATGAACTGGCCGCCCGACGTTCACGACCTGGCGCCGTACCTTTCGGTGAGTTCGCGTGCATGGCTTGCCTGCTTCAGCTCGTTGGTGTTTCTCGACAGATGATCTGGAGCTGAACGTCGCGATGGAATGCCCGAACTCGCAGCGTGAGGACGTCAAGACTGCCTTTCACGCGACTCGCCACGAAGGCCCGTGGACCGAATGTAACGGCCAAGTCGGCGCCAACTTTTACACGCCAAACTCGTTGCCGAGCGTGACTCTGCTGCCCGACTTGTTGACCAAGATTCAGGTCATGATGTTTGCCGGAGCGGAAGACTTGATTTGCGTGAGTTTTGCGCCGCGAGATCCGAGGTATGCATGCTTGGGGCGGTCGCGGACGTTTCGACGTCCAGATCGCCCTCGGTGCGCTCGATACCGTCGTGCAAGTAAACTGACGAAGGAATGCTTGCGCGCAGAATCACGTCGGCATCGAGCGCATGATCGAGAACTTGCATTGGAACGGCGCTCGAGGCTGGGAGGTCAGTCTCGCGGTACCAGCGCGCTACCGTCAGCATCCGTATGAACGCGAAGAAGGCTGACAAAAGCTCGAAAATACTCTCGGATTTGACAGAACGCGACGGAGGAAGAGTGGGTCGTGAATGGCCGGACGGCCGGGACTTGGACGACGTCGAGGAACATGACCTACGTCAAAATTCTCGAGGCGAGCCACATGGTGCGTCGGCGCATGCATGCTCCCAAGCGGTCTCGCGAGTGGCCGAGTCATACGATTCGCTGACGCAGGATCTGTCCGGTTGCACAGGTCCCCTACGACCAGCCTCTCGCAGCTCACGACATGTTCCTGCGCTTCGTCGGTGCCTCACTTCTGTCTGCGGCCGGTCCCGCCGCGCAAGTCCCGTCTCGGATCGGCAACGAGATCCCCGCCGTCCTCGGCTCTACCCGACCTGACGGGTCCAGCCTCAATTCGACCTTGGCGGACGGTAGCTCTACTCTCGGATCGGCAGGTCAGATGGACGACTCGGTCCTTTCGGGCTCGAAGGGCGACTCGAGCCTCTCTGACGGAAGTTGGTGGTCGCCGCTGTCGGGAGGCGCCGTCGAAGGCCTCGCTCACGCTTCGAGCGCGATCGTCCTCGTCCTCCTGATGGGAGCCGCGCTCGGAGGGTTCCTTTGGTACCGTCGTCGAACTGGACTTTCGGGTCGTCGACGCGCGGGCGCCGGGAAAGGATGGGCGAGCTTGACCCCGCGAGGGAAGCAGCACGCGAGGGCGCAGAACCTCGGACGAGGTGGAGGGCAGGGGATGGGCGGCGTCGAAGACGATGGTGGGCTCGACGCGTCGACGACTGAAGACGAGCGGGACCGGCGACTCCGAGCTGGCACGAGTGGCGGCGGCGGCGGCGGAGAGGAGCAAGACTCGCACGAACTCGACGAGTTGATGCGGTCTTCGCATGCGCAATCCCGCCAGCGACTCTTTGACGTCGAGGACGAGGAGGCACTCGACGCGGGCAAGCGGCGGCAGAAGGAACGGCGGGACCTGGACGAAGAGGCCAAGGTGTTTGGGCTCGGGGATGACGACGAAGGAGGGGACGCTTCCGGAGGCGAAACGGATACGATCGCCGACAAGGAAGGGAGGAGGAACTGGAGGTCTTAGAGAGAATGAGTCGGCTGGCTCTCTGTACAGGTGCTCTCGTTCTGTTGCGATCGGATGTTGGGCCAGACCAGATTCATTTTGCGCCACCTTTTCTTCTTCCTCCTTCCCGGCCGCTCTTCAACATGGACGGAAGCTTGGGCTGCATACCAGAAGCGTGCAGCTTTGAGTCGCTCGTCCTGCCCTCACATCGGACTAACACGGCCGCGGAACGAGGCTGGGACCGCTCGTCCGCTCGCACCTCTTTTCTGTTCTCCGCTCGCGCCCTCTACTGCCCTCCAACTCGCTGGTCACGCTGAACTCGACTACGCACTTGCTTCGTTGGTGTCGAAGTGCACGCTATGCAGGCTCAGCAGGCGTGTCATCTGACGCTGCTGCCAAGCGAGCTCCTGACGGCGATCGTGTCACACTTTGCTCTTGAGCGCGAAGAGGACCAACGTCGCTGGGACGTTCAAGACGACGCACTTGCTCTCTTGAACCTCATGAAGACGTGCCGGACCCTTTACGCCATCGCCAAGCCGATCCTCTATCACACTCCACCATTGCATCGCCCGTCGCACGGGCCGAAGTACGAAACTCGCGACAAGCACGGCCTGCGCAGTATGGCGCGTTGCTTCGTCGAGACCATTCAGAGCGACTACGTCGCTGCACTGTCCGTCAGGAGCCTCGCCAGTCTTCGTGATCTTCTCTGGGCCTTCAACGATATCGCCGGCGTCCCAAATTTGCAGCGAATCGCCCAAGTCTGGCACGAAGAAGCAGTCACCATACAGACGACGTTACTGCGCTCCTGTCCGAATATCGAAGCCGTCACGATCGGTCTTAGCGACCTCACCCAGGCCGCCACAGCAGGCCGCCAGCTCGCCTCGCTCGCGCAGCTCAAGGACCTCGATCTTTACGTCGGCCCGCCGCCACCTGCTCGCCCAGAGCGGGACTCGGACGGAGATCTCGTTCGGGCGTGTCTCGCCCACTTCGCGCCTCGTCGTGCTGAGAGAGACGACGGCATCTACCCGCTCGCGACCTTGTCCTTCAAGGGCACCGAGGACGTGAGCTTGGCCGACAATGACACCTTTGGGGCAACCTTGCGCGGAATGGCGTCGAATGTGCAAATCGACTGCCGGTCCGCGCCGCCGCATGCGATCGAACGGTACCTAGTCGGCCTTTTCAGCGGCGGGGGCGGCCCCGGGAGCCTGCACATTTACTGCACAGTGCCGCGGGAGCTCGGCGGCTCCGCTTACGACACGGCTGGAGCCTTGACAAAGCATCTGACCGGGCACCGTCTGACCACCTTTCGACTGGGGATCTATGTCCCGCGACTCGGACCGATCGGGAGTCTCTCTGACTACCGATGGCATTCGGACGACCCGTACTTCTTGCGACTATGCTACTCGGAATCGTTCTTCGGCTCTTTCCCTCTCGCGAGCGAGCTCGAGTTACCGCGAGGCCGTCACATGACCCTGGCCAAGCTTCGTCAGCTCGCCCACGCTTCGCCCGGACTCGTCAAGCTCGACATGTATGACACCCTATGGGACATGGACCCGGAGAGTCTCGAAGTTGACGATGACGGCGGACTTTCGGCTTTCGAGACGGAGCTCGTCCAGATCCTCGAAACGATGAACGGCTTAGAACGGATCGATCTCGGCATCTGGCCCTACGTGGAGAGCAGAGGGTCGCAACCTGCGACTCATCGTAGGTTCGGCCTCCAGGACTGGGCCGACGAGAACGGGATCGAGCTTATCGTTATGGGTTTCCACGCGGACGACGATGACTCCGATTCGGAGGCGAACTCGGGGGTACGTCCCGCGTCTCTAGGTAGCCTGCCTTCCGTCATGCCGGATCAGCCTCGACCCTCTCCCCGCGCATGCTGACTTTGCTCGCGCGCCTTACAGCAAAGTTCCTCGCCGTAGCCGACTGCGTGGGATCTTCTCGGGACCTGCGCCCCTGAGGCCATTCGGGCGCCGTTTCCGTTTCGCAGAATGCACATACTTTGTTCACATCCCTTCGAGCTCTCGTCCCTCCATGCGGGAGATGCCTGCTCGCAAGAAAGAGACATCATATCTCGGTGTGGCGAGAAAGTGAAGCGAAGAGATATAACGCGTTGCTCTCCCATCTACTCTCATCTTCTTCGGAGCTTCATGCGGACGTTCATCCGTTGCTGAAAGCGCTTGGCGACTACAGAGAAGAGGTGCACGGACGAATGCGCCGCGACATTTGCGACTCGTCCAAAATCGATCCCCGCTCAAAGTCCTTTTACTCACCCTCTCACGCTTCTCATCTCGCTCGAGTAACTGGCCCGAGCGACATGTCCGGCCACTTGGCTACCCATCCGTGCTCCCTCACGTCCTTGCCGCATGAGCTGCTCGAGATGATCTTGAGCCATTTGCACCCGGGCGAGAACCGCGTCTACACGTCAGCCGAAACGGACGCGCTGCACGGCTTACTAGCAACAATGCAGACGTGCCGAGCGCTCCACGCCGCTGGGCGGGCCGTCTTGTACGCCGTACCGCCAATCCGCGAAAGTGCGCCTCCTCGCCTGAACGAAGTCCAGTTCAAGGGGAACCTGCGCCGCGCCGCCAACCGCCTTGTCGAGACGCTTAAGCGAGACGAAGTCGCCTCTCGATCGGTCAAGGACCTGTGGGACCTCCGGACTCTTGTCGGCGGTTTCCACGACATCAAGGGAATCTCGCCGACGCAGCGTCTCGCCCTCATTTACCATCAAGACGCGCTCAACATGCAGGCGACGTGCCTGCGCATTTGCACGATTCTGCAGAAAGTCTCGCTCGCCCTCGCCGATAGGAAGCACGCCGAGAAGACGGGGAAAGCGCTCGCCGGCCTTGTGCACCTCAAACACCTCGAGCTCTACGTCCAGCACCCGCCCAGCACGACTGCCGCCCCCAGACTCGGCTCGGACCTGTTTGAAGCGTGTCTCGCTGGACTCGCCGTCGGCGCCATCGGTCGCGCACCGCTCGACGGCCTGCACCTCGACGGCGACATACACGACTGCGCCAAGTCGCCTTGCAACGTCGGCCAAAGTGTCTGCGGTCGCGCGAAGGAGCTCTTTCTCAACCTCAGTTACGCCCCATACGCCAATGCGCTCGACTGCTACCTGTCTGGACTGCTCGGAGGCGCAGGCGGAAACACCCTCTCCGGCCTCGCCTTGACGACGTTTGTTCCCGCCGACTCGAGCGTGAGCGGCTACGACTTTTTCGGCACGCTCATGTACTACCTGGCCGACCATCGCCTTACTGCGTTCGAAATTGACGCGACTAACGAAGTACAACCGCCCAGGACCGGCGCCGATTATTCCGAATTTTCGGCTTTGAACCGTACCTACCGCCGCGTCACGTACCCCGACACTCTTTTCGGCTTCTTTCCTTGCATCGAGGAGCTCCGCTTGACGAAGGGTCGCGCCATGACTCTGCAGAAGCTGAATCGCCTCGTCGAAACCTCTCCCGACCTCCGCGTGCTCGACCTCGCCGAGACGATGTGGACGATCGACCCTCCCGAGTTGCTTATCTCCGTCCCTGGTTCCCTCTCGACGTACGAGATCCACCTCACGCAGATCCTCGACAAGCTGCCGAAGCTGCGCAAAATCAACCTTGGGGTCTGGCCGTTTGCAGCCGGTTCAGGCTGGTTTTTCGACTTCGACATTCCTCCGGAACGCGCGGGACTGTCACAGTGGGCGGCGGAGCGAGGAGTCGTCGTGAAGGTCGAGGGCTGCGCACGTAGCGAGTAAGGTGCGCTCGAGCCGCGGCGGTGAGTCCGGCACGCAGCAGCCTTTCGGCGCTTGGTAAATGGCCTCCTGTAGGTCGTTGTGTATCCGCTGACGTACCGCCTGTCCTACAGAATCTCGCCTCGTCTTCGGAGAATGGTCAGTATGGGTTGCAGTCAGTGAAACGCACGACTTGCGCAGGTAGTCGTGTCTTCGGAATGTACTTGCTTTCTTTCCATCTTGAGTTTCCGCCTGCCTCGAGCCGATCGCAAACGCAGTATGCAGCTGTCGGGCACCACAACAGTGTCTGCGCCGCCCCCTCAGACAGCGCAGAGATGTGAGCGCGGACCGAATTAAATGTGGTCAAATGTGGTCGAATCGTCATGCGCGCAGATAAGGAAAAGGGTAATCTTCGAGAATGCGGAGCCTGCGCATCGAGCTCGCGTTCCTCCCTACGCTCCACAGCGCTCGCAAAGAGGCTCACGTGGTCTCCACAGTAGCCTGCAATCTCGGGTCTCTCTATCGTACCCGGCCGGTCTCGCGAGCGGCGAGAAGCGAAATCTCCTTCGCACTTCTCCCACTGCTATCGAGCCCTGGCTCGCTGCCGCTGAACGCGCTCTCTTGAGCCATCTCCGTGCCAAGCGCACCGTCACTATCTCGACGAGCCTTTCTGTAAGCTCCTCTGAGTCCTGCAGCGCCCACGAAAGGACCTGTCGCTGACCCAACGCTCCCATCAGCTTCATCTTCGAGCCCGCCTCCTCGAGAGGACTGCCGCAAGCCGTCCCGCTGCGGATATGACGGGAAGCACGATCCTCTCGCTCCCCGACGAGCTCTTGCAGCACGTCGCCGATGGTCTTCCGAACATCGGCGACCTCCTTTCGCTCGCCCTCGTCTGCCGCCGGTTCCGCCGAGTCGCGCAGGATGTCCTGTACAGCGGTCCGATCTCGTTAAAGTGTACGCACCAGTACCGAACATTCGCGAGGACGATCCGAGACCGGCCGGATCTGCGACCGAAAGTCAAGGAACTCGTCCTGAAATGGGCGCATCGCCTCGGGACGGAACCGACCGAGCTTTCCGAGTTCGACGATACCGAGAACGTGCTTCCCGCCCCGGCTGACGATGATCTGGGCGACAACAACGACGAAGACGAGCGTCGGCAGGTCGACCTGAAGGAGGATGCGCGCCAAGTCTTGGGCGACTTGTTCCCCTTGCCGACTCTCACCCGGCTACTCATGATCCACTTTCCCTACCCGGCTCTCCTCTCCCTCTTAGCTACCGCAAGCAGCTCCTCCGGTCTGGGCAACCTCAAGTCTCTCCACATCATGTCTCACCGTCGTCCAGCGCCGCCGGAAGACTACGACAATTCGCCGTTTTGGCGATCGATCCAGGTGCTTCCGCGCCTTGAGACGCTCGACATTGTGGCGCCGGACATCTGGGTACCGCAGCACGGAGACGAGCCGTTCTCGCACCCGGGGATCCGGACCGTCATGTTCGATGACATGCCGGAGGACCCGCTCCCGATCGCCACCTTGTTCCCAAACTTGCGCGCCCTTCACCTCGCTCACCGGCCTCGAGTCGGCCTCAGTCGAGCACGTCTTGGCAACGGCTCCTCCGAGTCTGGTCCAGATCGGGACGGGTCTATCCTCGCAGGGGGTCCGGTCGGACCGTCACCTTGCCCGGTTTCCGAACCTCAACTGCCTTCTCCTCAGCCCCGGTTTCGACCCGGACAAACTCGCCCCGGTCCTTCGGTCGTCCAAGATCACCGACCTCGCCTTTTACCCGCGATCCAACGTCCCGGACGACTTGCTCCTCTCGCTCGTCAGCGGGCCGCACAAGATGCCGGCTTTGAAGACTCTCGCTCTCTGCCACGTGGAGCCAGCGATACCGAGCGGCGAGCTTGCGGAAGAGCTGCCTTTTCATCTCAATGGTGTGACGGAGGAGACGGTCCACGATCTGGTCGCGACGCTGCGGCAGAATTTCGGGGCGACCTGGCTCGCCGGCTCGTCACTCGAAGGGGTCGCCCGAGCAGCCGAGGCTGCGAAAGCGAACGGGATCGAGCTGGTCGGAACGACGGTCGAGATGGTCGATTGGGAGGCCGACTTTGACCGGCATCTCGAAAAGGCGCTCGTCGACGCTGCCGTCGAAAACGCCAATTTCGGGGTTCTTATCCGCTACTACGGTCGCGAGGGCGCACTTGCGGCCTTTGCGCGGCACCATCCAGAGAACTCTGCGCCGCCCTTCTGAACGGCGGCAGTTGCGCTTCGGTCGGAGATGGATATGGAGTAGGAACCGGAAATGAAGCCGTTATCGCCCGGCGTGTTCCCTGACCCGGAGGGGGAACCGAGCCTTTCCGTAAGCGTTGTGAGAGAGTAAAACATCCGCTCGAGAGAGAGAGACGGAGGAGCGCATCTCAGCTGGCCCAGGAGACCTCGCGTTCACCTTGTTGCGCCGCTTCACTACCACCCCGCCTCTCGCAACAGGACCAAGTGCCGTCGTTGCTCTCTGACAAGAAGACGCGTACTGGGACGCCCTGCACGCAAAGCGAGCCATCCTTGCCGCTGCCGCGTCGCGCTGCCCCACTTGGCGCCGTCTACAGAGTTCCCATCTCTCAAGCTCTCGTCGTCCGACATCACCGAGTGGGTGTAGTAGCTGCCACGGAATACTAGGGACCGCGCAACTGACTGCCTGGGTCCTGCAGCCTCCGTGTCTCGTGCCGCCGTCTCTCCCGCCTCCTTCCGTCGGATCTCGCGTCGACGCTAGTGCGACATGGCCACTCCCACGCTGCTGATCCTGCCCGACGAGCTCCTCGCGCACGTTGTCAACCTAGCGTCGGAACGGGGTCCACGCAGCACGCTGGCCCTCTCCCGCACCTGCCGACGACTCGGCTCGATTGCGCAGACGCAGCTCTTCTCCGACATCACGTTAGATCACCCCGTCAACCTCTGCAGTCTCGTCAATGCGCTCCATGAGCGTCCCGACCTCAGGCAGAAGCTCGTGCGACTCCACGTGCACTACGTGAAGACCGACGACGACGATGGATACAGGTACGACTACGACTACTCGGACAGCGACTCGGACTCGTATGACGAGATGCGACCGGATGCGAGCATGGTGCTCTACGAGCTGGGGCTCACGAGGATCTTTTCGTCGCCGCTGCCGGCATTGACGCACCTCTCGCTTCGAAGCTTCCCCGGACGCTCCTCTTGCCAAGCGTCCGCCGAGCCGGAGCGGACGACATCTTGCCGAGTCTGGACACCCTGGTCCTGTCAGAGTCGGGCCGTCGGACTACCGGCGAGGAGGGCTCAGGAGTCGAACCGTGGAAACTCTTATCGGCATTTCCGAGCGTCCAGCACGTCGAGTTCAGGATGGGCAACCTTCGCTTTCCGACGCGGCGCGATACGCCGATTCATCTCCCGCGCCTCCGCACACTCTCCATCGATGCCGCGGTCTCGAAAATCGCACCCGATACTGTCCCTTTGGCCGACTTCCTGCCGAGCCTGGTATCGTTCACGATGAGCGATATTTGGGAGCTCGAGTCATGTGTTCATGCCATTTCCACTGTCACTCCGTCGCTCAAGTGCCTCGTCGTCCCAGTCACGAGCGCCCCGCCCGCTTTCGAGAACTACCTCGCACGGTTATCGTCGCTGGAGGAGCTCCGGCTCACAGGCCCGCTCGATTTGCTTGCGGCGTTCCCGGCGCTACGACAAACCCGCATCCATACGATCACGGTCGAGCACCACGCCAGCGAGATATCGGACGACCTCCTGTACGATCTCGTCACGCAGCTGCCGCACCTCGATCGCCTCGAACTAAACCATATGGGGTACTTCGGCGATAGGTTACCCCTCGGCACAGCACTTGAGGAAGAGTTCCAGCGTCAGATCACCCTTATGAGCAATCAAGACTCCGACCCGTACAGTCAGCTTTATCCGACTCTCGGCTCTCGCTGGACGGACGGCGCATCCAGCGAGGGCTATGCTCTCGCACTCAAGGCCGCCGCCGAACGAGGCATTCGAGTCACGGGCACGTTTTTACGATGTATCGGATGGAACGACGCGTTCAAAAAGGCGTTCGAGCGGCAGCTGGTCGCGCATGCGGTCAAGACGAATGCGTTCTCGCTACTCGTCGATCGATACGGCCGGCAAGGCGCGATCGACGCGCTCCAGCGACACTCTCCGGTTCTTTTCGACCTCATCAGTGGAGCTGGGCGAGATACCGCTGTCGGCGGCGACGAGCGACAGGAGTCGAATCGTAGCGCCGAGTGATCTCAACGAGTGTTTTTTCACGCTTTCGCCCGCGGCCTCGCGCAAGCTCCCAAGGGCGAGCGGCGGAGCGTCTCGATGCTTTTTTGTGTCTCGACGCACGTTTGTTTCGCAGCGTCGGCCCGATCCGACCTTCGAACGACCGGCGTCCGCTCGCTCCTCCGCTCAGACCCCTCTCGTCGCCTCGGTCCGTCTCAGGTCCGGCGCCTCTCCCTTCCTCTCGCTTCCACCGAACCTGCCTTCAAAGTTGGCAAGGCCAGTTCTGTTCCGAACGAAATCCATCGACACCACTCGCCTGGAAGCGGACCACGCCCGATCCGCCACTGTTCCACGCCGCTCTCACAGGAACGCACGGCGTACGATCGTCTTCTTTCTCCGCCCCCAGCCCCTCAATTCTTCTCATCTCTGTCGTGTCAACAGGTAACTTTGTCGCGTCACGTGGGTCTGTCCTCTCGCGAGGTGTGAAGAGCTCGACGCTGACCTGCTCCCTCCAAACAGCTCTAGTTCAGCCCCCGCCTCGTCGCACGCACGCACGCCCGCACGCACGCCGGTCATGAGCCTCCTCTCCCTGCCTGATGAGCTCCTTACGCGCGTGACCGACGACGTCGCATCGCTCTCGGAACGGCAGCTCTGCGCTCTTGCCCGCACTTGCCGGCGCCTTGCTCGGATCGCCCAGGCACAGCTTTTCAACGACGTCGCAGTCCTTTCGGCGGACCAACTGTGTGCGCTGTCGATTGCGCTGCAGCACCGAGCAGATCTTCGAGAGAAGATCGCTCGCCTCAGAATCCATTTCGTCAGGACCATCGAAGTCGGAGAAGAGTCGTACGACGACATGGACTCGGATGAACAGGACTTCCGCGATCCGCCGCACGATTGCAACATCCCGCTCTACGAGTGCGGCACCTCGAGCCTGCTGGCCTCGGCACCCTTCTCGGCGCTGAGCACACTCGTACTCTACGACTTTCCGCCGTCGCTCCTACGCGACCTTCTCGGCGGCGCCGGATCGGCCAAACAGCTTCCTGCGCTACAGAAGATCAAGCTCGTCGGCTGGGACGACCCCTTTGCCGCCACAAAAAGCTCGAGTAACGAGCTGTGGAGCGTGCTGACGGTTTTCCCGTCTCTCGTCTCTATCGAGTTGCGATCGACGGCTCTCCGCTTGCCGTCTGCGCTCGACAGTACAAAGCAGCTACGGAATGTACAGACCCTTTGCATCGGCGAAATCAAAGCGCTCGATCCGGGGGCAATGCCTCTCGCGACCTCCTGCCCGGCCTCGAACACCTCGAGATGCACGGTGATTGGGGTGTCGAGCCGCTCCGACATGTCGTCACAACAGCCGTCTCCTCGCTCCGGTCCCTCGCCCTTCCCGAGGTCGACGTCGGCGAGCCTGTCCCTCTGAGCGACTTTCTCGGCCGGTTTCCGCACCTCGAGGATCTGTCGCTCACAGGCGCATGGAACCTACTTCCGGCGCTCCCTTTACTGCAGAAGGTACGACTCCGCGGTCTCACGTTTGAGGGCGAGGTCATGGAGGTCTCGGACGAGCTACTCCTCGCTGTCGTGAGCAAGCTGGAGCACCTTCGCCACCTCCATCTGCAGCATATGAGGGCGCCCATATCCGGCAAAGCGCTTGAGGAGCACATCCGCAGCTCGTTCGATTGGCGTCGCGAAGCGCACGAGGTACACGAGCAAGTTCGCCACGAGTACGGACCACGATGGACGGACGCGGCGACACGCGATGGATGCTCCGCCGCTTTTCACATCGCGAGGTAGAAAGGCATCAACGTTACTGGCAACGCTGTCGCTTGCGTCACCTGGTCCGAAGAGTTCGAACGGCAGTTCGAGCTCTGCCTTCTCGATTACGCCGTCAAGAGCGAGAGTTTCGCCTTTCTCGTCGAACATTACGGTACGAAACATGCGCGCGACTCGTTGCGTCGGCATCTACCCGCCCTATACGAGCTCCTCTTGGCCGACCCGAGCGAGTCGTCCGAGAGAGGTCGTCGCACCATCCAAACCCACCCGGAACGATGCAACTGCAACGAGCACTTTTCGCGCTTTCCCATTGAGAGCGAGTCGGAGAAACAAAGAGTCTGAAGCGGATTCTGTGAAAGCAAACGCCGCTTTAAAATCGAAAACTCCGAGCGTTGTACACCAAGGCTGCGAGCCGTAAATCCGCTTCCCGCTGCGTTGCTTTCCATCGACTTCGTCCGCGCCCTGTGCGACCCCAGGCAAGAACTCAGCTCGTGCTCTACGTGCGGATCCATTGTCAGCGACACCGAACGCGCGCCGTATCTGAGTGACGCTGTACCTTCCCACCGCCGTCGCCGTCGACGCGTCCATTCCGGTTCCGAGCGCTCTCGCAGGCCAGAGCCTTGCGGTGAAACCTCCTTCTCTCGGGTGAGTGCATCTAAGCAGTCTGACTGTAGCAGACCCGACACTGACGACGGGCATGCTCAGCTCGCCCAGCGTTCAATCTCGCTTTTCCTCCTCGTACCCACCCCTTCACACCTCGAACCCCCATTGCCTCGAATGGCCACCACGCACATACTCTCGCTGCCAGACGAGCTCCTCGCGCTGGTCGCCCGGCACGTCGCGATGCGGGACAAAAAGCTATTGTTGCCCCTTTCCCTCACCTGCCGTCGCCTCGGCCGACTCGCCCAAAGCCAGCTCTTGAACAACGTCGCGATCGACAGCGCCTTCAAGCTTTGTGCGTTTGGGAATACGCTCCGTCGCCGTCCCGACTTTCGGGAGCGCGTCGCACGCCTTCACGTCCGGTACAAAAAAAATTACGACGACGACGGCATGGGGATTAGCGACAACGAAGACGACATGTACTACTCCAGGGCGAGCGCGCGCACCTTTCCTCACCGATCAGTTCACGCGACTTTCTACGAGTCCGGGCTCGCGGGATTGCTGCTGTCGTCGCCGCTGCCAGCGCTGGTCCATCTGTCGCTGTCCAGCTTCCCTCCCCGGTTGCTCGGCCACCTACTGCGGGAGATTGGCCGCATCGGGAGTCTACCTCACTTGAGCAGCATCCGAATCAACGGCATGGACTGCCTATATGAGGCGACGGGAGACACCGCCGTCGGATTGTTCCCCCTCCTCGCGGCGATGCCGACGTTGCGACAAGTCGATCTCCATCTTCCCGGCCTCAAGCTTCCGTTGTCTTCGGACGAGATCGGAATCCTGGCCGGCGTCCATACCTTGTCGCTGTGGCCAGCCATCTGTACCGACCTCGAATCGGCGGTTCCTCTTGTCGACTTCCTGCCGGATCTCCGAGTTCTCCACCTCAAGAGCGCTTGGTCGACCCCAGTTCTGCACCACATACTCAGCACGGCTCCTTGCGCCTTGACATCGCTCTCGGTGCCGCAGTCCGAACCCGGACTTCCCGCCGGCCTCGAAAGGCTCCTCGGTCGGTTCACGGCGCTGGAGGAACTCGAATTGCGCGCCCGACTGGATTTCGATCTCGTCGTCCCGCAAATCACGCAAGCTCCGATTCGGAAGCTGGCCGTCGACTCGCGCGAGATCGAAATTTCGGACTCTCAATTAGACGGTCTAGTCACCGGTATGTGCCACCTGCGACATCTTCAGCTGAACCACATCTCACCGACGGCTTTCGGCACTCATCTCGGCGATGAGATCAGGGACTCGCTCCATTACCCGTACGACGTCGATGTGAGGACGGCCGCAGATCGTTTGCGCGCAAAACACCGGCCTTCATGGACGAGCAGAGCGACGGCGGAAGACTACGCCCGGATACTCCGTTCGGCCGCAGCGTCCGGAATGCTCGTCAAAGGTACCATCGCCGTCTGTCTCGATTGGGAGCAAGACTTTGACCGACAATTCGAACGATGCCTCGTCGACTACCCCTTCCAGAAGAACGAGCCTCGGCTGTTGACGGAGTACTACGGGCCTCAGCGGGCAGGCGAAGCCGTACGACGGCATCGATCGGGGTTCCTCAAGCTCCTCGTCGACGAGGAGGAAGCTCGTCCGCTCCGGAGGTCGAGCAGGAGGGGAAAGGAGGCTCAGCGGTAGTAGCCGGCCTTTTCGCAAGCAGGTTTCACGCGATTCTGCAGAAAGGCAGCCTTGCACTTCCACTTGAACCTTCACTTGCGAGAGCCGCAGCGCTAAGAGTTGATGGTTGTAAGGTGTGCGTCAGTCGAGGAGTCGCTTGCTTGGAGGAGGAACGCTCGCCTTCTTCTCCTTGCAGCCACACTCTGACGCTGCCGGAGAACCTTTTGAAGGGGCCCTGACACGCGCATAGAGAGCTCTCGCGGCACTCACGTCTAGCTCTTCCGCCCCCGACGCCGTACAGCGCCTCCCGCGGCGTAGTCGGTGTCATCGCTCGCACACTCTTCGCTCTCCCCCGCTCGTCCCGCTAGCCTTCTGCTCGAGAGGCAATCTAGCCAAGTGAGCCAGGCTGGACTGGCTGCAGCGGATGGCGCGTGCTGACCGGTGCCTTCCCACGCAGCTCTGCGCGCTCGCTCCCCTCGCTCTCTGCCTCCTCGATCTCGCCCGCCTCGCTGCTCAGCCATGCCGAACCTGCTCTCGCTTCCCGACGAGCTGCTGGACCGAATAATCGGATGCGTCGCAGCCGTCGAGAAGGGCCGCCTGCCGAAGCTGTGCCGCGTGTGCCGTCGTTTCGGCCGCCTCGCACAAGCGCGACTCTTTAGCGATGTCGAAGTGCGCGGCGGGTTCCAGATCTGTGCACTCGCCAACGCGTTGAGTGCGCGCAACGACCTCCGCCAGCGTGTCGAAACGCTTTGTGTGACGAACTTTGCAGAACTTGCTTGGCGACAAGGAGACTTCGAGTTGGACAGCGATTCGAACGAAGTCGGTGACAACGGGCCCATGAGCGTCGCCGACACACACGTGCTGGAGTGCGGCCTTCGCGGCCTCGTGTCGGCCACGCCCATGCCGGCGCTCAAGTCGGTAACGCTCGTGTCGTTCCCGCATGCGTCGCTTCTCCGTACCCTCGAGGAAGCCGGATCTCACGATCTCTGGCCGCAGCTCGAGACTCTGGAAATCCAGAAACATCGTCGTCGCGAGGGCGTCGCGTGTCGCCCGATATGGCTCGCCATCCACGCTTTTCCGAACCTGCAAGAACTGTACTACGACATACCTGCTCTCTTCTCCATCGTTCCGGAACGAGTCCCTCCCTTACTGCAGGTCGTAAGTTTGACACTCGCGGGAGGCGATGCGGTCGCGGACTATATGGCGCCACTCGAATCGCTCGTACCCAACTTGCGTTCGTTGCACATCGACGAAGCACTCCCGCAGGACCTGAGAGGGGCGTTGCGCGTGACGCTCGGAACGGCACCTGTCGGCCTCACAACGCTGTCGATGCCGCCCTCCGATCGAGTTCTGCAGCCGCTATCCACCCTGCTCGGACGCTTCACGAATCTCGAGGCATTGTACTATCGCAGCCCGGTCAAGGAGCAGACAGATCTCCGGATTCTACAGTCCTCGCGCATCAGAGACCTGTCCTTCAGCGCCTATGCCGACGTGACCGACGACTTCCTTCTCGACCTCGTCGCCGGGCCGCACAGGATGCGCTACTTGCGTTGGCTCCGAGTGAACCTTCCGCAGCCCGTTCTCGCCGGTCAACGGCTGCACGAATGTATCGAAGACGCGCTACGTGTCGCAGATACGCGTAACGTGACGGCCACGGTGGAGGCCGTCCGAGCAGACTGTCGACCGCCCATGCACGCCGGTAGCAGTCCCGAGGGGCTCGCGCAAGTCTGTCAGGCGGCAAAGTCAGTCGGCATCAGCGTCTTTGGGACCGCACTCGAGTGCATCGACTGGGACGCCAACTTTGACATTCAGCTCGAGCGGTTCCTCGTCGAGAATGCGCTTCGGACCGACGATACGAGTGTCCTCGTTGCTTACTATGGACACCGGCTCGCGGTGGATGTCTTCCGTCGCCGTAGCCAGGGAATCTCGGCGCTCATAATGGCCACGTCGCCTGATGAAGGTGGCGGAGCATGAGGCGGGCATAGAAAGGCGCGACAAACGGCGGTCCGTCGCTCCTCTTCTTTTTCCGAGCAATTTCTCCCTCTCGATTGCGGCGCGTTCAGTTCCCGATGTCAGGAGAGTTTCTGTGCAACGTGTCGCATCCTGGAAAGAGCAAAGCGACTGCACCGTAATCTTGGCGGGCCTCGCCTGCCGAGCACTTCGCGCCGAAAGAGGGTTCCTTCTGCCGTCTTTGCTCAGTCTCAGCGTCTCCGTTACGAGCAGACACACGCTTACAAGTCCCGAAGCCTTGCACGACTGCAGTGCGCTCCAGCACGAAGCAGCCGCGGCGCCTCCCGCGTCCTCATCTGTTTCATCACTCGCACGCCTCTCGCTTCCGCCTTCAACGCCGCTCCCGCTCATCCCGCTAACCTTGTGCTCGAGAGGCAATCTAGCCAAGTGGGTCGACCTGGTCCGATGGCAGCAAGCAAGGGCGCGTGCTGACAGTCAACTCATTTCACAGCTCCCCGCCGAGACGGCGACTGCTCCCTCCGCCGGTCCTCACCGCACCGCCGAAACAAGCCGCATTACATCGAGACCCTCTTGCGTGATGTCTTTGGTCCCGCCTGTCTGCCGCCTGACCTTGCTGCCGCACGAATTGCTCGGCGAGATCCTCTCGAATCTCTGGCCCGTCGACGACTTCGCGCTCGACGAGACCGGAATGGAGGCGCCAGATGCGCTGAACGACATTCAGGCTGCTCAGCTGACGTGCTGTACGCTGTATAACGCGTGCCGCGAGATCTTCGCCAAAGTACCGCCCATCCGGAGGGTCTTCTCACAGAAGGGGCGCGGGCAAACTCTCGCGATCAAGCGATGCGATGCCGGTCCGCAATTCCTGCGCTTCCTGCACGCCAACCTTGGAGGCGCTATGCGCGCCGTCAATCTGCGTCGCCTCCAAGTGTTCGTCGAGCCGTACCTGGATCATGACCTGGCTGCCGAGGCCAATTTGCTCCAGGAGAGGATCCTCGGACTCTGCGGTCACGGTTTACGCCGAGTTACGGTCACGCTGAACAATCCTCTAAGCGCCCGAAGTCTTGCCGTTATCATCGCCGGCATGCCCCAACTCGTCGACCTCGGGATCGTTCTGCATGAACGGGCGCCCGATGCTGGAAACCTCCTCGACGCCTTACAGGTGTTACTTACCCAGCTATACATACGTGCTCCCGGTTCGCCTCCCCTTTCGCCTCGGATCGAGCAATTCTCGCTGAGCGGCTTTTTCGATTCGGCCGGAAAGTCGACGTCTCCCTTCTCTCTCGGAACCAACCTGCCTTGGAAGTGCCTTCGACTCGATAGCAGGAGGGCCAGCGATTTCTCGCCACTGAAAGCGCTCTTGGCCGATTTGTACCGCAAGGACAAATCAGCCTCCTTGGCAAACCTCACGCATCTAGAGCTGCTCGAGGCCGCCCCTAGTACAAGCTCCCAGGCCCATGAACTCTTCGATGGCTTCGTCGATACTCTTTGCGATAACGACCTTGTGCACTTCGCCTTCGACCCAACCGACGCGGTCGAACCATTAATTCTCACCGATTACTTCGCCTGCCGCTTCCCCGACGCAGGCGACCACTCGCCCCGCATCGCCCATCCGCTCGAGCTGTTTGGAATGTGTCCCCACTGTCGCAAGCTCCATTTTGTCAAAGGCGCCATCATGAACCTCGGAAAGCTCGACCTCCTCGCCGCCAAATCACCGGACCTCGAAACGCTCGACCTGCCCGAAACGACCTGGTCCGACATCGCAACTCTTTACGATGCAACCAAACCTTTCTCGACGCCCTTCGAAGCCGAGCTCATCAAGACTCTTGAGCGGTTTACCAAGTTGCGATTACTCGACGTTGGCATCTGGCCCTACCTGGTCCCGTCGTCTTCGCCCGAGCCACACCCTCGCGTCCGCCCTGAACTCGTACAGTGGGCCGAAGAACGCGGCATCGAACTCGTTGTGCGCGGATGCAAGCCTCGGGCGGATGATTGAGCGCGGCGAGCTCGGCGCCGCAGCATCAAGATCGCTCCGTCTCTTCAGTTTTCGCCTGCAATAACTCAGCTTGTTCTGCATAGCCCGTCGTGTATTCGCGTGAGGAGAGGTGTCTCATTACGACCGATGTAGCATTCCTGAGCCTGACGCTAACCAGAGACTGGCGGTATCCCTCCGCGCTGCGGCAATTCTCAATGCGCACTGCGATCGTCGGAATAGCACCGCCTCGTCTTCTCCGAAAGTCGCTTCAACGTTTGTCCGACTGTGCGGAAATTTCCCCTGAGCTCGAGGTCTCTCGCTCTCTCTACAGCTCACTTCGAAGCTAGGCGACTCCACCGCCTCGAACGCTATGCCCGGCTTGAAGCCAGCGCGGCGCAGTCCGACGAAACGCAGCTCGCCGACGAAAGCCGACAAGGGCAAAGGCAAGCAACCCGACGAATCGACTGTAGCCGCTCCCAACGGCTCTGCGGCGTCTCCTAGCGCATTGAAGAAGGCGCAGAATGGCACCACCGATGCAGTGGAGGACCAAAACGAGCTCCTGAGGCTCGCCGAGTTGGTGGCGCAGAACGCGCACTTGCTCGTCCGCGGTCGAGGAGACGAACAACTCGCGAGCCAGGCGAGGCAGATCCTGAAGCGCAGCTTTGATCAAGGTGGGCACGAGAGCTTACTTGAGCACTCGGCGAGGCCTGAACTGAGGGGACGCGACATGCAGCCGTCGAATCGGAAGCGAGCGCTTTCCCTCACTTGTCGACTTTGCTCGACTCGCTCGCCCCCTCTGCCGGTCCTTCGACCCGCTCTCGATCAGCCGCAGCCGCCGCAGGCTCCCTCGTCGAAGATGCCGAGCCCGACTTCAAGCTCGAAGCGACGCCGATCCCCGAATTGACGGTCGACGGCGGCATGGACGACGAGATGATCTGGGAACAGATGGAGCTCCGTGGCAAGACGGTCGACGGGTTGATGGAGGCCATGTTTGGTCAGGGCGCAGACGATGAAGACGAGGAAGGCGCGAGTGGAGATGAGATGGAGGACGAGGACGACGAGGATGAGGCGATGTACGGCGGCGAGTTTGACGACGAGGAAGAGGACGAGGAGGAGGAGGGGAGCGAAGACGAGGATGTCGACCCGGACGATATCCCCGAGGCCGCAAAGGAGGAGTACTTCAGGCGCTTGCAAGGTGGCGAGTCGTCCGACGTCGAGGCCGATTCGGCAGACGAGGACAACAGCGCAAAGCGGGATCCTCTCACCGACGAGTCGAGCGCGTTGAATCTCGACAACTTTGACGGCGATTCAAAGAGCCGGAGAAAAGAGCGGACTGCTCGGTGAGTTGCTGCCGCCGCGCGCGCGGGCGAGAAGCTTCCGAATCGTTTGCTGACCCCTCGCGCTGTACAGCTCGTCGGGCCCTCCTTCCGCCGTCGACGACCAGTTCTTCTCGCTCGCCGATTTCCATCGCGACGCCGACGAGGGCGAGTACGAGATGAACAAGTTGCTCCGCGGCGAAGTGCCCTCGGACGATGAGGACGACTTTGGCGACGATGACGGCGAAGGCGAAGGCGGCATCGACCTCTTTGCACCTGTCGATGGACTCGGCGGCGATGGCGATGGAGACGACAGTGACGAGGAGGAAGGCGACCTCGACGTCGGCGGGATGATGTACCGCGACTTTTTCGACCCGCCGGCGAGGAGTGGCGATGCCCGTAACAAGAAGGGCGCCGCTGCCAAGGGTGCGAAGGGCGCCAAGGGCAAAGGCAAGGGCAAAGAGGCGGCCAAACCTGCTCTCAAGTCGAAACAAGCCGCCGCTGCGGCGACCGAGGGTGACGACACCGAGCTGGCGGACGACCCGGAGGCACCTCCCGCAAAGAAGGCGAAGCGAGGCGTCCGATTCTCGGATGCCGTCAAGGTCAAGGAGATTCCGCACCGACTCGCCGAGAAGAAGCGGTTGCAGAGCTTGCTCGAGAATGGCGGAGAGGTCGACGACGAGGAGATGCTCAAGCAGCTCGTGGCCGGTTCCGACAGCGAAGAGGACGGCGAAGATGATGGGGAGCTTGAGGGTGACGACGACGGCGAGGAGCTTTCGTTCGGCGATGATGCCGCCGAAATGGATCTCGACGGCTTTGGCGACGAGGAGATGGACCAGCCTGGTTCCGGCTCCGGCTCAGGAGACGACGTGGACGACGACGACGAGGAGGAGCAAGAAGAGGAGGATGACATCGCCGAGGGTGCCGAAGCGATCGACCGCTTCAAGACGGAGCTATTTGATGACGAGCCCGAAGAGGACGACAAGAGTGAGTCCTTCTTTTTTGACGCGTCCTCCCGTATACGAAACTGTGCGCTCATACGGTCGCTCCCGCCACGATGCAGCCAAGAACATGTCTCGTCATGAGCGCCGGTTACTGCAGCTCTCGTCTCAGATCGCATCGCTCGAGCAGGAGAACGTCGGTCCGAAAGACTGGGCGACGCTCGGCGAGGCGCAATCGCGCGACCGGCCCGTCAACTCGCTCCTCGAGGAGGACCTCGAGTTTGAACGGATGGGCAAAGTCGCGCCGACCGTGACCGAGGAGACGACGCGTTCGATCGAAGACTTGATCAAGCAGCGGATTCTGGCGCACCAGTTTGACGACGTCGAGCGGCGCGTCGCGGTCGACCCGAATCAGTTCTTGCCGAGTCGGTACCTCGAGCTGCAAGACTCGAAGAGTCAAAAGTCGCTCGCCGAGGTGTACGAGGACGAGTTCCGGGACCAGCGCGAACGCGAACAAGGGAACGAGGTTGTCCAGGAGATCGACAAGGACTTGATGAACCGCCACGACGAGATCGAGGCTTTGTTCGAGGATCTGGCTGCTCGCCTCGATGCGCTCAGCAACGCCCATTTCACGCCCAAGGCCGTACGTTTTCCTGTTTCGTTCCTTTTTCTTTGGCCCGACTCGCCCCTGCTCTTCTCACGTGGCGGTAGGAAACTGACGCGCCATGTGTGACGGATCTGCGCAGCCGAAACCGTCGATCACGACCGTGTCCAACTTGCCGTCCATCTCGGTCGAGTCGGCTTTGCCGACGTCTCACTCGACTTCGGCGCTCCTCGCGCCCGAAGAAGTCTACTCGACTTCGGACGCCAAGCAACACTCTGCGCTCGCGGTCGACGCTGCCGACTTGACGCCCGCGCAAAAGAAGGCGGCGCGGCAAAAGTCGCGCGCGGATCGCAAACACAAGGCCGAGAAGGCGGAACGGATCCTCGCGGCGCGGGACAAGAAGCGCGGCGTCAGGGGCGAGAAGGACGCGGCGGAACGCGCTTTGGTCGGGGTCAAGGGAGTGACGGTGATTGGCAAGGGAGGCAAGGAGAAGAAGGATGCGGGTGGCGCCGCCGGCGGCAAGAAGCGGAAACGAGGAGACGCCGACGGACTCGGCGCGGCGCAACCGACCAGCGTCGGGCTCAAGTTGTAGTCCAGAATCGGCTTGCGTCTCGTGTCATTTCCTCTCGCTGTTGTCTCGAACTTTGCTCGCCTCGGGTACCTTTCCTAGTGCGAGTGAAGTATGCTTGCGAGTAAATATGCTTGCGATCCTCTGTCCCTGGGGGGCTTACATCCTGAGCAAAACGGGTTCGCCCTTCAAGTCTTTCGGGTGCATCAAGACGATGTCGTCCCTGATCCTAAACCCGACGCGGAGCGTTCCGTGCTCGTCGGTGATCGGGACCAACCCGTGTTCGACCGCTTTCCTCCTCGATTCCGCCGTCGATTTCACGAGCGGTAACCCGGGCGCTTGACCGGCTCCGTCGGGGAGGTTGTGGACGCGTTGTAAAGGACCGGTCGGACCGGGGTGGGTCTTGCCCTGAGCGAGCATTGAGGCGACGAGGTCGTCGACGGCGAGAGACTCTGGCGGGATCGCAGAAGAGGCGGTCTCTGATGTCGCAGGAGTCAAATTTCCGGATCCGGATGCGGAAGCGGCGGCGACGACGACGTTCGGTCTTGAACCAGAGTGGGTCAAGGTGGTCGCGCTCGTCGGTCCGCCCGACTCGCCTGCTGCCGGTACCGTCGTCGTCGTCGTCGCGGTGTTGCCGTTCGCATCGTCGTCGAGAGCACAGAGGCGGTCCAAGTAGGCCGTGTCGTCGTCCGCCTCTGGGAACGCCTCTTCCTCCAATCTCCGTCTTCGTTCGGCGTCCTCGTCTTCTTGCAACAGGTCGTCCGGCTCCCGCTCCCGCTCCTCTCCTTGGTCTTGTCTTCGGTCCCCCTCCTCCTCTCCGCCATCGTCGTCTGTAGTAGACGTAGTGTGGAGGGCGGCAGCGGATTGACGCTTCTTCTTTTTCCGTTGCTCGCGCTTTTTCCGGTTCTTTTTTGACGGTGCGCCTCCTGCTCGCTCTAGAGGGGATACTTCAGAGGGAGGAACCGCCGGGTCCCGTGACTCGGCGAGGGAGGAAGCAGCGCGAGAGGGAACCGAGTCGAATCGATCCGGTCCTGCTCCTGCTCCTGCTCCTGCTCCTGCCGACGATGACGATGACGACGACGCCGCCGACGAAGGTGTGACCCACTGCCACAGGGAGGAGAACATGGGGCTGCACGCGGGTAGCTTGCTGAAAGCGTAGAGAGACTGGACGGCAAGCGCGCGAAGATACAGGGCGGAGTCGCCGCGAAAGTTGGGGGGGAGGCCAGCTACCAGCGTACAGCGAGGGTGTAGCTGGAGTCGAGTGTCGAGTGTCGCGTGCGTGCGTGCGTGCGTACAGAGTCGCGGTGAAGGGGGAAAACAGGTCGAGTTGAGTCGGCTCGTTCGCTCTCTCGCGCTGTCTCCGCTGCTTTCTTGCCCTTTGCCTCTCTCCTTCTTGAAGAAACGGCTTGGCTGACCGTAGTGATGGATCCAGTCGAACCTGCGCTCGCTTCGGAGCCCGCTCTCGAGGCACCGGCTGAACCGACTCTCGACTCGACCACAGCAGCGACGACGACCACCATGGCGACTCCAGGCGCACTTCCACCTGCTGCCATGACGAAATCCGCATTGAAACGCCAACGCCGTCAAGAAGCGTGGCAGTCTCAGAAACTCGCCCGCCGCGCCGCCGAAAAGGACAAGAAGCGCCAACGCAAACTCGAACTCCGGCAACGAGTCGACGCCGGCGAGATGGAGAAACCGCGGAACCTGAAGAAACTGAAACGCAAAGAGGCGACGCGAGACAAACAGTTGCACCCGGCGAGGGTTTGCATCGACCTCGGATTCGACCACCTCATGTCGGACAAGGTAAGCCAGCGCGTTTCTCTCTCTGTGGCTGACTGACTGACTGAACCCGGGTCGTGATACACAGGAGATCAAATCGATGGCGGCTCAACTCGCCTACTGCTATTCGGCGAACCGGCTCTCGCCTCGCCCGTTCCCGCTCCTCATCACTTCGTTCACCGGTCGACTCCGGGAAGCGTACAAGAACCGACAGGACTGGCAAAGTTGGAAGGGCGTCGAGTGGTGGGAGGAAGGGATCGAGCAGCTGTACACGGGGGTACCCGAGCACCAGGAGGAGGAGCAGCAGCGAGAAGCGGTTCCTGAGCACGCGACCTCGGAGGGGTGTGCGGCGTCTCTGGATGCCACCGGGGTGACGCCTGTGACCTCCTCCGAGGCAGTCGAACCGATCGCGTCGACCTCGGCGGCAGTACCACCAGCGTCCGGGGCAGCAGTAACAGCGGCAGCAGCAGCACCCCCCATCGCCCTTGGATCCCTCTCGGGCCAACCCCGTTCCCGCGCGCCTCGTTCCACCGTCGTCTACCTCACCGGCGACTCTCCCAACGTCCTCACCTCGCTCGAACCCGGTCACACCTACATCCTCGGCGGGATCGTCGACCGGAACCGGTACAAACGCCTCTGCCTCGACAAGGCCGAACTCGAACTCGGCGGGATCCGGCACGCCCAGTTGCCGATCGGGGAGGCGTTGCCAGAGTTGAAGACGAGAAAAGTGTTGACGGTCAACCAGGTCGTCGAGATTTTGGTCAAGTGGGTCGAACAGCAGGAGGAACAACAGCAGGACCGCGCGAACCGAGCCGAAGACGATGGCGGCGACGGCGACGGCACAGGGACGGGCACCGCCGTGCCTCTGAAGGAGGGCAAGGAAGCGTGGGAAGCGGCGTTGAGGAGCGTGATGCCGACGAGGAAATTCGACCCGGACGGCAAGAAGAAACGTCGCGAGGCGAGAAAAGCCGCCGGAGGTGGTGGTACTGGTGGCGCCACGGGAGGCGACGACGACGGTGACTCGAGCGACGATGACGACGACGGCGGCGCGGATCTCGACAGCGTTTACGTCGCGCGGGATGAAGACGATGAAGAAGCCGCCGACGACGAGGATGTCTCGATGGACCGGACTCCCGATGCCGCAGGCGCCGAGGCGTCGAGCCACGCGGTCGCTGGACCGGGCGCATCGGCAGAACCGTCTGCAGCACCAGCAGCAGCAACAACAGCTTCGACTGAGCCGCCAGCGTCTTCAAGCGCGACCAAAGTGTAGAAAGCTCTCTCTCTCTGCACGATCGCCATCTAGCCATTTTCACCTTGACGCTTGGAGGCACCCTGTTGGTTCCAGGTTGCCTTTCCTTCCCGTGGGCCCACCCAAAACTGCTCGGGAAGCGAAATCTCGTCCGTGCTCGCAGCAGGAGCAGAGAGGGATTGCGGATCATTGCAACTGTGAAACAAGCGAGTCGTGGTCAGAGGGGGATTAGGGTATGTGTGAGTTGCGCTGCGAAAGAAACAGGTGGTGGAAAGGGTATCTTGATATGGTATAGTGGTGCAGAAGCGCGGAAGAAGGGACCAGTCGTTGGAGGGGGGTATACCGGTTTGCGGAATGAAGAAAGAGGGAAACGCGCATTCGAACAACGCCTCGACCCGAATCACGACTGGAACGAGACGCCCGGACGAGGTGAGCTCGGCAATCCTGCCGAACGAGGCGGGGACGGAGCGTAGAGCGAAGCCGAGACGCCGCGGTGCCCGTTCGGAGTCGACGAGTCGGCGTAGTGGTTCGCATTGTTGGGCGCCAGCGTCCGGAGCGCTTCGTGCGCGGTCAGTTCGGCGTCGGCATCAGCAATCGAGTCGTCTTCGTCGTTCTCTGTGAGATGCATGCGTCGGCCCATTGATCAGCATCGAAGGCATCTTGTCAAGTGGGAGCTTGAAGCAAGAGTAGATCGCCGCAGACTCACCTCGCAACCGAAGCAATTCACTCTCCATCAACCGGTTCGCCCCGCTCGCTTCATAGATCTGCGAGTTCCGGTTCGCCGCGCGGCGCTCGGCACTCGAGATCGACGTCGAGTCGGTCGGATCGCCGAGCATGGTCGGTTTCGCCGCGCCCGTTTCGCGATCGACCGCAAAGACGAGCTGCCAGAGTTCGGTGCATTAGGTTACTGTCGCGCAGAATCTTGGGCAGAAAGGAAACTGGGACGCACGTCAAATTCGCTGAGGAAGAGCGTGAACAAGGGCGCCGGGATGGCCAAAGTCGGCGAAAAGACGATTCCGAGGTTCCGCAAGTTCATCTTGGATGTCTCGGCGTTCTGTGCGATTGTGCACAGGTGCGCGAAACTGCAGCACACTCCCCTTTTCTGAGCAAGGGACGTAAGGCAGATTCGGCAGGACAGACTCACAAGAAGCGGAAGAGGGTGTACTCTTCGATCGGGAGCTGCGCGACGAGCTTGCCGAGCGCGTTAACTTGGTCTTGCCGGTTTCGGAGGTCTAACGAGCGCGCACAGTCAGCGTACGAGAAAGGGAACTGATGCACAAGCGCGCGAAAGCCGACTTACCGATAACGCGCAGGAAATCGGGCTGCAGAGCACGCGTCAAGAGCGGTGGCGGTAACTCGCGCAAGTACTGCTTGAGCAAGCCCGCGATCGCGTGTGGGTCCGAGCAGTCGGAGCTCTGGAGCAGATTGACGTCCCCCTCGGCATCAAAGCGTTCCTTGAGCTGCCGAATGACGTGGGCGCTTCCGGACAGTCGGAAGATACCCTCCTCGTTCTCAGCGTTCTGTTTCGTAAGGAAGTCAGCCCAGGGCGAAGGTTGCAGAAAAGAACACAAACGGACCTTGGCTTCGAGGAACTCGACGCAGCGGTACACGATGGCCGGCAGCTCGAGGCCAGGTCGGATCCTCGAAACGGCGACGGCTTCCTTGAGCGGGACGCCGAACACCGGGCGCGCGGGCGCCGCCGTACTCGAGCCCTTGTCGCTCGAAGCACGCGAGGTAAAGTTCCAGAAGGACGACTTGGTCTTTTTCTGCCGCTCGATCTTTTTGAACTCGAATCCGGACGGCAACGGGACGGCGTTCATCGGGCTCGACACATCGCTGGCCGAGTACTTGGCGGACGAGTCCAGCGAGCGCTTGTCCGGACTTTGTGGACGGTCGGGTGAAGCGAGGGACCGCCAAGCGGCGGACGCGGGTGCTCCGGTCGAGGAAGTGGTGGGCGAGGGCCCCATCCGACTCGAGCGGATGCCAGCGTGGTCCCGAGTATGCTCGCCGTCCTCTTCCAAGATTGGCGAGACTTTCTTGTCGGTGACGCCGTCCGAACCGCGGGCAAAGGCGTGCAGGTTCGAAGGCAACGATACCGAGGGCGGCAATTGGTCGCCGGCAGATCGGACCGAAAGTCCCCGCGGGTCTTGCAGTTGCTGCGCGAGGAGCTGCGAGTCGACACTCATACTGGCCGGACCAGAGCCGGACCTTCGGCGTTCCTGCACCCGAGGCGACTCTGGCTCGTGCGAAATGGTCGGGATCGGCGGCGCCATCGACGCAGTTGGCGCCGAGAAGACACGTTCCCGTTCGCCTGTCGGCGTTTGCGCGCCCGTTGCAGCGCCCGCGGAACTCGTCACGTTCAGCGACCTAGCTCGCTGCGGGCCCAGCGTCGTGAGAGCCTGGATCCACGCGTCACGCTCCTCGTCATTATCAGCGCAGAGGATATGGTCCGCCTCGTCTTTCGCCGTCTGTGTCCGAATGAGGAGCGCGTGCGCGTAGGCGTCGTCGCCGGGCTCGGCGGTGCGAGAAGACTGCCGGCCGATCTGCGCTGTTTGCAGCGCGATCTCGCCAATTTTGCTTCCTCCGGGCTGCGGGATTCGAGACGACGTGAGCTCGGTGCGCGCTAAGTCTTCGCCGTACTGACTCACAGTATCGTAGTAGGCCAACGTCGAGCCGGGAGTGAGAACGTAGTACCGCGTCTGCCACCCTCCAAAGGCGCGCCCTTTTTTCGTAAGCCAGCCTTCCTTTGCCGAGGACTGTAACGTCACGTGCTGCGCAGGCTCGGCCGCGATGTCGCTGGTCAAGAAAGAGCAGACGGCGGTCTTGTCGCGAAGCGGGACCGTCGTCAATGCCTGGAGGTACCGCTCGATGGTACTCTGCGCGCGCGAACGTCGCGTAAAATTAGCCTCACTTGACGAGAGGAATCGAGGTGCAGCCGTCGAGGCCTCAGGGGCGGACTCGTCACGCACCTTCCGCTGGTCGCTCTTTTGCGGCCCGTGGTCCTTGAACAGGTTCTTGTCCGGCAAGGTCGCCAAGCTCTTCCCTTCCTGCCGGTTCGCCTTTGCCCTCACCTGCGCATCCAGGCCCTGCAACTCGATCCAGCTCTTCTCGATCCGCCACGCAATCGGCAATGACGTGGATGGGGCTGCTCCGCTGACCTCCGAGCGAGCCGAGGCGGCCGCAGCAGCGGCTTCAAGTTCCACACCGGGTGCGCTCGCGAGACTGATCGCGATCAGGAAGACGACTTGCTCCTTGTGCCGATCGTTGATGCGGATCGTCGACGAGACGACGCGGGCTTGAGCAAACGGGAGCAAAGTCGGCGTCAAGACTGGTCGGGATGAGTGCGTGCGGTCGGACGCCATCGGGTTCGAAGTCGTGCGAGGCGAGATCGGCGGTGCAGTCGCAGCGGTCGGGGATGGCAAACCCGTCGAGACGCCATCTCGTCCAGCGGACGGCCGTCTCGAAGTCGGAGCCGACACAGAACCGAGCCCCGCGCTGCCCGCCTCGGGAAGCGCGACTGATGACGAAGTCGGCGGGACGTAGTGCAGTTTGTTCGGGACTGAGGGTCTCCTCTCCCTCAGCGACGAGGAGCTCGTCAGCAAAGGCCCGCTTTCGCCGCTCGACTCCCGCAAGTGCGCCTGTTGCTGCTGCTGCTGCTGGCGCAAAGCGGATGCGACGCCTCCCGCCGCTGCCGGACTGCCGAGCAGGTTGATCGAAGCGGCTTTCGGAGGCGGAGGCGGAGGCGGTAGTGGTAGCGGCATTCCCGAGCTGTCCGGCGGCACCGACCCTGAAGAACCACCACCAGCGCGCGGTTCTTCATACGCCAAGACTGACGAACCGAGCGCCGAATTGCTCGAGACGGTCCGTTCGCGTCGCGGGAGTTGCAGTTGCGCTTGCAGTTGTTCGCCCGCCGCCGCTGCCGACCTGACGCCTGCCGCATTCGCAACTGACGCGAGCGAAGACACGTCCCTCGGTCCAATCGGCGGTCCGACTCCTCCTCCTCCACCACCTCCAGTCGCAGCGCTCTCGATTCCGCCGTTTATACCCGCCGGACCGAACGAGAACGGGCTGACGGGCGACAGGGTGGGCAAGAATCGGCGTTCGAGCGAATCCGACCCGGCGCCGAGGAGGATCGGCATACTCGCGCTGCCACTGATCCGCGGACTCGGTTGGATCGTCGCGCGTCGATAAGCGTTTGCCGAGGGTGGAGGGGGCGTCCGAGGCGGATGCAGTGCAGGGTGGAAATCACCCTCTACACGCCCGCTTCCCCCGCCGAAGACGGTTTCGTGGACGAGGGCCGAAGAACCTGCTGCGCCTCGTGGGATCGTGGTCGAGACGGATCCCCGTGCAGTTGGAGGCGCGCTGATTCCTCCCAACGGTTCCGCAGTCGTTGTACTCCGGCCGAGGTCGAGGGAGCTCGCCTTTCTCAGCAAGGAAGGCGGCAGAGGTTCCGCTGCAGTCCGCGAGGCGAGGCTTGTCGGAGGCGGAGTCGCAGATTTGCCCCTCAAGGCGGAAGGCGAAAAGTTTCCGCTGCCGCCACTCGGTCCGAAGCCGTAGCCGGGCGCGAACCGAGGGGAAGGTCCTCCCCCTCCGCCCTCGACGCTCGTTGCTGACGAAGGCGGGTAATCGAGCCAGTGCGAGGACGACGAGGCATGACTGGCGTACAGCGGAGAGGCTGCAGTCGAGTTGGAAGTCGACGAGGCGAGCAAGTCGGACCGGGACGAGAACAGCGACGAGTCGACGGACGGCATCCTCTTTGTCGCGCGCATGTTGGGCGTCTCGAGCCCGGAAGTCGCGGACGACGCTGAAGATGATGCGCCCGGTCCGGGACTGCTCGCCCCGCGCGAATGGAGATCGCTGCTGCTGGCCGAACCGATCCCCAATCCTCGCGACGACAAAGTCGAAGACGACGACCCGACTCCCGTCACGTTCACATGGTCCGAGTTGCTCCTCGCGACAGGCGGTCTCGGACTCGCCGCCTTGAACGACCTCCAGAGCATTTCGTTCTCCGAGACGGACCGTTCCGCCGCCTCGAGGGCGGAATCGCGTTCGCGTTCGAGGGCGGCATGCTGAGCGACGAGTCGGTTGTACCGCGAGACGAGGGCCGCGAGGGCGAGGTTCGGATCGCTGTCGTGTTCGCTCAGAAGCGAAGAGACGGAGACGGAAGGCGGTCGTGCTGCGGATTGAGAGCCACTGGCGGATCGGAGAGGAGGTGCCGGTGGAGGTGGAGGTCCGGCGACCAATGACGGCGGTGGCGGCGGCATTACGCCGGTACCTCTGTAGATGCGTCGTGTCAGCTGTGTAAGTTTGAAGAACGAGGGTAAGGAAGCGCCCTGCGAGTTGACGAACGGGACGGCGGTCGTCCGCGAGCGAGCAAGCGGGACAAACGGGTTGCCCGTTGGCAAAGGGGAAACCGAGTCTGACGCCCGAGCCTGTGGACGCTCCTGCAGCCCTTGCTGTGCTCCTTGTCGAGTCTCACGAGTGCACGTGTCGGCTGTTGACGAGTTACGCGATTTGAAGCGGGGAGTCGACGCGTCGGTCGCGTCGTGTTCCCCCGGTCAAAGTTGGCTGTCGGGCTGATTAGCGATCAAGCGAGGATAGACAGCCCTAGAGAAGTGCGAGCAAAGCCACTTGCTATCGTTCCACGTGTCGACTGTGTCCTGCTGCGGACGCCAGAGAACAGCGGCGGCGAGCGGTTCGAAATGTCGCCTTGTTCCGTTTCGATCACGAGCAAGTCAGATTCGACGACGAGGAATTGCTGCGCCCGCTTCTCTCTCTTGCTCTCCAGAGCACGGAGTCATGTTTCGAGATACGCGAGATCCGTCACTCGCTCCACCCGAGCCAGCGTACCAGCCAGCTCAAACGAGAGGAACCGCCGCTTCCTCCGCCGCTCCCGCTGCCGGCCGAGAAGACGACTTGGGCGAACACACCCTCGTCGCAGCGAAATCCAACGCGACGACCGACGCGCCATCAGAGTCCGAATCTGACCGACTCGGAGCGCAGCTGCCCCACGCGGCAACGAGGACCATCTCGTGGGCTCACCACCCCATCTTTGCCGAAAAGGCCAGAGGGATCAGAACTCGCGCACTCCGATTTGTAAGTAGGGACACCATCCCCTTCGTGCAGCGTGGATTGCAAAGACTGAAGCCACTCCCCCGCCCGCAGACCTCGTCATGGTTCAGCGTCACAATGGTAAAGCCGCCCGAACCTCTCCCCCGAGGCGCCACTTTGCCGCGGACAAGTCGAGCTGAACCCCTCCTCTCACTCACTAGGGCACCGGCATCGTCAATACGCTCTTGTTTGACCTGCCATGGCAGTCGACCCATGCCGCGTTCCGAGGGATCGGCTGCGCGTTCCTCCTCCTCGACATGGTCCTCTTTGCCGCTTTCACCTTTTTGACCCTCTTGCGATACTACCTCTCGCCGCGGATCTTCGTCGCCATGCTGCACCACGAGACGCACTCGCTCTTTCTCGGGACCATTCGTGCGCCTTTTCCCCGTCTCCTCTGCGACATGCAACCCGCGGAGCGAAACTGAACTCGAGAATCTCGCACACAGCCATGGGGTTGATCACGATCGTGTCGGGGATCGCTTCGACCGGCGAGGAGTACGGTCTCAAGACCCTCAACGCTGCGCTCGTCCTGTACTGGTTCACAGTCGGCAAGTCACCGCCGTTCTGACCTCGCCGGCGGACAGGGAAAAAAGCGCTGACCTCGACCCGCCTCTCGTGCAGGCCTCTCGTGCATGACGGCGTTCGGCGTCCCGTTCATCATGTTTACGCAACATAAGCATGCTGCCGAAACAATGACCGCCGCCTGGCTCCTCCCGATCGTCCCACTCATCACGGCGGCCAGCGTCGGGAGCACAATGTGCAAGCTCCTCGTCGCGGAAGACCGCCTCGGGTATGCCATGGTCACGCTCGTCGCGTCGTACCTGTGTGCCGGGATCGGAATGCTCCTGGCGGCCGCGATCATTGTGCTGTACTTGCAGCGGTTGGTGCTGCATCATTTGCCGCCGAGGGAAGTGATCGTCTCGTCGTGGTTGCCGGTCGGACCGATCGGTCAAGGAGGCTACGCCCTCATCGAGCTCGTGAGTCGACGCGCGAGTCGTCTAGCCCAGGATTCGATCCGAGTGGCGCTAACCAGCGTCGCGCACGACGACAGGGCATTGTCGCGAACGACTTGTTCCCGCGTTACGCCGCTCTGCACTCCCAGCAACAACCTTATCTCGCGCTGATCGCGCCTTCGCTACTCGGTACCGCCGTCCTGATCGGTTTGCTCCTCTGGGGTCTCGGGATCTGGTTCGCTTTCTTGGCTGTCGTCTCGATCGCGGCGCAGTTCCGAGAGTCGGGCGGCAAGGGCAAAGAAGGCGGGACCAAGACGGCCGTGTTCAACATGGGTTGGTGGGCGTTCACGTGCGTCGACGCTTGTCCCAGATGGGCATTTCGGCCTCTGGTGCTGATGCGTCAAGACGCCACAGATTCCCGCTCGGATCGCTCACGCTCTTGACGTTCTCGCTCGCGCGCATCTTTGACTCGATCTTCTTCAAGTAAGCGCTGTCCTCGCGCGTGCGACCACACGGCGCTGCGACGCGTGTTGACGTCCATGATGCTCCGGCAGGGTCTGTTCGACCATCATGACGGGCGCCGTCACCCTTCTCTGGGTCATCGTGTTCGTCCCGACCTGCCTCGGCTTCATCAGGTGCGCCTCTATACCTACCGCTCACCGTGTAACTCGTGTTGGAGCTGAGCCTCCGACGACGCTTCCTGTGCGCAGAGGCACGCTCTTTGCCGCTCCCTGCTTGCAAGCGTTGCCGCGAGAATACGTCGAAAAGCTCGCCCCGGCCGAAGGAGGCGTTCCCCTCCGCAAAGCCGAGAAGCGCGCCAAAGCCGGCGCCTGAGCTCGTATTCGTTGGTGACATATCTCTCCCTATGTAGATGTATAGACTGCCCGAATTGCTTCATCGCGAGCGTGGAGGACTTGCCGACGGAGCCGCTTCGGCATGACCGGCTGACCCGGACCGGAGAATTTGGCACACGATCGGCCGTCCGCCGCAGCTGCGGTTCGAAATTTGGGCGGCGGCGGCCGGTCGCGCGTTCGGAGGGAATCGCTTCCAGTCTTAGTGTCGCATCGATGACCAGCTGAGGAGCAGCGTGAGGTTCCCGGACCTGCTGACTCGTCGAATGCTGCTGCATCCCATATGAGCACCCGCCTGCCTCTACTTGCGATGAGCGACAGGTCTCGCTTTGACTCGCAGCAAGGTCGCTCGCCTCCACCGTCGACCACAATGACATCGACGCCAATACCAACGCAAGACCAGCCCCGTACGGAAGACGAAGAGAGCGCTGTCAAGCCTCGGATGGACAAACTCGAAGCGGTCCGGAGTCGCGGAGTCGACTTGCAGCGGGAATGGATCGAGTCGCCGGACCATCCTCAGAATTGGCCGGATCGGAGGAGATGGACGATCGCGCTCGTCATCGCCTTGACAGGCTTCCTCGTGCGCTCCAGGCTCGAGATTGATCTAGAGTCTACCTCTATAGTGTTTGACTTGTCGGACCTCGGACCCGCCCTGCAGAGTACGCTCGATTCG
This sequence comes from Rhodotorula taiwanensis, assembly GCA_002922495.1. Classification (NCBI taxonomy): domain Eukaryota; kingdom Fungi; phylum Basidiomycota; class Microbotryomycetes; order Sporidiobolales; family Sporidiobolaceae; genus Rhodotorula; species Rhodotorula taiwanensis. Next base: position 9,595 of record PJQD01000060.1, on the reverse strand, counting down.
TCCATCTTCGTTCCGGATCTCGCAACGCTGCAGAAGCGGTATCACGTCAGTCGAGACCTCGCAACTTTGACCGTCTCGCTCTACGTCGTCGGGCTCGGATGCGGACCGTTCGTATTCGCGCCAATCAGCGAGCTGTACGGGCGACAGCGCGCTTATGTTATTTCGATGATCGGTACGTCGTCGGCTTGTCGCGCGACCTTCCGCGCACGGAGTGCTGACGCTGCTTTAAACGGAAGGCTTCACGTTCATGAATCTGGGCTGTTGCTTTGTGGACAGGTGCGTTCTGCGAGCGCTGTCATGGCACTCCGCCACTGGAAGTTCGATGTGGCAAAGATGCTCACACGCTTTCGACACGCCATACAGCCTCGCCGGATTTGTTGTACTACGTTTGTGGGTACCTGATCGCTCCTCCGACGAGTTGGCTCGCAGCTGATCCGGAGCGTTTGTGCAGTTTGGCGGGCTTCTTCGGCAGCAGCGGACCCGGCCTTGGAGTGGCAACAATCTCTGATCGTCCGTCCGCCCTCGCGACATCATGACATGGGAAACTGTGCACTGATTACTCGGCTCTTTCAGTCTTCAAGCCTCGAGAGCGGGGCAAACCTATAGCGATTTACGGCATTGTGAGTTAGCGATTCGTTTCCCGATCTCCAGTACACTTCGTCTAACGTTGCGCACCTGCACAGGGACCCATGCTCGGTGAGTGAGAACGTGTGTGCCGACTTCTGAGATCACCCACAGCTCATGTCGAACGCGCGGCGGCAGGTCCTGTGCTAGGATCGTTATTCGGCGAATGGCTCATCCTCTTGAACTGGCGATGGCCCCTCCGTCTCATGACGATTCTCGTCGGAATCAACACTTGCTGCGTGATACTCTTCATGCGCGAAACCTACGCCCCGGTGCTCGAGCGGAGATGGCTGGCGGAACGGTTGGCGAGCGAGACGGGTGAGAAGGGCGAAGCGGACGCGGTGGCGGCGTCGGCCGCACCGAGGCCAGACTTCCGCGAGCTGATCGTGCGGACATTCACCGTGAGTCGTGCCATGGTTACGGGGTCCCTGTGCACAGGCTGATACGCTCGTTCTTCCCGACAGCGTCCGCCACGTATGCTCATGAACCCGGTCTGCGCGATCTTTTGCATCTATTACGCCTGGATCTACGGCGTCATCTACGTCTTCATTGTCTCCACGTGAGTATGGAGCTCTTCTGCCTGACTAGTCGCCAAAGTTGACGTTCTGTGCGGGCAGACCGTTACTCTACTCGCGGCACGATCCGCCGACCGGCCTTTTCTCGTACAATTGGCCCGTCGGAACCGCAGGCCTCGGCTACATCCCGCTCGGCATGGGTTTTGTCGCGTCGGCCGGGATGGCGGCGTTCGCGCAGGACCGCATCTACCGCTACCTCTCGAAGCGGTACAGCAACAATGGCGTCCCGGAGTATCGCCTTGTCATTACGCAGGTGAGTCTCGCGGTTTGTTGACAACAGTGCATCACCACTGAGCTTTGCACTTTGCAGCTCGGCATGATCATCTTCCCCGCCGGACTCTTCCTGTACGGCTGGACCGCTCAAGCCCGAGCACCGTGGATCGTCCCGATGATCGGCAGCTTCGTCTTCTCCTATGGCCTGATGAGCTCGTTCAATTCGGTCCAGAACTACATGGTCGACGCGTTCGCACCCTATGGAGCCGCGGCGATGGCGGCGGCGACGCTCCTTCGCTCGATCACCGGCGCCCTTTTGCCGATCTGGACTCCAACGATGTACGAAAACCTCGGCTACGGTCTCGGCAGCACCATTCTAGCCTGCGTCAGCCTTCCGGCTATTCCAGCACCGATCCTCATGTTCTATACAGGAGAAAGGCTACGTCAACGGTGGCAGTTCAAGCCATAGATCGCCAGAGCAAAGATCGACCTGTAGAAACGTAGACCTGTTGTAGAAACACCCGCCGGCGCCTTAATCTGCTTTGCACCGTTCACAGGGAAGGTGGAAGACACGGGTGGCGAACTTCTATATGCATCGGAAACTACTGGAAAGGCCGGTCCGTCCCTAGCTCGCGAACATATTCCGCAGAGTCGCCTCGCTCCTAGCCTGCCGGACTCGCTCCGTCTCCTCGATCCCGCCGCTCTTCTTCAGTCGCTTCTGCCCGACAAACTCGCCGAGCTCTTCCGCGAATTCGTCCGTCCGGGAGGCCAGCTCTGCTTGCCGTTGCTGCTCGGCGCGCTGGATCGCCTCGAGTCGGCGGGTCGGGTCGGGACTGAGCGCCTTGACTTCGAGCAAGACGGTCGACAATCCTTCCTGGGCGTTCTCGACACCGCCGAGCTCGCGCTCGCGGACTTTGGCTGCCCGCGCAGTCGGTTTGAGCGTCTTGGAGATCGCGTCGATCTTGGCGAACGTGCTCGCGGCCTGCGCGAAATCGTCGCCGAGGTCGTCAACGAGCGTCTGTTGCTGCTCGACCGCCTTCTGCTCGCCAATGACTTTGGCGAGCTCCTCGGACCAGGTTTGCGACCAGACCGGTTTGACCTCTTTCAGCCACGCCGAGAGCTTTTCTCGCGTCTCGGTCGCTTGACGAAGGGCAGTCGCGGTCTCGGTGAGGACCTGAGGGCGCGGCTTGACGCCTCGCAACAGGTCGTCACGAAGGGTCTCGAGCGTATCGTTGAGCTCGTTGGACGTGACGACGAGGGCCTCGCTTTCCGTGTCGAGACGAGCCGTTCCCGCCTCGACGAAAGCGCGATTGGTCGACAGCTTGGTCTTGGCGAGGTGTTGGACGTGGCTCGTCTGGACCCGGACCGAGGCAAACATCGCCTTGGTCCTCGTCTGCCAGTCGGCGTAAACCTGTCGGAGGACCGCGATTTCCTGGCGGAGGCTTTGGACATCGGCGTGCTGCGACTTGAGCGTCTCGACGATGGGCGCCATAGCGGTCGCGGGAGGTATCGGTGTGACCGAACCCGAAGTCTCTGTTGTCGTGCCGCGAGTCGACGCTTCCGGCTCTCCAGCTTGCCGAGTCGTCTCGGTCGCTCCGGCCTCGCCTGCGTCCGCTACAGCCGAGTCCTTCGCATCCACTTCGATCGTCGAAGTGACCCGACTCGGCGCCTGCGAATGCAGCACGCGCTTCGCCGCCTGCTGGAAATCGCGTTCCGAAGGGCTCGGGCGCATCTTGGGCGACGTCCCCGACAACGACATGACTGAATCGCGGTGCGAAGGTGACAAAAGGGCGTTGGTCGCGACGATCGAGGGCGGACGCATCGCCGTGACGGTCGCGCGGAGTTCCTTCATCTCTTGCGCGAGCGAGGCGAGCCCGTGGTCGATGTGCGTCTTGACCTGCTCGACGGCTGCCAGGTAGTCGCCAAGGTCAGCACAGGAGAGCCGGAGCACACCGAGATTGGACCGCACTCACTGTCGACGTTGAGGCTGAGGACCGAGCCCGCCCGGATCTCACTCATCTCCTCGAGCTGGTAATGCACGCCGGAATCGGCATCGCGCAAGTAGATCTCGGGCCACTCGCCCAGCCCGGGGTTGTACGAGAATCGTTCGACAAACAACTGCCGCAAGCTCGCCACCTGGGGCGCCGAGGCGAGTTGAGCCTTTTTCACGTTCCGACCAACCTGGAGAAAGACCGAGCAAGGGTATTCGGGTTCCGAGGCGGTATACGATGCGACAGATGCGGCGACTTCGTTCGGGAGTGACGGCTGTCGGGACAGCTGAACGGAGGGGGAAACGGGCCTAGGCGAGTATGAATCGGCTGGTTGAGAAACAGACGAAGACGATGCCGACCTCTGCGGCACTGCCGGCAAAGTGGTCGGCGTGTCTTGCTCGGCGGGTACAGGTGGCGGTGGAACACTCGGAGGACCCGCCGACAGAGCCGGCGAAGAGATCGAATCTATCGACCGCTCGTGCTCCTCCTCCGCGATCGGTGAAGCCGGGACGACCCCTCCGACCGTGTACGAGCGAGGAATAGGCGGCAAAGGCGGGACATCGGGTCTGCGACTATGACTCGAAGTCGAACGATGGCCGCTGCCGCCGTGGTGGCGGGACGACCCCGTGGAGCCGGCAAAATACTCGCTCTTGCTCCTGCGCGGAGTATCGACTCCCGCGAGCTCCCTCCCCGCCGACGAACTGACTCCGAGCGCACTCCTCGGGCCATCGTCTTGGCCCATGAACGGACTCGCCGACTGTGAAGGCGACATGCCGCCGCCGCCGCTGCCAGCTCCAGCGCCCCCTGCTCCTCCTGTTCCTCCCGCAGGGCTCGTCCCGCCTCCGCTACCGGGACTCGTCATCTTCTGAATCGCGTAGGCCGAATAGCGTTTACTCGCTCGTCTCGACAGGTTGTCGGCCCGGAGAGCTTCCAGGGAAGCGGCTTGAGCTCCAGAAGTCGGGTCGTCGTGCATGGAACGCATCGAGGCGGCCGAAGGCGGTCGGGCGAACGGATTCGTCACCGACGAGGACGGGACAGAGCCGTTTGATGACGATGAAGAAGCGGTGACGACGGGACCGAACGTGTCGATCGTCGGCGTTGGTGGGAGGGCGGGAACGTCTGCTTCGCCTCGCCGGCGCGGCGGCGGCGGCGGACTCGTCATGACTCGACTCGAAGTCGTCGCGGACCTTTCGAGCGTCGGCCGGACCGGACCGCCGTTCGTGCTCGTGCTAGTCGGCGCAGGGATCGAATGCGTGTCGAGCGAAGAGGACGAGGCGGATCGGGTCAAGCGGTTCCCTGAGTTGGAAGATGCGACTGATCCTCGCGACTGCGACGAAGGAGCGATCTGCTGGGACGACGTTGGCGGCAGCGGCGGTGGTGGCGGTGACTGGATCGGTCCGAACGCGTCTTCGAGCGCCGGTCGATTCGACATGGACCGACTCGAGTCCCGCAGGGAAGTCGAGCGCATCGCCGAGATTGACCCGGCCGTACTGGCGAGCGTGCTCCCGCTCGACCGCGAACTCATCGTCTTCGAGTAGCGCGGGTCTGCCCCGACACTGCTTGGCTGTCCAGGCAGACCCTGATCGCTCGTACTCCTCCGAGCGGCCGCGCTCGTCGCTCCTGAATCGCCCACGTACCGCCGAGAGTCGTTCGTCGAAGTCGACGTCGACGCGATCGGTCCGGGACCGACCATCGCAGCCGAAGCAGGCACCGTCTGCTGCTGCGCCTGCGTGACGAACCTCCTCAAATCGTCCCTGGACCGGCTCGCACTCGTCGGCGTCAGAGTTCCCGAACCGGCAGCCTGATACTGCTGCTGCTGCTGCTGCTGCTGCACCGAAGTCTGCTGCGGCGGCTGAACCGCCCGACCCGCCTCCCTTTGCCGCCTGGCTGCGACCCCTTCTCGGTAGAGGCGTTGCTTCTCCCGGAGGCCGTGCAAGAGTCCGATGATGATTTGGCGGACTTGGGGGAGGTGGCGTTCGAGAGTGGCTTGCGAGGGTTGATCGGACAGGCAGGTTTCGAGACAGACGCGCAAATCCGCTGGGACTGACAGCAGTTCGCTGTGCGCGACAGAAAGGCGTACTATCAGCTCTCGACGCCGAAAAAGCGGAGGAAAGGCAGCAGAGGGTGTCTTCTCGAAACGCACTTCATGGTGATCCCTTCTTTTGCAAACGCCGCGCACGCCGTGTTGAAGTCATTGCCGAGTTTCACATAGATGTCCGAGATGACGCTCTCGTCGACTTCTCGACGGGACCACCTGGCGAGGCCTTCGAGGAGTTGTTTCGTCGCAACGAGGAGGCGGGTGATGGTCGATTCGAGGTGAGACGTCGACGCCGGGCCCGAGTGAGCGGACTATGCGCGCACAGACACGCAGGTAGAAGTGTCAGTCCAGTCTTGAACTGTACTGTTCGGCTATTCGAGGGGGTTGCGGGGCAGTGTCTCGAGACAAAAGAGTCGAAACGCGTGACGCGGAAAAGCGAGATACCGAGACTGACCCTGTGACTGCCTGCCCGACTCGACAGGGTGGTGACAGGCGAGCTCCCCGTTGCGTTAATCGGTCCGGAAGCCATCCTGCGGTTGTGAGCAGGCGAGACGACGCCGTGTTGAGTGTTTCGTCACCTCTTTGGCCAGAGGGGCGCGTGCAGCTCGCCGTGCAGATGTTGGCAGGAGAGACGGCGAACCGTTGATCGCAAGGAGAGCTGCCACCACGTCCAGAGTGTGAGCAGAGGCTTGGAAGCGTGGTCGACAGAGTTTGAAACTCCTTTGGCGAAACTCTGCAAACGACGGCTCGTTCCCTTTCCCACTTTCCCCTCCTGCGCCTCAGCTCAGTCACAGGACCTACGCTCGACGCGTCCAGAGAAGATCTAGCCGCCAGGCTGTCCCCCAATCGCTTCCTCTTCTGGTTATTTTTTTTTCAATCTCCGTTTTGACATTCTCAACGACTTTCGACTCGCTCTAGACCTGGCTCTAGTATGCTCGTCATAGCGTACGCTGTACAGCTGTACACCTCGGCGAAACGGCGCAGGGAACCGCAAGACCCACCCCCTCCTCCCGCCGGCGACGTCCACCTCCCGCTCTCGTCGTGCCTGTCGTGGATCCCAACCATATGCCACCCGCTCCTCCGATCCCTCGTCATCCACGCCCTCCGACTCGGTCCGAGACCTCACCACGTCGCCTTCATCATGGACGGGAACCGGCGCAGCGCCCGCGTCCGAAACTTGCCCGTCCGCGTCGGCCACGAGGAAGGGTTCGAAGCGCTGAAACGCGTCTTGAGCTTCCTGTTGAAACTCGACATCCCGCACGTCACCGTCTATGCGTTCTCGATCGAAAACTTTAACCGCGACCCGGGCGAGGTCGACGCGCTGCTCGACATGGCGAGGACCAGGCTCGTCGAGATCTGCCAGCATGGGTCCGTGCCCGCCCGCTTCCGCAGACTGTGGGCACCGGGTCCGGGGAACTGACTCTGTTTTGCAAGAGCGCCTACAGCGCTTTGTTGCAGCAGCACGGAGTTCAGATCCGCGTCATCGGCCGGAGAGACCTCCTCCCACCCGACGTCCAAGCCTCGTGCAGCGAAGCAGAAGCGCTCACGGCCCAAAACACTCGGTGCGGACTCTTGTCTCCCTTTTTCAAGAATGAAAAGGGTCGTGCTGACGGCTCTCGACGACGGCGACTAGTGGCATCCTGAATCTGTGCTGCCCTTATACGTCGCAAGAAGAAATGGCGACAGCGATCAAGCGGACCATTGACCAGGCTTCCGATCCTGCGTGAGTCTTTCGGGCCATCGAATCGCTCACGTCAGCTCATCACGCTTCGCGTTCTATAGAGCGATCACGGAGGACGACATCGCTGCAAACCTGTACACGGCCGATTCGCCGCCACTCGACATCCTGATCCGGACTTCAGGCGTCTCGCGCTTGAGCGATTTCCTCCTCTGGCAGGTCCGTCCTTGCAGCTCCTCGCTGTCAGCCCTTTGACTGGAAAGTGATCCGGCGGGCTGATCTTGTATCGATTTCTCGCGTCAACCGAACAGGCCAGCGAATCGACCATCCTGCATTTCATCATCCCAAACTGGCCCGACATTGGCGTCGCCGACATCTTGCCGCCTTTGCTATCGTACCAAGCTGAAGTCTGGGTCGACAAGGTCGCGAACGTGTTTCGATGGGGTCCGGCGGCGGACACGGGTCTCTGAGGACGATCATCACGAAGGGCTTCGTTTCATTCCGGGAGGCATTCACCGGAAGTGCAGGATCGCCCTCGAACGAGGTGGAGATATCGGGACATCAGGTGGATTGTAGCAGCGCGGCGCGGGGGCCGGGCGGGGGATTGTTGTTGTGTCCATTACGAGCAAGGTTTCGTCTTTTCTGGCGCGGCTATGATTCGGCTTGCGAACACGCGTCCGCCTCGTCCGCCTCTCCCGCTGTACGCGTCGAGCTCGACGTCGCAGCTATGATAGGTGGCGTGCTGTGCCGTGCAGTCGTTGTGCTGCTTCGACCTTTGTGCAGGCGGAGGAGGAGCCCCACTTGGCGAACCCGGCAGAGGTGTCCCGAGCAAGCCGGCGACTGCTGCTGACGGCAGCTTCAGCTGAGCGATAAGGGCCACTCCCTGGTACGGAGACAAGTTTGCTCCTGTACAGTACGCAGCTATCGTGCAGTCCGTTAAGAGGAGCGCGAAACCCATCCGACGGCAGAACTTCGCCCTTCTCCTTCGACTTTCGAGAGTCGTGCGGATCCGCTGCCGCCAGCCTGAATCCTTATGGCGGACCCGATACCTCGCGACCCATGGGCGCAAGTCGCCTTGACTCGCGACCAGGCGCTCGAATACTTGGACCGGATCGGTCTCCCGGCGGCGACCCTATCGGAACCGCCGAGTTTCGACTTGCTCGCGCGGTTGCTCCAGAGTCAACTCGAGGCCATCCCGATCGATACCACGCCGATGCACGTGTCGGAATCTTTATGGGACAGTCAAGACCCCACCGCTCCAATCGAGCTCAGTTCGGCACTGCTCGACATGCCGGAAGGGACCGACGCCTTTGACCGGATCGCCCGGCAACGCAAAGGCGCGTTCTGTTTCGCCGTCAACCCGACGTTCTGCGCTTTCCTACGGGCAGTCGGGTTCCGAGTCTCGGAGGTCGTCGGGAGGGCGTTCAAGAGCCTCAACAACGACCCGTTGTCGCACCCGGACGGGTGGAAATGGGGAACCCTGACGCATGGGCTTCAAGTCGTCGATTGGGCCGGCAGCGAGAAGCGCTACTTTGTCGACGCGGCGTGGGGACCTTGGTCTTGTCCAGTGCCGTGAGTCCAACCTCGTCTTCTTCCGACGAAAGCCGCGTGACAGGGAGATCTGAATCGGAAATGCGCGGCTTGCAGGCTCGCGCTCGAGAACGGCTCGACAGGCCTCGGCTTGAATCCTTACGAGGCTTTCCGCCTGGTGAAAGAAGAACTCCCTCTCGGCCCAGAGCAGACACGTCCGATCGACACCCAGCCAGGCTGGACCATGTACCGCCTGATCCGACCCGACCCCGCCACCGCCTCGACCTCCCTCTCCTTGCCCCTCCCTCCTGACGAAGTGCTGCGCTCCCAGGGCGCATTCTGGACGCCACAATACCACTTTGACCTCCTCTCGGTGCCCCTCCTCGATTTCCGACTGTTTCACCATTTCTCCGCGTCTCACTGCGTCGGCGTCTTTTACGCCTTTTTCATCGTCACCCGGCTCTTACCCGGGACGGGCGGCGCGCGCAGGTCTCTCATGTACGCCGATAAGCCGGGGATGCCGAGGCGGGCCAAGGTGTTTACGACAGGAGGGGACGCGGCGCGAGGAAGTTTGCAGAGTCGGGATGTCGAGTGGGTCGACATGCAGATCGGCCCGATGCGGAACTACCTCGAGAAGGAGTTTGGTTTCAAGTTCTAGGTGCTGCTTTGGGGAATAGGCAGCGGGTTTCGTTGCTGGGAAAGACCTCATAGGCCGCAAGACCTCGTTTCTTGCGCATCAATCCACGCGAGACCTGCTTCTCCGCGACAGAGTTTGAGGCTCGATCGTGAATGGCTGCGCAAAACCGGCCAAAGACTTTCTGAAGCGTTGCATAGCTCTGCACGCTCATTGCGCAAGCATCTCCTGTGCCTCTTCGGCGTGACCCGGCCGACCCGCGATCTTCCCGGAGGGCTCCCGCTTCTTTCTTCCACACCCACACACTATGGT
>PJQD01000059.1:0-75810 GCA_002922495.1 Rhodotorula taiwanensis | reverse complement strand
AACCCTAACCCTAACCCTAACCCTAACCCTAACCCTAACCCTAACCCTAACCCTAACCCTAACCCTAACCCTAACCCTAATTTGACCTTAACCCTTAACCGTAACCCTAAGCCTAACCCTAAGCCGAGGCAGTACAAGCCGACTCTCTACCGTTTACGTGCCTCGGCTTCCCTGAAGGCTCGACTGCCTCAATTTCGGCCAATCCGCGACACCCTGAACCTGCTTCGAGTCCCCTTTATCCCAGATCGCACGCACCGCCAGCATGCAAAGCGACATCCCACAGCACGCTCGTGACGCCCTGACCCGACTCTCACCCAACCTGAGCGACATCGAGCGACGAGGAGACCGCCTCGTCGTGACCGCATCGCAACCCGGCACTCACCGCGAGTAACTTGTACCGCTCCGAGCCGCCACCGGCGACCCAGCTCATCGGGGAAGCCGAGTCTCTGCGGCGGATCAACGAGGCGTGCGAGGAAGCGGCGCCTCGCCTGGTCGGAAGCGGGACGGACGAACGGGGACACGCCTGGATGCTGTGCGAGTGGCATGGCAAGCTGAGGCTGCGAGTCCCGAAGCGAGTCCAGGGCTGACCCGCGTGACCACCAGAGCAGACCTCTCACCGCTCCCGACCGCAGAGCAGCCGCGCCTCGCCGAAGTCGTCGCTCAAATGCACCTCGCCCCGACTCCCTCCGCCGACTTTGGCTTCCCGATACCGACCAACTGCGGCGTCACGGTCCAGGACAACACGACCGAGTCGGATTGGGCGACTTTCTGGAGCAAACGGAGGCTGGGGAACATGCTGGACCGAATCGGTGACAACGAGTTGAAGCGGATCGGGCGAGAGGTTCAGCAGCGGTGGGTCTCCGCAGACGGGTGATCCAGGTCGACCTGAAAGCTGACAAAGCACGTTTCGCAGCGTCGTTCCTCGTCTGCTCGGCGAGCTCGACGTCAAGCCGTGGCTTTTGCACGGCGATCTCTGGGTGAGTCTGCTGCTTCGGCTTTTTTTTTGCGCGCCGGACGACCTGCACTCGGCCAGCCGCCGCCGAATCGCCATGGACTCTGTCTCCATACCGGAACTGCGAGCTGATCCGCCCCCGCACGCGCTCGCAGTCCGGCAACGCCCGCTACTCGCGCGACCGCACCTCTCCCATCATCTTCGACCCCGCCTCGTACTACGGCCACTCGGAAGCGGACTTGGGCATCATGCCCATGTTTGGCGGCTTCTCGACAGCGTTCTTTGAGCGGTACCACGAACTCGTGCCGAAATCGGAACCGGTCGACGAGTACAAGCAAAGGTTGCAGCTGTACGAGGCGTACCACCACTTGAATCACGCGCTCATGTTTGGCGTGCGTCGTCTGGCTTCGTTGTTCGCGTGGTCCGCTTCTCGTGCGAACAGCACTCGTACAAGTGCGGAGCAATGTCGCTCTTCACGGGGCTCGTTCGATGGGCGGACGAGAAAGGGTTGTAGCGAGGACTGTAGCGGATACAGCAACGCTTTATCTGTAGCACAAGAGAACTTCCTCTCCGGAAAAGGAACACGGCTGCCATTCAAAGCCGAGAGTCTAACGAGACGCGGAAATCAAGGCAAGCGATATCGTATAGTCTATGCAAGCGAGGGCTGTAGCTCGGGAGCTACAAAGAAAAGCCCGTCTAGTGGAGGGGTATATTGGTTGCGATGGGTCTATGCGGAAGAAGAACGAGAGCATCAAGCCCGCATCTTGTCGACAAAGTTTTTCAACTCCTCGAGCGTGAGGCTATGCGACCACGCAAGTCAGCTCCGATCAGGTCCCCCGACTCGAATCGCGCGACAACTCACAAGACGATGATGGTGTTGGGCGACAAGCGGATGAACGCCGGCGTCCAGCCCTTGAACATCCAGCTCATCCCCTCGTTCTTAAACGACTGCGCAATCACGGTCGAAATCGACGCCTGACCCGAGGCGTTCATGATCTGGTGCGCGGTACGAGCGAGTCAGCAGACCGCGAAGGAAGCAAGTCAAGAAAGCGGCGGCTCACCCTGGTCTTGATGACATCGAACGGCGCGCAGACCGTCGTGGCGACCGTGCCCTGTACCCCAAAAGAAGCGCACGAGTCAGCTCCCGCGAGCACGAGCCCGAGCACGAGCACGAGCACGAGCCGAAGCCAGCGAGAACCCTCTGCACGCACCGCCATGAAGGAACTGGCAAAGTAGAGTCCGATTCCGTCTCCGATCAACCCGGTGCTCAAGATCATGCTCTTGAACGTGTCGTAGCTGCACGAAAACTGTAGGTCAGCGCGTGCCACGAGTCCATAGAGTCGCCCGTAACTCACGTGGCGAGCTGCGAGGCGTTCATGAGAACCGCACGAGCGCAATTCGGCCCGACGCCGCGGAACAAAGCCGAAGCGCCCTCTTCCCGGATGATCCGGAACTCGCCGTCAAAGCTGTACACACCGGAAGAAGTTAGCCTCCGGAGCGAGCCCATCACGTCAGCGAGCACGCGGCCCACCAGTGCTTGTAACCGAGGCGCTGGTCGACCGGTCGACCCGCATCGGCCGTCATCCGGACCAGGACGACGTCGGCCGGGTTCCCAGCGAGCCCTCCAAGTCCACCTGCAACGCTCGCCGCCGCCGCCATCTCCCACACCGACAGGGGCGTCCCCGCCGGATGCCGCGCCTGCATCCGCTTCTTCAGCTCATCGTACACGCCGAACCGAGTCACCGAGTACGTCATCTGGCGCAAGATCGACGCCGAGAGACCGGCGTAGGCGCCTCTTCGGAGGCCTGGCGGTCGGCGCGTATCGAGACCGGAGAGACAGGTCGCAAAGGCGGCGGGGAAGAATGTCGGGACCGGATCGCGGCGGACCGGAACGGCGGTCAAACAAGCCAGGTAAAGAAGCAGTGACGAGGAACGCGAGAGTCAGCCAGTCAGTTCCATGACGACCGCACGACCGCAGCAGACTGACCGTCCGCCTTGACGCTGTCGACGACGGTCCCGATGAAGCCCTTGCCCTTCTGCGTCTGCATCCGGCTGCATGAATCCGAGAGATCAGCTTCCCGCCGTGTGAGAGCCCAAGAACGGGAACGTACACCTTTGCGAGGTCGAGCGGATCTGCACGAGGCAATTTTCGGCCGAGAGACGAACGGAGGGCGGCAGAGTCAGCATACAGAGCCTCGGGCACTGTGAGGGTACCGCATATTCGACTCACGTGTGCAGACTGCAGCCCAACTCGCCGCGGCGCCTACATACGTTAAATAGACGAGGCGAGAAGGAGATGTCAACAAGCGCGAACTAAGGCGAGAGCCCGGCTCCTTCTAAACAGCCGATACGGACGCACCTCCGAGCCAGAACGGGTACGACTTTGGTCTTGGCGGCAGCGCCTTTGAGCCAGAGGCGGCCATTCCGTTGCTGGCGGCCGAGGTCAAAGTCGACGAGCTCGTGGAAGCAGACATGGCGGCACGCGAGGCGGGCAAAGGAGAAAGGGCCCTCGAGCTGACGATCAGCTACACTGGGGCAGCCTGTAGGTACGAGACGAGAACAGCAGCGACCGGGGCGAACGACGATGGGCGCGAACCAACTTTGGGCGACTCGTCTTTTTCTTTTCGCGCGCCTCGACGCGGAACGTCGGAATCCGCGGCCGAATTCCTAAAAGCCGCGCCGTAGCCGTCGGCTTGGCGAGCCAAGCCCACCTCGGATCACGAGTTTGCTTCAGATGTACAAGTCTACAACGGATGGATTGGCTCCCAGGCCGTCCCTTTTTTTTGATCCTTCCAGCGAACCTCGCCGCAGCACCGCACGAGCAAGGGCGTCAGGTCGTGGCGAGGCGGGCCCGCTTCGCCGGACGACCGTCCTTCTGCTCCACCGCCCCCAGCTCCGCCTCCTCCTCCGGACCCGAGCGCTGGAACACGGAGCGATCCGAGTCCGCCTCCGCCTCTGGAGCCGAGTCGACCGAAGTGACGCGAAGTCGCGAGACCGGCCGCGACAGCGACCACGAAGAGCCTCCCGACGACAGCGACGCACCGTCGGGACGGTCGGGAATCTGCAACCGCGACAGAGCCTGGCGGGGCGAAACGGGGAGGTCGACTCCGAGCGGCGTAAAGTCGAGCGACGACAGCTCAGAGGTGCTGCTGCTCGAGACCGAGCCGCGGCGAATGTCGGGCGCCTCGGTGCCGTATGACGGGGTGTCGTGCCAGGCGGCGTAGTCGACCGAGGCGCGGCGAATCGGACGCTCGGTCAGGCTCGCTGGAACCGGATCGCTGTTGCGGCGAGCCGGCGGCGCGGCGGGTCCCTCGTCGCGCTCGTACGCTGCAGCCGCTGGCCGAGCAGCCGCATCCATGCGAGACGGCCCCGCAATGGGACTACCACGCAACCCCGCCTCGAGTCGCGCCAGGACCCGTTCGAGGTCGCGACCGCGTTCCGCCAAGTCTCGGGCGCGACGAGGACTGAGCCCGGCCTCAGCGACGATCTGGTCAAGGGACATCAGTTCGCTACGAGTTCGAGCCGTCTCGACGAGCTGCAGAGTCCGAGGGCGGTTCAGAGGCAAGAGGAGAAACGAGAGAGGATCCGGCTCGAAGAGAGGGTACAGTCGATCGTAGAGGCGGTGGTCGCGAGCGAGACGTGCAGCCGCTTCGAGTGGAAGCCTGCACGCGACGCGAGGGTCAGCTGACGCGGTTTCGTAGGGTAAGGGCCCGCTACGAGCACACTAACCAGACGCCCTGCACACGTGATCGGACAGAGTCAGCTCCGAGACCATGGACACGCACACGCTCTCGTCCGGCCGGCACACCTTGAGATGCAGCGCGCCGCGACGAAAGACGAGCCGGTCCGGTTCGTTCTTGAGGTACATGTCGCGTTTGCCGCGAGAGAGGCCCTCGACCATCTGTTGTCGGCGGCGGCGCCCGAGTCAGCGGGCACTCGCAGCGGGCGCTCGCAGAGAGACGACACAGGCGAAGGCGCACATTCAGCAGCTTGGTCGAGTTGACCCAGTTGTAGTCGGTCCTGCGTGCGACGACGTGGCCATCGACGAGAACTTGCACGACGATGCACCGCTCGTCCTCCCACAGCGTGCACGACAGCAGCGGATCTTCGACCCGAGCAGGACGTGCCCTCGGTCGTTCGATTAGGGGCGCGGTCGGCCCGAACCCCCCCTCGGCGAGAGGCGTGAAGTAGGACCGAGTTCGAGGGCGTGGCGGACCGTACGGCGATTCGCGTGCCGAGTCGAGCGGATTGTAGCCGGTGCGGAGTCGGAGCGCATCCTCGGCGCGTATCTGGACCGCCGCCATTTCGCGCACCGCCAAGTCGCGCTGCAGGATGACGTCCATGTCGCGCTCGTGGACCGCATCGAGTTCGCGGTCCGCCGCCGAGTCGCGGTCCAGAACCTGAGGCGCCGCAAAGAGCCTCTCGACAAAGTCGGGCGACGCCGGATGAGGGATGCTGCACATGTTGCCTCGAGTCGAGTTGACCGTCAAAGAGTGTCCGAGTCGAAAGCTGGGCGGGAAACCGAGGGTCAGCTTGAACGGGGAGCAAGCCATCGAGAGACAGAGAGGGCGCACCTCAAGGCCACAGCTGCATGTCGTGCTGCAGGAGTCGAGGAAGAAGAAGCGTCACGGCTGCATGGTGTCAACGCGACAAGTGTGAGACAGAAAAAGACTCCTGTTCGCAACTAGGAGTGACGCGCGTGGACGTCCGCGCTCGAGCCCCTCCGGGCGGACCGGGAAGGAGCGATCCGGCGCGCTAGTGGTCGGTCTCGCCGACCGCTGTGTGAAAAAGGGGCTTATCTGATCCGGTACCAACTGAATCGAGTACGGGGGCACGAAGCGTCTCCCGGCACCAGACTCGAAATCGCCTCGGGCAGCGTGTTGTGGATGAAAGCGAATGCAAGGGCGGGTCTAGTCTGCAATGCCTCGTTACGCGCTAGTCCGCCGACAGCCAAGCTCCGCCTCGTTTCACGTCTGCCAGGAAACAGAAGTCAGCCGAAGGAGACTGCAACTCGGGAACGCACGCCACCCACATTTGTCCAACAGCACCCCGACGTCCTGCAAGACGAAACGACACAGGACCTGACCGAAAAACTCGCTGGTCCGCCGGAGTGACCGCTCGAGCTGTTGCCGAGTCGACCGTTCGAGCAAGGCGTACGGAGTGTCGTCCGCTGGCGTCATGGGCTGCGGCAGGATCAAAGCCAAGTGCTCGTCTGGACGCGAGCGAGTCAGCAGTCCTGAACCGCGAACGAATGGCAAACCGTAAGCTCACCGAGAAACTGCGCCTGCTTGAGGATCTTGGCGATCGCTTCGACGTAAGCGGCTTGCGAGTCGAGGCTGTCCGGCGATGGGTCAACACGACTCTCCCGCACACGGACAATCGAAACCCACCTTGCACCGTTCGTGACCCGATTCAACGACTGCGACAACTTGGAACTCCACGACGCAAAGCTGGCCTGTAAAAACGCCGGAACCGAAAGTCAGCCGGTGTCTCACACCAGAGGGCGCGCCCCGACCCACCGTGCTGCCCTTGCGCCCCGTCTTGGGTTCGACGGCCGACGAGACCGACTTGCGAACGAGCGTCGACTGGACACCCTCGGTCAGCCCTTCAAAGCCGTCGAGTTCGCGAGCGAACCGGTCCGCCTCTTGCCGCGCGACCGCCCGCGCGCTCGCACTCGCCGTTGGAACGAGCAGCAACCCGCGGCCGGCACGTTCGAGCGCGTCGAGTCCGGTTCCCAACAGGTCGAGCATGCGGACCTTGGTCTCCAGAGCGACGAGTTTCGCGCCGGCCGACGTCGTCCAGATCTGCGCCGGGATGAACAGCTTCTCGCTGACGTATCCGCCCGCCGAAGGTGGCATCGTCGACAAGACGAGGCGCATCAGATGGAACGGCCGGCGCGCCGGGTGAATCGCCAAGGTCGCTTCGCGCGACGTCGCATCAGGAGGTGGATGGTTCGCCAAGCCGGCCGACAAGTAGACACCCGAGCTCGAGACACTCTGCGATGACGCGTGACCCGAGAAGGAAGGTCGGACGCGGCGGCGAGGGTACGAAGACGAAGCGCTGCTGCCGATCGACGAAGCCGACGGACTTCTGCCGAGACTAGGCGCTCCGAGACTCGGCGCGTTCAAGGATGTCGGGGTCGGGACCGAGCTCTTGCGTGAAGGAGGTCCACTCGATGAGCCAGACAGGGTCGTCCGATGCCCTCCCGGTACCGGCATCTCTTCAAACGGCGGCAACTTTGGTCGTCGCGACCCCGAGCCCGACCCGGTCGACGTCGACAGGGACCGCAACCGAGCTGGCAGCGATCCCGTCGCCCAACTCTCGTGCTTGGCCGAATCGCGCGGCTGACCAAAGTCGTCGACGGGAGTCGCTCGCTCGGTGTCGGTGCTCGGCGCCCGGACGACGATGCTCGCTTCGAGGGAGCCCTGCTGGTGATGTCGCCGTTGACTGATCGTGCCGTCCTGCGTCGTCGGGTTGACCAGGCTGGCGTTTCGAGTCGGTCGGGGCCGGATGTCGACGGGTGCGCCGCCTTCTTCGACGAACGCGAGCGCCGAAATCGATGACCCTCGCCGAACCGGCACGATCGACCCCGTACTGTAGCCACGCATCATCTCAATCGGTCGACCATCTGCAACCGGTCGGAAGGAACCGTCGCCTCCGAAAGACTGGCCTCGACGCATCGTTGGTGCGCCGTGTCGCCGAGAGGGTTGGACTGTCGGGTCGTCGCCTGCAATTGTGAAGCCATGCGGCTGCATTGTCGCATCGCCGAGTGCAAAAGTCCCGCCATCTGGACCTGGAGCCGCAGACTCGACCTCGACGGGGAGCGCCAGCATCGGATCGAGCGGCGACAGCGGAACCGGCGACGGGAAACCGACAGGCGACCCGGCGCCGTCGGTCGCCGTCGTCCTCGCGATCGCGATCGCCGTCGAATCACTCGCAAAACTGAGCGGGCGGGTCGGTTGTCGGGGATGCTCAAGACCGGGCGAGAGGCGGTCATCGCCGGTGACGACGGGCAACCGCGACAAGACGGGTTCGTTCGTCGAGCTCGCCATCACACCCGAGTTGCCAGCCTGACCGACTTGGAGCATCGCCGCCCCGATCCCCTGTCCGTCGCCGTCCTGCAACGCCGCGAACGCCGCCGTTCTCGGAGTCGAAGCGATCGCATCGTAGGCATACGGATGGGAAGCGAGTGGCCGGTGAGGGTCGAGAGGGGAAGAAGGTTGCCGGTAGTGGTTCGTGGCGCGCAGAGGGTCGGGACTCGGCGGGAAAGACGAAGCCGAAGAAGGAAACGACGATGCAGAGCCGAACGACGGCGACGGCGGCGGCAACGGCGTGCCCATCTGGACGAGCATCCGGATCCGGTCCTCGTACGTGTCGTGCTGCGGACCGCGCGAGGATCACACGAGGATCACACGAAAAGGGTTAGCCCAGCCTGGCTTCCATCGGACGGAGGCCTCGATTAAACGCACAATCACTCGGAGCCGCCTCGCCTCGTCCAATTTGGCCTTTTCCTTGCGTTCGTACTTGGCGCGCCTCCGTCCCCACTCGTCCTCGCTCTCTCCGGGACGCCGTGCCGTCCCCGCATCGCTCAGCTTGCGTTCCATCTCGCGCGACCCGTCCTCGACGCGGGCCATGACTTCCTTCAGCAGGCGGACGGCCTGCGAGTAGGCGGCGATCGCCGAGGGATAGTTGTTGGCGCTGTCGAGGAGGACGGCCGACTGGGCGCGTTGCAGGGCGACGGTCAAGACGGACTTGGACGACGGCGCCGCGCGTGCCTCGGATCCGCGCGAGTTGTGCCTCTGCGGAAGCGACGACTCGGGACCTGTCGTCATCATCGAGGCTGTGGGCATGCTGGGACCAGTCAGCGGCCGCACCAGGACGACGGTAGCCCGTTTCCTCTGCTACCAACGTTACACGCGCGCGCGAACTCACCCTGACTATCGAACCTCGGCCGTCCGCCCGGCGACTGAACCGACCCGCTGCTGCTCGACGGCGTGCGATCGAACGGGTTCACTCCTCGGTCCTGCTGCGCGTACAGTGTCCCTGCGAGTGAGGGGGACGATTCGCCTCGAGTCCTCGGCCGCGGAGGGTGTGAATGCAGAGACGGCGGCGAGTCTGCGGAAGAAGAAGGGACGAGGGCGGGGAGTCGTAAGGGGGCGGTAGTCCCCGTCGCTAGAGCTGGTGCTACAGACGGGATCGCGCTCGGTAACGGTGGCAGCGCTGCGTGCGGGGGTCCGACGGCACCGGTTGCGAGATCGACGGGACCTCGTCGCCTTTGTGACGCCAGCGTGGTCGATCCTCTGCCGCCGCCGGTTCCGTAGAGAAAGTCGTCATAGTTGGACTGCATTCTCTGGCTGTCGTCTGTCGGGGGGGGGGCGTGTCGTGATTCAACCAGCGAGCGAGAGAGACAATGACGGATCTTGCGGGGTGACTCGGGCAGGGATCAAGTCGAACAGCCTACTTAGCACAGCTGGCACATCGTAGCTTGGCTCCCTCACGAGCAGTGTGAGCGTGTGCGCTTGTTTGTGTGTGGGGGAGAGAGCCGAAGTTGCGGAACGACGACTTCCGCGGTTCAGACGCTCACACGCTCTCGCTTCCGACTCGACCACGACCGGGACCACGGGACCGATGTCGGTCAACCTGCTGAACCTGCAATGGCGCGCGCCCGAGTTTCTCCTCGCGTGTCCGACGGGGACTCTGGCGAGTCGCTCGCTCGCGCTCGAGTACTTTAGCCTGAGCCCGTTCTTTGACAAGGCGAGCAGCAACGCCCAACTCCGCATGCAGATGATGTTCTCCCGAGGCGGCATGGACGGCGTCGACGAAGAAGCCGAACTCGCGTGAGTGCCGCTCTCAACCGTTTCGCTCCCTGAGGAGTGTCCTGATCCGTTCGAGTCTCTCTCACTCGCCAACAGCCGCTTCACGGGGATCGAGTTTGTCATCGCGCACGCTCAGCCGCCCGACCTGTTTATCCTGCACAAACGCCGCCGGACTTCGCCGACCGAGACGACCGTCGTCGGCGCGTACCACATCCTGAACGGCAACGTCTACCAAGCGCCGAGCCTGTTCGAGGTCCTGAACCAGCGACTCGTGCGTCGTGCGTCTTGATGGCCCGATGACCGAGCCCAGGCTGATCTGTCTCGTTCTCGGGACGCGCCTGCAGCTCACGTCGGTCCACGCGCTCGAGACGTCGTTCGCGGCGCTGACGGCGATCAAACCGACCTGGACGCCCGAACGGCAGTACACGTGGGACGTCAAGTCGCCTCCCGTCGCGTCCCTAGCTGGTGCCGCCGCCAACGCTGAGCAGGTCGACTCGACCGAAACCACCGGCGGCGTCGACGGTTTCGGGGTCGACTCGGCGAGCGTCCTGCTCGACGCCTCGGTCCCAGGCACTCTTAGAGAGCCTCAGTCCGTCGCACTTGACGAATCGGGATCGACCGCCGACCCGATCGCTCTCGACGTCAAGCCCGGCCGAGGCGGCGACGGCGATCCCCCGTCGCGACCAGACCAACAGGAACGGCCCGCCGACGCGTTCAACCCGCTCTTGTTCCGCGCGTTGCAGAGTGTCGCGCAACGGACGGAGCAGGAGGCGATCCGTGATTACGAGCGGGAAAGACAGCAGGAGGAGCAGCACCAGGAGCGCGAGCTGCGGGACAAGAGGGAAGCGTCTTCAGTTGCGCCAGTGACGGCGTGAGCCTCGATTCGGATCCGTAAATAGTTCGCCTCCCCGTGATCTATGTTGTTGCCAATACCACTTTGCCCCTATGAAAGAGTCGGTCGCCGCAACAGTTTCCGTTGACATTTCGCGCGCAAGTTGAAGCGATCCGTTGACATTCCTCTTTCCCCGCGTTCGCGCTTTGGACCTCCTCCTCGTGCTGCTGACCCCGGACCTAGGCGAACCGACGCGACGCGATGGAGACGATCGTGCTCGAATCAGACTCGTCCAGTGACGAGTCTCGGGCGGCGAGGCGGCGTGGTCGGTCGCGGAAGGAACGGATCAAAGCGGGAAAGAGGAAACGCGTCGAACCGAACACGGACGACGACGACGACGACGACGACCAGGTGAGCACGCGAGCATCCTACGCTGGTCTGACGCCACGGAGCTGGCCAGTCAAGATCTACAAGAAAGAGAGCGTGGCTCACCACCGGACCCCGCTGCCGAGCAGATCCTCATCGTCGAATCGTTCAAGACGCGCCGCCGCCGCCCGAACGCCAACGCGGCCAGTGGCAGCAACAACGCCAGTCAAGACATGATCGATCGCAAGGGTGCGTGTCCGGTCGAGACGTCGCGACGAGTCGGCGGCACCCGCGTCATAGTAGGCGGATCCTTTGACACCTGCCAACTCTCGCCACCCCATGCAGGCAAACGCCGTCGGACGCGCTCTCCGGCACGCCATGACGCCGATCTCATGATCGCTCAGTTGAGCGCTCACCTCGATGAAGGTCAACACGCCCTCGACGACGATACTTTCAACCACTTTCTCCAAGCCTTTGCCGCCACGACGGAGGGCCATGACTCGGACGAGCCCGGATTCGACGACCCAGACGATGTCGATCAGGACGATGCCAACCAAGCCGGCGTCCAGATCGACGACCCGCTCGGCGCCATGCTGGCCAAAGTCCTGCTCGTCGTCCCGGACGTCCTCCCTCTGCACGCGCACGACCTCCTCGCAGCCAACCTCGACCGTGGGACGGGCGCCGTCGACTATGTCGTCGGGATCCTCCTCGAGGAAGGGACGTACCCGAAAGTCGACGAACAGCAAGCTGCCGCGAATGAGCCGGAGGAGGAAGACTGGCTCGACGTCGAGGCGCGGATGCGCAACGGCGACAAGCCGACACCGCATTACAAGCAGCATGCGTGAGTCTACAAGTGCGCGCGCCCGCGGAAGTGACACGCGTATACACCGAGCTGACACGAACGCGGACGCCGACAGCCTCGACCACCTCCTGAACGCGTGCCGTCACCTCCCGGTCAACCTCATCAAGTCGGAATTCGCCAAGACGGGGTCCTACTCCGCGCCGACCCTCTACGCGCTCACGACCCGCGACCAGGCTGGCGAGTTTGCGGCCAAGAAAATGAAACGCGGGCGCAAGGCGACCAACCCGCGCAAACGGCTCGTCTGGGTCGACACGGTCGACGAGTACGGCCAGCCGGCTCGCAAGATGCAGGAGGAACCGGACGAGGTGCCACCACGCCTCGCTCAGGAGAAGCGTTGGATCGAGGCCAAGATCAGTGAGTACAAGCGGTGCTTTCGAAACGTGTGCTAAAAAGAAAGAGGCTCACTCGACGACTCCGTCCGCACAGCCCGCGAGCACGCCGAACGCATCGCGAAGCAGCGCGCCGAAGAGAGGGAAGCTCGTGCCGCGGCGCGCGTCGACAGGCTGAATCAGCGTGCGAAGCAGCGCGGCGAGGCGATCGAGTGCGGGTGCTGTTTTGACGAGGTCGCGATCGAGAACACCGGTGAGCTCGATTGGCCTCGAGACGCCGCTTCGTACCTCGCAGAGTGGCTGATGTCGTCGTCCTCCGCATGCCCACAGCCCAATGCGCCGACGGCCACTTGTTCTGCAAGACTTGCGCCGCCGCCAACGCGGACAACCGAATCGGCCAGCGGCAGCCTGTGAGCACGACGGTCCGCGTTCTCCATACAATGTGCGACCGCCCTCTGACTCGCCGACACTTGCCCGCAGACGCTCCCTTGCATGGCGCCCGAATGCTCGGCGACGTTCCTCCCCGTCACGTACTCGGGCTTCTCAAACCGAACACGATCGACACGCTCGCCGAGCTCGCGCAGCAAAAGGACCTCGAGGCGGCATTTGAGGGAGTTGACGAGTTTGAGAAATGCCCGTATGTACCCGCTGCGGACCCCTCATTTGACTGACCGGGGGAAACTGACTCGCGCCCTTGCTCTCGAACCGACAGCTTCTGCCCGTTCGCCTGCTACATCGAGAACAAAGACGAGCGCCTTTTCCACTGCCGTCGTCCCGACTGCGGCAAAGTCTCGTGCCGTCAGTGCAAGCTCGTGAGTCCGCCGGCGTGCTCACCACGTTGAGAAAAAAAAGCGACAGCTGACCCCGCGTCGCTACCCGGCAGGACAACCACATCCCGCTCTCGTGCGAAGAGTCGGCCAAGGCCAAATCGCTCTCGTCGGTGCACGCCGTCGAAGAGGCAATGACGGCCGCGTTGATCAAGCACTGCCCCAAGTGCAAGGTCCCGACGCTCAAGCAGGACGGCTGCAACAAGATGACGTGCTCCGACTGCCGCATCTTCTGGTGCCACCGCTGCGGCAAACAGGTGCGGCCCGTCGACTGACGGAGCCCGTGATCGGACGCGAGCTGACCTTCGTCTTTTTGGTCCGCGCCGCAGATCGCCGGTTACGACCATTTCGCGCAAGACAAGAACGACACGACGCGCTGCCCGACCTTCGATGACACGGCCGTCCGCGAGCACGCTGCGATCGAGGCGGCTCGTCTGCAAGCGCAAGCCGATCTGGACGGCGTCGCTCGCGAGGCAGCCGAGAAGCTCGCCGAGGCTGCGCCGGTTCGCAACGCGCCGGTCCTTCAGCAGGGTATCGCCCTCGTGCAGAACATCTGGAACGGCGGGCAGCCTCGCGCCCAAGTCGCCGCCAATCGTCGCGCGGCGGCCCGCCAACAGGAGCAGCAGCAGCTCGCGGCGATCCAGCAACAGGCAGCGGCGATCCAGCAACAGGCAGCAGCGATTCAGCAGCAGCACCAACAATGGCAAGCGCAGCACCTCGCCGCGCAACAGGTCTACGCACATCATCTCGCCGCCCAGGGTGCCCAGCAGGCACACGCTGAACAGTTGGCGTACCAAGCCCAAGCTCGAGCTCAGCAATTGGCGTACCAAGCCCAAGCCCAAGCTCGCGCGCAGGCGCAGGCGCAGGCGATGGCGCAAAGGCAGGACGGCTTCGCGCGTGTCTTTGGCGTCTTTGACAACGTGCGCGCCCACTTTGGGTGGTAACGGCCTTTTTTGTTTGTTTCCGAAAATCTCGCTTCTCTGCTTACAGTACTCGCTTCGGCGCATTTTTGTGAGTGTCATGTTCTTTCCTTGGCTCTTTAAAAGGCCCGCACTGACGCCGCGTCACAGCGCTCTGTTGATGTCATTCCTACCGCTTTTTGCAATGCGTTTCCATTCTCGTTCTTGCCGGATCGCGATTCCAGGATCGCGAATCGAGAATTACGAAGACCAGACTACTACGCCCGCACGGGCTTGAAAACCTCGGCTTCAGCCTTGTCGCCCGCCACCAACCGCGCTTCTTCCGCAGCCTGCCTCGCCTTCTCGTGTCCGCCCGGCAAGCACTGCGGATCCTGTAACCGCTCGACTGATCGCTCCCACCTCCAAGTCTTGTCCGCCGGCTTAGTGGGCTTGATCGGACCAGATCGGGCGATGCGAGCCCGCTTCTCCGTCTCGAGCATCCCGTCGATGCGAGTGGTCCAAGCGGGGCGTTCACGCGCGTCGACCTCGTCCGAATACAGCCGTGCGAGCCATTTCCCGGCTTCTCGCAACGCATCGGCGCCCGACCGATCTTCTTGCAGTCCATGAAAGCCGTGCGGGCTATCGGTCCAGACTTGAAAGGTCGCTCGGTTCTTTGGGTCGGCGATCCGGACTCGACGGACGAACGTGATCACTTCTTCGATGAAGCATTCAAAGGCGCCCGATTGGACCAGAAGTGGCGGCAGGTCGCGGAGCATCTCGAGTGGTGCGAGGGCTTGCGAGACATAGGGTGAGGCTTTGAGGCGGTCGAATTCAGCAGTCGATTCGTCGATCGCCGGATGCGTCGTCATCAAATACAGCCGCACAGGTTGGAACGGATCCTGTTCATTGTCGAGTGAGATGCCGTCGAGGTCCTGCAAACTTGCGAGAGTCAGCATGTGAAGACGCGCCGCCGTGCCCTGGAACTCACCTTGTTGTAGTCCCACGACGAAAAGCTGCACGACAAGTCGACCCAGGGACACGCGAGGAAGCCAGCTCCGACTTGCGGCAGTCCAGCATCGCGGAGGTACTGCATGAGCGTCAAGGCGAGGTTTCCGCCGGCCGAGTCGCCGACGACGATAATGTCCGAGGCGGGGATCCCGAGGTCTGCGCGAGCGAAGAATAGAGTCAGTTGGCCAGTTGCAGCCATGATGACCGCGCAGAGCGACGCACCCTCGGTCAAATACAAGTACGCCGAAACGTTGTCCAATGTCGACGCGGGGAAGACGACTCCGGGCGAAAGGCGATAGTCGACAGCTGTGAAACTCTTGCCAAAGTCAGCCTGCAGGATCTTCGCCGAGCGCAGCGAAAGACACGCACAGAGTACGCGACATCTGAACTGCCTCGAGATCTCGGCGACCATCTTGCGGTGCGTCTTTGGACTCATGATGATGTGCGCGCCGCCGTGCATGAACAGGACGACCTTGTCGCGCGGCTTGCGGTGTTCTGCGCCGCTCGATCGCAGCAGCGAGTCGTGGATGACCCATTCGGCCTGTTTGCCCTGCCGAAGTCAGCTAACTGGCGGTAGGACCGCAAAGACACGGCCGAAACTCACGGGAACCGTCCGCTCGCCCGTCTCTTGGACGCTCAACTCGCTCAGCAGCCCCGGCAACTCCCTCTTTCGCACCGGTATCTCGAACTCCGAAACCACCGCCCCTCTCAGCTTGTCGGCGGCGACTTCGAGCCACTCGGCCGGTGAAGGTTTTTGCGCGACCGCGATGAGTTGGGCTCGAGACCGGGGCGGGTTCCGGATGCTGCGGAGCGACCTCCGACGGTCGTTGGATCGGATCAAGGTGGTCGCAAGGGAAGTGAGGAGGGTCCATGACGGTGCCGGCGCTGCAATCGAGACCAGACGAGACGAGAACGTGAATGTGAGGTCCGGTTGTCGCGAAGCAGCTCTCACGGAAAGCACTCACGGCCGACTGCATAATGGCGATACGTCGTCGCCAAGATCACTCTCGCAAGGAAGAGGGCGTGCAACCTGCAGGCAGGCGGACAAACGTCGACGTCAACGCTAACGAAACCTTGACGATGTGGGGGTCCGAGATCATTGAGTGACGAACGTACACCTTGTCGACGAGGCTCTGCTTCGGTACGAGGTCGGCGTTCGCAGATACATCGGGTGGCATCCTGTTAGCTGCTTGGCCGCGAGAGCGGCGAGTCGACGGCGGGAGGAATAGAGGTTCGGCCCTCGCTTTTCGCGACCCCACCTTTTTGTCGGTGCAGGCGGAAGAGGTCGGCCGCGCTTTCCGGCGCGAGACCGGGGTCTGGGGTTCCTAATGATGAGCGGCGCACGCTCGTTGCCGTCGGTTGTAGAGAGCATCGGGACGGAGAGGTTGAGCCTGTTTGCGCGACGTATAGCTGCCGGAAGATTCATGCCGTGAGCGGCGGCAAGAGAAAGAAAAAACCAAGATTGACGTCGGCGAAGGCATGGGCGCGAGCACTCGCTTTATATCGGCGCAGCCAGGCAGCCGGTCCGATTAGTTCTCGTAGAGGTCCGCAGTCCTTGGACCCGCTCGAAGCTGGCGCAGCGACATGGAGAGAGAGAGCGTGCTCCATCTCGGTCCAAGGAGACCTTTTGACCGAGTCCACCGGGACGACCATAGCCTCGCGCGCATGCCGGCGGATAAAAGGGCACTTTTCTTGTTGCCCAAGTGATCGAGGCGGGCGAGGTGGACTGGTACGGTAGACCTCGGTTGGGCTTTGTTCGGAAGAGGGGAGGACGTGACAGCGGTGACGAGGAACGAGCCCGAGACGGATCGCCAAAGCGTCGACTGCAAGAGTCGCTCGTGTACAGGATCGGCTATCGGAGCTCTATACCCGAGTTGAGCGGCGATCCGAGAGCAGCTGCCAAATTGGCGTCGAGAAGCGAGAGTGGAGGGAGAAGGAGTCGTCGTAGCCTGCGGACAGGCTGTACGAGGAAGGGGCTGGCCACATCCGTAGCAATGCCACGAGTGGCGGTCCTCTGCAGCGGTCGAGCGAGTCAGAGTCGGGAGCTGAGTCCAGAGGGTGAGGTGTCACGATGTGACAAAGCGATCCAGCACCCGCGCGCTTCCGAGGAGAGCAGCATCGACAAGCGACTGTCACGCTGATTCGGAAGTCCCAGCCCTCGCAGCGACGAGAGAGGAGGAAGAGAGGCCTGCGTCGACTCGGGTTGGCCCGTTGCCCCACTCGGCGCGACTCGACTCCGGACCTCGCCCTCCCTCCACACACGCCACACGACGCCTCAGTCATGACCTCGCGTGCCCCAGCGTACGACCCGACTCACCCGAGTGACCCTGGCTTGATCGCTCCGTCTTCGGGTCACTCGCCGTTCGCGCGGTTACCGCTGCCCGCTTCGTTCTCGACCTCGTCCGCGTTCCCGTCAACCTCGCAGACCTCGTCACCGTACGTGACAGATCAACCGAGGTCGGCCTTGAACCGGACATTTGGAGGGGGCGACTATGTCCCGCCAGATCGCCAACTGCAGCAGCACCACCACTCGGCGTCATCCTCTGCCGCTGGACCGCAACCGCCGTCCGTAGAGGGACAGAAACCCGCCCAGGGCGAACCGAGGGGACAGACGCTCGAAGAGATGTACTCGGCACCCGAAAACACGCTCGAGATCGAAGTCCGCGACCCGCAGA
Source organism: Rhodotorula taiwanensis (assembly GCA_002922495.1). Lineage (NCBI taxonomy): Eukaryota > Fungi > Basidiomycota > Microbotryomycetes > Sporidiobolales > Sporidiobolaceae > Rhodotorula > Rhodotorula taiwanensis. The sequence goes on along the minus strand of PJQD01000059.1, from coordinate 58,244 downwards.
CCCGGGGTAAGCCAACCGGGCGATGAGCAGTCCCCTATCCTCGCAAGCTGACGATGCACACTTGTCCCGCCCGCCCGCCAGAATTCGGCCGCAAGATGTACACCGACTACGAGATCATCTGCCGCGTGAGCTCTCCTCAAGTCTCGCTTTCGTGGCGAGACCCGCAACCTGACGCCCTACTCGCTCTTTTGACAGACCAACATCCCGGCGTTCCGGGTCCGGTACTCGTCAGTCCGCCGCCGGTACTCGGACTTTGAAGCGTTCCGAGAGATCCTCGAACGCGAATCGCAACGGGTCAACATCCCGCCGTTGCCCGGCAAGGTCTTTAGCGGCAGGTCAGTCGCCGCCCGCCTCGAGTCGATAACTCCCCGACTGGCCTCCACGTCTCTAACGGGATGGCTTGGGTTGCGTCTGATCGAACGCGCGAGTGTTACTGACGATGTCTCTTCCTCTGGCCGGCAGCCGCTTTACGGACGAGATCATCGAGCAGCGCCGCGAGGGCCTCGAGCGGTTCCTCCAAATCGTCGCCGGACACCCGCTCCTCCAGGTCAGTCCCGACGCCATCTCTGTCCCATCTCTGAGCTTCGTTGGACTCTGTGTCGATGCTTCTCGGAGCTTGAGCTGCCGAAGGCGATGTCGGACTGACTAGGGATGTCCTTGCTCCGCCTCCGCAGACCGGATCGAAGGTACTCTGCGCATTCCTGCAAGACCCGAGCTGGAACGCCGCCAACTACTGAGCAACGTCACGGTCGCTCGGCCGGCATCCCGATCCCCGCCTGACTGGGGTGTCCTCGTTTTTCCCAGCCGCGGCGACTTCTCCCCCTCGCCTGTACTTTTCTGCAAGACACTTACGCTTGCGCCACGCTGTGCATGCGACAGCAGAATGGACGCTCGACGCGAGGAGAGAGTCGTTCCCTCCGGCTCACGGCGGTCATGTCTCACCTCGGGCGCCTAGTTCTCCCGCCGTTCGCCAAGTCCGCGGACCTGCGCGAACGCACGCACCTCTCGCGCCGCCTTGATGGCCGAATCTCGGTCGTTTGTGCGGGCTTGGCGCGCCATCGGACGCTGCGCGAGCCTGAGCACGCCATTCTTCCGAGCTCGTGGCGTCGGAAAGTCCGCAGATCCGCCAAAGACCCCAGCTCGCGATTGCTCTCTTCTCTTACCGCTCTGCATTGCTTCCACAACCTCGCTGACGCCAGCTCGAGACTGTGCTGCGTCATGTCGGAGATGGAACGGCTCGCAAAGGGCGCAGCTCGGGAGTTTCGACAAGACATCGAAAAGAGTGCGGCGTTTTACCTGCGGTCTCTCGGCCAGAACGGCACGCGCGCACAGTGCCAAAGCTGACTCTGTTCCTACGACGATCTAACCAGTTCAAGGCAGTACGTCCCTAGCGGCATCACCGTCGACGAGAACCTGAGCTGACTGCAGCACCCCTGCCGTCCGCAGAATGGGCGTGGCTGCTTGACCCAGCACGAGTCGACATCAGCAGGGAGGCGTTCGTCTGGTACCACCAGTACGAGTTGCTGAACGAGGAGAAAAGTGAAGCGCGGTGCACTGGGGGTACGACGAAGATGGAGAGCTGACCGTCTCGTATGCTCGCGGCGCGCAGATAGCATCAGTACGCACTTCTGCGGATGCTTCAGACTTGTGTACTCGCTGACTGGATGGGGTCTTGATGTTGCAGAAGCGGCTATCGACGACATCAAGAAACAGAAAAAGACTGCAGAGGCCAAGGCCGAATTCGCGAGGCTCAAGGAACGGCTCGAGAAGACCCGCACCGCAGCCGGCGAGGCGCGCGACTGCTGTCTGAGCGAGAGGCTCAGGCCGGCATGTGGAGATCTCGACTATGTACTGGACAAGGTGAAGGAAGTCGCCTCGTTTGGTGAGGGAGCGCGCTGACGTCTCAGTACAGAAAAAGCGCTTCGTAACGGAGTGTAAGCTCATGCTCTGTAGCGCTGCTGGCGCTGCACGAGACATACTGACAAATTATCCCGTGCACAGTCAAGGAATGTACGATGCCCAAATTCGGGCTGACATGCTTGCGCCACGCTTACGTTGTCCCTTCCTATCTCGACAGACAGCAAGAACGGTACGTCAGCATCTATACGTCGCGCGGTCAAAGACCGATCGCTCACGCACTGCAACTGCGTAGTGCTCGACCATCTTCCCGACGAAATCGCAAGATCGCTCAAGTACGACAGCGCGAAAGCCTACAAGGCGCACTTGGTGAGCTCAATGGTCCGATATCGCTGACATGATCAACCCCGTGGAGCTGACCAGAAGTCCTGTAGGTCCAAGTTGTCGCAGGACTCGATACATTGGAGAAATGAGGACTGGAGACCTTGGCCGGCTCGGACCATCACCGACTCCTGCAGGATATCGCTCGCATCCAACGGGGCAAGCAGGATAGCGCTCACGCTTTTCTCCGCGCCTACGGTCTCCCGGACAGTCCTGAACGTCGGCGCATCACGAGGCGGCAGACGGGACTGAGCGAAGTCTCGAACGCCTCCGACTTTTCGCTCGGCTTGAAGCGTGCGCCGGGCAACTACCGCCGTGCTCAGATTTACAGTCGCACGCTGTGAGACTGTGCGGGCACGATCACCCCGGGGCGGACTTCCTGCGAAAGCCCCAACAAGAAGAGGACTCGCGAAGATGGGTAGAAGGAATCGATATACACGAATGAGAATCTACAGAGTGTAACTTCTTTGACGACGATCTGCATCAAGATGAGGAGAGGGTTTGTACAGTTGAAAGCGTCCGAATTATAGCAACAGGAAAGATGCGGGGGACGGCGGTGACGATGCGAGCGAGCCTCGCCCAGCGAGACGAGAGAGAGGCGGGATGTACAAGCGAGACGATGAAGTGTAGCAGCAACAGTGGAGAAGGAAAGGCGAAAAATCCGAAGCAGCAGTCGACGTGGCAGGTTTAACCGCGGCGGAGTTCGTCGTTGCTGAGGCCGAGGTCGATCTCGAACGTCCCGACGCTGGCGTACTTGGCCCACTTGAGGCTGTCGGCGCGCTTGCGAGCCAAGCGGGTTCCGAGCGCCTCGCGTTTGCCCGCGCCGTTGACGCGAGCGGCGCCTCCGACGGCGCGCTCGCGTTCGCGGTCCTGCTTCGTCTTGGGTCGCGGGAGGTGCATCGGGAGCGGTTGGATCGGCATGTCGTCACTCTCCTCGTCGGCGTCGTCCGTCGTAGAGGCGGCGGCGGCGGCTGACGCCGACTGCTTGTTGTGGTGCGAGTGCGACGACGACGACGACGAGCCGTGCCGGCTCAGGCTCGGTTTGGTGGTGTACGACGAGGAAGCGATGGCCGAACGGTCTACAGCCGAGTGCGCGTTCATAGAAGATGCTCCCGAGTCGAACGGCGACGCGGTCAGGTGCGGGATGGCCGAGTTCCAAGTATCGTCGTCGGAGCCCGACCCTGACGTCGACGAAGACGAACTCGCGTTCGACTCGCGGCGCGTCCCGGAACCGGCGGGAGAGTAGATGTCGGGCATGCTAAAGTAGGATCCGAGCGAGAGTCCGTCGACAGTGGCGTCGTGGGAGCCTGCGCGCGGCGACGACGACGTTCCGAAGCGGTTTCCAGACCGGTTGGGAGACGGGTCGGCGAGCGACGGCAAGACAGACAGGCCTATGGGGGAGGATAGGAGGATTAGCAGGTGAGCTCAGCATCCGTACGGAGGCGTCTACTGACCGTAGGAAGCCATTCTCGGGGCGACAAGGCGGGGTTGGGGCAAGAGTTGGGCGAGGATTCCGGGGTAACACGGGCAAGGTTTTGCCGAACGAGCGGGCTTCGGAGTCGAGGAGCGACAGGTGAGGACAGCTGTGGTTACGGCGTGTGGTAGACACCTGGAGTACGTCTGCAACAAGAGGCAGTAGAGACGAGAGAGGCGAGTTCAAGAGTCGAGGAAGGAGAGAAGGCCGTCTTGCGAATTTCGACCAAATGGAAGCAAAATTGGCCGCGGCCGCCGATCACGCGGGTCGTCGGTGCGAGAGATCGGCCTCGTCGTCACGCTGCCTGCCCTGACTGCGTAGCTGCTAGAACAGGGCGCTTTATCTTGCGGCTGTCACAGTCACTTTCTAGCCGCCAGCACCTATTCCCTCGCAACAACGGCTACCCTCTACTGTATGCGGTGCTCCTCACACGACCTGTCCCATCTCATCAGCCAATGGCAGATCGGTCGCCTGGCCGGCGCAAGTGGCCCCGCCCGAACCAGCAGTCCGCGCGGCCAACTGCTGTAGCTCCTTCCGTAGCAGCTGTACGACCTGACAGGTATCCTCAGCTGGTTCCTTGTGAAGGTGTCAAAACTCGGCTCTGCTGCGCGTCACTCGGAATCGCAAGACGAGGATTCCGCGTTCGCTTGGCCCAGAGCCTTTCTCCACCCGGCCGGGACACTTCACGGCTTGCTGCGCCCTCCCAACCACTCGGCAACTTCGTCCGCATCTCTGCCAGGGGCTCGCGAACCTTGACGCCTCTTTCAAGCAGATGACCTCCGCGGTTCCTGTGCCTTCAATGTCCTCAGATGCTCGTTGCACCCTTGACGACCGTGTGCGAGCCGAAATCACGTATCACATGCCCCTGACTGCTCAACGGCGCGCGCTATCCCGCTCCTTGCTGTTGTCGCTACCCAGTGCGTGCCATGAGCACTCGCAGCTTCGATGTGAACGCCTGCTGTGCTCGCCTATCATGCAATGACCGCTCACTCATGCAGCGCAGCTGTCCGCAACAGCGCTCTCATGCCCTGCGTGATGCTGCGTTGTTCTGGCCTGCCAGTATCGCCGAGGCCATTGCCGTTCAACGGGCCCCGAGCCAACGCGAATGCGCGACGTGCCCGACCGGGCCCTCGCGCTCCGCGGACACTCCGATCTGTCATTCAAAGTCGAGCACATAGCTGTAATGTATTCTCAGCATTGCTCTTCCTTATTATTACCTTCCCCGCCGGCCACAAGCCTGCCTTGAACTCGCCGGACCCGACGAGACATGAGCACGTCGCAGCAGGAAGATCAATACGAACAAGCGCAGGCTCAACACAGGGCAGCGGCCTCTCGTGCATATTATGACGGCCTTTTGAGACATGGTACGTGGTGAGCGAAGCGAGATGACGCTGCCCGGGAACTGACTCGGGTTGCCTCTGCAGTCCAAACAGGTTAGGTGGCCCGCTACAAAGGTGCTCGGTAACCGTGCTCCGCTGACGCACCGTCTCATCAAACCCAGCCCTGACATGGTTCACGGAGCCGGCTCATCGATCCCCCGTCCGGCAGTTCATGGGGCTCGAGCCGTTCCTGCCTCGGCCGGATGAGCATGCGGGAGATGAAGAAGAAAAGGCATACCGTGAGTCGCCCGTCTTATCTCTTGCTAGCGGAGAGTCTAGACATCACGTGTTGTACCCGATGTCGTAGCTTGTGCAGCCTTCCGCTGAGCGTTAGGACCAGTTTGCAGGCCTCAATCAAGGTAACCTCGAGACTGTCCAGGACGCCGACCGGCAGCTGCGTGAGGTCGTGAGTGCATACGATCGGCGTGCTGTGACCGAGGCTGCCGATGAACCTGACGGTGGCGTTACCGTAGATGCGAAACCTGGCTGCAGGCGCACAGCGGCACGAACCTGGCGCGGTACGTATTCTCATTCACATTTCGTGAGGCCATGACTACTAACTAAGGACAATGTCTTCAGGCCGACGCCCTGCGACAAGCCACCCGATTGCGGCGGCGAGCAGACACCTATCTTCTGTCGCCTGAGGAGCTCCGGTCGCAAACTCTGCACAGCGCTTTGGCTCGCACCGGACGACGCTCCAGCTCACAGCCTCGGCACCGAGAGCTGAGTCTTCTGCAGCATGTGCAGAGTGTCGACAGACAAGCGGCGGACCAAAGCGACGTGCCTCGACCGGAGAGTGAGCTCTCGCCCGGCCACGGTTGTCTGTCAGGGTACCGCCGAGGGCTACTCTACTTTGGCCGGACTTATTTGTAGACGTTCAGCGTGAGGCAGAGCACTCCTCACATTGTAGACTCGTTCTCAGGCTGGAGTTGCTAACGTGAGGATGCGCTTGGCGACAAACCCGGACGCACTCGAGAGGAGGTTTGTCGGTGCGGCGTTTCGGTGGATGATGCTACTTTGCTTTGCTTTGCGAGATGTTGTTGTGATATGATGAAGAGATGCTACAAGGATTCACGAGCCGCTCTGAGCCGTACGGTTGAAGACCGAGATCGAGCCAAACATCTTGGAGAGCTTGTTCGTCTTGGCCGCCGGGCCAGGCGCAGGCGATTGCGAAGGAGGAGGAGGGGAGGCCGGCGTCGTCGACGCCGAAGGAACGGGTGGGATCGCAGGCGATGCAGAGGCGGCACGCTGCGGTTGGACCTCGGCGGGAGGTCCGAGAGACTTCTTGGCGAGGTCGCTCGTGTCGGTCGATGCGTCACGGAGCTTGGGCCGCACCGGAGCTGCAGCATCCTTGCGTCCGCGCGAGGTCGAACCGGTCTTGTCGCCGCCGCCGACGGTCGGTGCCGGACTGCGCCAGTCGCGCATCGTCACCGAAGACGATGCCATGGGTGAGCCGACGCTGCCAAAGCTCGACAACGGCGTGTTGATCCGGCTCGCCGAGCTCTCAAAAGTCGAAGACGGGTTGCCGCGCGTCGAGCTGGACCCAGAAGGCGAAAAGTCGGTGCCACCGGGAACGACGGCGGTCGCGGCAGAGGGGCGCTGACCGCGACGGTCGGCGAGGCGATCACGACGCGACGAGGCGGACGACCAGTGATCGTGCGCGCGGCCGCGCGACTCATCGTCGCCTTCCTGCACCGAACCCCAGCTTGCCGTCCCGATCGAGCCGTGTGACGAGAACGGCGAGTCGTACTTGCCGCGCGGGACGCGACCCCCTTGCATCTGAGCCGGGGCCGAGTAAGTGTCGGCCTTGGCGCCAATTGCCGAGTTACGCTCGTCGACACGGCGCTTGAACGCTTCGAGGTCCGAGTTGCCCTCGTTGACGAGCGTCTTGAGGCGACCGAACATGCCGCCGCCGCCTCGCTTGCTCGAGCCCGGCATCGGCGGCTCGTGCGCCAAGGTCGGGATTGCAGAAGTTGACTGCGTGCCGAGGGCGCGAGAACTCGGCACCGGACGCGGGCGGGAACTGCGGTGCGACGAGCCGGAGCGGGTCGAGCTGAGCTCGCGAGCGAGTTCTTGCGAAGCAGCAGCGAGGTCCTCGAGGACGTGGTCGTGAGCGCGCGACTCGTCGACCGTCGGCAGCTTGCCGGAACGAGGCGAGGCCAGCGGGGATGCGGCGCCGGAACCCGACGCGACGCCGGTCTCTCGCTCCGCCTGCCGCGCCGCCCGTTTCTCCTTGCGCGCGCCCCGCTTCCTTCGCTTCGATTTGCCGGCCTTTTCCTTGTCGCCGGGCGTCTTAGCGCCGTCTTCGATCTCGTCCTGTTCATTCGGTGGCGATCCGTTGTCGTGCCGGCCGGCACCCACCGCCGCCGACGGCTCGATCGCGGACGGAGGCACGTGCTCCTCGAGCGATGGCGACACCGGGCCTGACGGAGCCATCACGGTGCTGCCGGTCGACATCGTGCTGTCGGCTTGCGTGTCGAGCAGAGTCGGGCGGCGAGCGGCGAGGAGGGAGATGCCGCTGGCAGGGACGGGAGGGATCAAGGGTGAGCCTCCGCCAGGCGACAAAGACGGTGGCGACGCAGCGCCGTTGGGCTGCGCAGTCGCCGGCGGCGACGGCAGTTGGGCGGCGGCAGGGCGCGGCGGACTCGACCAGGGTAACGGGCGAGCGATCCCGTTGGGCGAGGTATGGTTGCTGACGCGACCGGGTGCCATCGCCGGCGAGGGGAACGTCGGCGAAGGCAAGCTGTCACCATCTTCGGACAAGGCGGTTGGCGAACTGATGTAGCTCGGCCGGATCGGCGTCGACGAGGTGAACGACATGTCGGGCACCTCGGGAACGGTCGGCAGCTCTGATCGCATGTCGGACGCCATGTCGTCAAACATGGACGAGTGCGCCTTGACAGTGGACGGTGCAAACTGCGACAGGAGCGAAGCGCTCGGCGGGCCGCCGGCGATCGTGACCGGCATTGACGTTACGGGTGAGAACTCGAACGCCGAGTACGAATCGGACGAGGTGACCTGCGGCCGTTCGCCCGGTCCGAGCTGACCCTCTCCCATCATCGTGACGAGCCGGCTCGCCCATCGTCCAAAGTCGCCCGCGGAGACGCGACGGCGCTGCTTCCCGTCGACGATCTCGAGCACGTCGCAAAAGACGTTGTTTGCGAGGTAGTGCGCGACCTCGTCCGACATGCCTTCGAAGCGGTTCTGCATGAAGCCGATCGGGTCGTCGACGTACTCGGCAAAGTCGGGGTCGTCGAGCGAAGGGTCGGCCCACGGGTTCCGGTGGTACAGCAAGTTGAGGAACACGAGGCCGAGCGACCACACGTCCGCCTGCCGAGGGTCGTACGACGGGCGGAGGTTGTTGCGACATTCTGTGGGCGCGAAGAATGCGAGTCAGATGCGAAGGCCTCCAGACGTGTGGCTTTGCAGCTCGGCCGCACCGTAGGCCATGTAAGGCTTGCTGCCACAGTCAAAGTCGTCGCAGTACTCTTGCATCGTCCCGAGACCCCAATCTGTGATCTTGACCACGACGCCGCCTTGCTTGGCCGAGTCCGTCGAGTCAGACGCACTCTTGGCACCGCGATCGTCTTTGCCGTCGATCACGATAAAGTTCTCGGGCTTGATGTCACGGTGCGAGATGCCGACGTCGTGGCAGGCCTGGACGGCGGCGCACATCTGCCCAAACATGCGCGAAATCAACCGGAGCCGCTTCCGCGACAACAGCTGGTCGCCCATCGCCGCCGACAGCAGAGACGGCGACGGAGGCGTCTCGTCGACGAGGAGGTGCGCCGGCGTGTCTGCCGTGATCGTGCGCGACAGGGCCGAGTCGTCAAAGTCGCCGTCAAAGTCGCCGGCGGGAGAGGCGGCGCGCGAGTACAAGTCTTCGGTGCCGTGCTCCTGCGCCTCGAGAAGCCAGTAGAAGGCGTCGCGACCGCCGGCGTACTCGAGGACAAGGAACAGCCAGTCGTCCGTCTCGTAGGCCTGTACGCGCGAGGCGTGGAGTTAGCTGACTGCGACCTCAGATACGAGAAAGCGGAGCACGTGGGACGCACCCCATACATCTGCACAATGTTGTCGTGCTTTGGCAAGGCGCGGTGCAAGAACGCCTCGTTCCGTTGGACCTCGATCAGGTCTTCGGTGAGGTTCTTCTTGCACAGGCACTTGAGGGCGTAATACTGGCCGTAAGTCGGTTTCGGCGGCGGCGTCCACGTGTCACTCGCCCAGCTGTGCAAGCGCGGTCGCGAACCGTCGTCGTCAAACTCGAACGACGCGAGCGGGTCGATCGGCGACAAGACGTCGTCGTCGTCGTCGTCCAACGTCGGGTCCGGGTCGTGCAACACTTCGCGGACGAGGTACACGATTGCGTACGTTCCTTCGCCGAGTCGCCGTTCGACTTCGAGCTGCTTCGGACCATCGAGGCCGTTCCCGGGCGCTTTGCCGTCGCGGTCAACCCGGCCGGCGAAACAGTCGCGGACGTAGCCTCCCCGACCTTCGAGCCAGACACCGACGCCGACGCGCTCGCCCTCGTCAAAGACATCAACGTTGGCGAGGTCGCTCATCGGCTGGTCATCGTCGCCGAGGACGCTCGAGCTGTCCACGCGCGACGAGACGTACGAGTCGTACGTCTTTGTCCGGGTCAACCGCGTCGACGGCGAGTTGGGTTCCGATTCGAGGAACGGCTCTTCGCCGTTGTCGTTCCCTGCCGCCGAGGACGGACTCGTCGCCCTCCGCATCCTCGGCGTCGTCAAGACGGAAGGTTTGTACGTCTCGTTCGTCGCTTCCCAGACGTTGCCACTCCCGACGGCGGCGGTCGCAACGGAAGGAGTCGTGACGGCAATCGGATCGGTCGGGGCGACTCCGCCGGTCGTGTTCTCGCGGACGAGTTCATGCAGAGCCGGATGAGGCGAAGTCGGACCCGTCGTCGAGACACTGTTCCGCCTCGACGACCTCGTCGAGTGGACCGAACTCGCTCGTGAAGACATGGAAGGCGGTCGGCGTTGCTGCAATGACGGTGATCGGAACCACGACGACGCCGGACCGAGCCCGTGGCCAGGACCGGCAGCGGCAGCGGTCGAGGAGAACCAGTTGAACTCTTTCGGTTCGGGTTGGTCGTCGTCGTAATAGAACGCGCCGCTGCCTGACCGGTTCCATTCTCCGTCGTCGGCCTCGTCGCTGTCGTCTTCGTCGCTATCGCTGCTCCTCCTCCGCCTCGGGGCATCTTCGTCCGAATCGTCCCCGCCATCCGCCACCCCAGCCGACTCTCCGCTCGCGCTCCTCCGCCTCCGCCTCCGAACCGACAACCTCCTGACACTGCTCGCCCGACTCGCGCTCCGGCTCGCGCTCCGACTGACCCCTCGTCCGCCCGAAGGTCCCGGCGACCGCACGCGCGTGTGATGCTGGACGCCCGCCAGGAACGAAGCGAGGTGCGTCACCGAAGGTCGGCGGGCGTGATTCGTCCCCGCTGTGCCGGACGTCGAGGCGTTCAGGGCCGACGGCGGGACCGCATCGGCGAATTGGACCGATGCGCGGCGAGACGTCGATCCGCCGCCGCCGCCACCGCCGGTCGGAATCGAAGCCGAAGACAACGTCGGTGAAGCGACGTTGGTAGGACCGCCGAGGACCGTCGAATACTGCATCGTCGGCGATTTCGGATCGCCCCCGGCGGAAGGGGCGCGTTCCCTCGAACCAGGCGCCGAGTTGGCCGGCGAGTGAGGCGCCGTCAACTCGTTCATGTTGGCGTACTCGGCGCCCAACCCGAGACTCATGACAGACCTCCTCGCCTGGACGTTGCCGCCGGCGCCCGTCAGCCGGCGACCTCGTCCAGACCCGGACGACTTGGCCGACGAGGCCGGCGAGACCTCGCCGCTACTACCGCTGGAAGCGCCAGCGAGGGCGGCGAGCAACCTTGGCGAGTGAGGCGGCGAAGTCGCTGTGGTCGTTGTCGTCGTCGTTGTTGCCGGTCCGAATTTGGCTGAGCCCGCGGGGGAGGCTGAACCGGAGCCGGCGCGTTTAGCAGACGAGGCGGGGCCGAGACCGGGAGGAAAGGCGAGCGGAGGGAGAGAGGGAGGAGGAGGGGTGGGAGTGGCGGGCATTTAAAGTGCCAGGACCGAGGGGAAGGGGAGGGGAAGGGTCGGTCGAGGCGAGCACCTGCGCCGGGTCGAACGAGTCAGGACAGCACGAGATACGGACCCTTTGAGGGTGCACGCACCGCTTTGGACCCGGTGAATATGGACAGTACTGCTTCAGAGGTGGGCAGGGAAAAGAAGAAGAAGAAAAAAGGAGGGGGGCCAGGCGGGAGGGAGAACGGCGCCGGTCGCCAGATCACACCGCCCAGACCTGCCGTTTCTGGGAAATGAACGGCTGCAGGTACGTTCGGAAGTGATGCAGAGGCGACTGGAGCGATCCGACCGGGGGGTGGGGAGGCGACGAGAAGAATGACATGACGGCGGAGCGGTCACGAGCGTTGGGACGCGGGTTCGAAAGGCGGTAGAGCAGAGCGATGGGAGTCAAAAGGCGGTCAGCGCAGAGTCCAAGTTTCCGTATACAGAATGCTTTGTACGATTAAGAGGACCATAGCCGGCCGCTGCGAGGATATGTGCACTTCTGGCCGGAGCGTAATCTCCGCCAGTGTGATCGAATCCGCATCGTCGTCCCGGGCTGGCCCACCTACGCGCCTGCCCTGAGCGTACGACGATCCATCACCTCCTTTGAGTCATAGATAGGGCCCTGAGACCCTCCGCGAGGCGTACATAGCGCTGTGGCCGGTGTAGATTCGCGATCAGAGTCAACCGAGAAGTCGTACCTCCGGTTTCTCTCGAGAGCGTCGAGGCCCGAGTGTCGGCTGCTTCTGATCGTTCCTCGGATACGACTGGATGTCCGAGTCAGCCTGTGCGAGCAGGCGAGTCGCTCGGCTCGTCGTCGTCGTTTCTCCTTGTCGACCCGGAGCACCGAATCCGTCGTCCACTCGAAACTGTCGCCTCGAGAACTCGGAACTCGGAACTCGGAAAGAGAGGCCAGCCTCTCACAAGCCTGTGCGAGAGAGAAAGGAGGATAGAGCCCGACCCTCGAGCGCAGACTTGGCCGGTCGGGAGCTATAGAGAGGGGACCGGACCGACGATTTCCTTCTTCCACAGTCTCTGCAGATGAGATCGGCACAGCCTCATTCCTATAGCCGCGGATATAGTCGGATCTCGGTCGTGCACGTTGACACGTTGATCTCGTCGCGACACGCCGCCTGCAATCGGATTCCTCGAGGCTGACTCGCACCGAGCTATGACCCGCGAGATCGATTGCCTCTTGCTCGTCCGTGCTCCTCTTCGTCTCTGTGCGACCGTCCGCTCGTAAGCGCGCTGACTCACCGAGGACTGTTCAGGGCACCGGCACGTCGGGCGCGTTACCGTCTGTAGCGTGCCTCACGTCGGCCGAAAGGGGTTGCCACTGCTGCCGGTCGACTCTCGAAGGGTCGACCGACCCGCTCGGGCGCAAGAACGTCCGGAGGAACACGAGCGCCGTCCTCCGGATCCGCGACTCGGCTACTCAAGCCGCGGAGGAAAAGACCATCCTGATTGACGTGAGCCGGGCGAAAAGGAGAGAAGTATCCACGGCGCAGAGAGACGAGTGCGTGCTGACTTTGCTGCCTCTGGTCGCTCGCTAGTGCGGCAAGACGTTCTACTCGGGCGCCGTCGAGTGGTGGCCGAAAAAGAACCTCCGCCAGATCGACGCCTTGATCCTCACGCACGCCCATGCGGTGAGTCATCGCGCCTCATGACAGCAGAGATTACCCGGACTGAACCTCGTGTCCCGGTTCCCGTCTCCGTTTTTTCGCGCGTGCGCAGGACGCGATCCTCGGACTCGACGACCTCCGGGGTATGTGGACACGGAACGCGCTTCTCCCTCGCGGCGGCGACAGGTTCCGCAAGCTGACCTGCCGTCTTGTCCCGCCGCCCGACGTCAGGCTGGACCCTCCGCGGCGCGATCCAGCGGTCCATTCCGATCTACTTGACCCAGGCAACGTTCGAAGAGGTGTCCAAGGTCAGTGCTGCGGCGGTGCAGCTTTGCCAGCTGTTTAGAGCTCGTCGTGGGCTGTGCGAGGTGACTGACTCGAGTGCTCGCTCGACTTGACAGGCCTTTCCTTACCTGACCAACGCAGGCAAAGTCGTCCGTCTCTCCTTTTTCTCTCTCTTTTGCGATCCAACCCCGCCCGCGGCTGAACTGACGAGCTCCCTTGTACATACGCAGACGGGAGGCGGCGACGTCCCCGCCTTGACATGGCACATCTTTGATGAGGACAAACCGTTTGAAGTTGCCGGGATCGAGGTCGTTCCTCTGCCCGGTCAGTTCTCGCCCGGACCACCTTCCCTCTGCATTCCCCGTGCGATTGAGGCTCGAGACCGTCGCGAATCGCGAGGCTGACACCGTTGTCTATCTCCTTCGCACGCGTCCGTGCTCGCGCTCGCCGCCCGCAGTCCACCACGGCAAGTTCTTTACGACCTCGCCGACGCCGTTCTACTGCCTCGGGTTCCTGTTCGACCGCCAACTCGCGTACCTCTCGGACGTGTCGTACATCCCCGAAGTGATCTACGACCGCATCGCTTCGTACGTCTCGATCCCCGCGGCCGCTGCTGTCCAACCCGCGGCGCCGAACGGTACCACAGTCGCCAATGGGAACGCGAACGGGAAGCAGGAGCTGCCCCGTCTGAAGGCGCTCATCGTGGACTGTCTGCGGGTCGAACCGTTTGCGAGCCACTTTGGGATCGGACAGGCGGTCGAGACGGCGCGGAAACTGGGAGCCGAGCGGAACTACCTGGTGCGTTGTCCGACAAAATCGCATGCGGTCGGCCCTCCGGCAGCTCCCCATACCGCGCAGGGAAGACTGATTGCAAGACTCTGGACACGCACAGGTCGGATTCGGTCACCGGACTTCTCACCGCCTCTGGCTCGCCCTCACCCGTTCACTCTCACTCCCTCCCGCGTCACTTCCCGCCTTGCCTTCCCATCTCACGATCGACCCGGCCGTCCCGACGCCCCGACCCGCCCACGATTGGCAGTACTACTCGGGCCACTCGGACCCGACGCGGGAAGACGAAGACGAGTTTGTCCTGCATGCGAGGTGGGCGACCGAGAGTTGGTTGGCGGCGGCCGCAGCGGCGGCGCCAGAGGTGGATGGGGCGAAGGACGCCAATGGCGCACGGAGGCAAGCAGACGAGGCGGTTTGGATCCGACCGGCGGTGGATGGGATGACGATCCGGTTCGGAGGCGATCGGGAAACGGGCGACGACGAATACGAGCAAGAGTGATGGAGCTCGCGATGGACGGTGTAGAGCGCTCCCTCTGATAGAGCATCTCGTATGCGTCATCTCTAGACTGCCCTTTCCTCGACGGCGCGGAAAGCGGGACGTGTCGCTGATGCGAGCGCCTGTGCTCGTGGAGTTCCGCGGAGCTGAGACGTCTCGTGTGGTCATATTTATGCTAGTTACAGGTGCGGGCCACACAAAGATGCTCGAAGGGAAGTACGGAAGGGAGGGGCAAATACTAATGACTGCGCTATCCGCCCTTAACACGCCGATCCGTCGCAGGCGGACGTGCCACCGATCGGAGGCGCCAACAAAGCCACTGAATCCGGATCGATCAAGCGTAGAGGCGGGTCCCGATTTTCCAAACAACAAAATTGTCGAGTGAGACGAAAACGGGGGGACGCAATTTACTGACGACCCTTCTGGGCGCCGCCGACCTGCAACGGCTCGTCGAGCGGGTCCTTGGCGATACCCTGTCGTTGCGTGCGACACTCTTTGTCAGCGTGCGGGTCTCGCGAGGGAATTTCTATTCCTCGCGACAACTCACAGCCGCCTCCTTTGCCGCGTCAGTCTGCAGGAACAGGGACAAAATCCAAGGGTCAGTTTAGTTCGGTTCGCCCACCATGGCGAGCGAGCGGAGCAGTGCAAGCAGGGCAAGCGAGGGAGTTCCCAGCCACTAATGCTCGCGCGCGGAGGATCGAGAAGGGCGTACCTTGGGGTGCATCGCCTTCTGCATGTTCTTGACCGCAGGTGTCGGCGGGGTGTTCTGTGTGCCCAACTCTGTGATCAGCATTCCACAGGAAAGCAGTCCGCCTGTCGCACGCCAAAGGGGACTGACAAAGATGCCCGAGAAATAGCCGCCGGCGAGGACGACGACGGCCGCCGCGATGAAGAACGGCGTGCGGGACGGGCCGCGCTCGAGGTTGATCGGCTCGGAAGCGTAAGCGCGGCGTTGCTGCTGGCGAGCAATGCGGTAGTGGGGAGTCGATTGGGGAAGGAGGTCAGAACGCGCGAGAAAGTGTCAGTGACGCGGGCGAGGGTCCGATCGGCGCCGGTGAGGACCGGCATCGACGGCAGGAGACGGCTTACGGAGACAGGACGAGCCGAGCGAAGAGCAGTGCGAGCAAACATGTTGGTCTGTTTTTCGATTGGCGGTGAGAGCGTTTCGGGTTGGAGGTGAAAGGGTTGTGAGCGGAAAATTGGCGACGACGACGAAGCGAGCGGCGGGGACATTCGAAAACGCGACGTCATCATGAACTGACACGTGGCACGCTCAGGAAAACGCTTTGCCGATCAATCGTCGCCCTCTCGGGTCACTCATCTTGACGCGCGCGTGATGAAGCGCTGCCCTCGACGACCGTAGAGCGCGAGGCCCAGCCCAGTCGCACACACAAAGTGGACTGAACCCTGATTTTACGGACAGTCTTGCCGCACTCCGAATAGTCTGCGCTGCGCCGTGTAAGACACTATGCGGCACGACTGTCCCGTACTGCGTACTGCGCCGTACTGTGGCTCTGCGCACGCTTCGTTCGCGAACCACACTTACGGGCACCGAGACCAGCAGACTCTCTGAGTAGAGAGGGAGAGCATAAAGCGAGTGCTGTTATCGGTGCAGCACGGGTCATCCAAACAGAGCTCTAGCTCGGAGTTGAACAGAAAGCAGGGGGACCAGGGGACTGCGGCGGCGGATGTCGAGCAACCGGCTGTGACATGCGGTCGCTACATGGCACATGTAGCTGAGCGAAGCGAACATGCCACCGTGGCGCATCGCGCTGCCTCGACGGGATCTCGGCAGTCTGCAAAAGCACAACGAGGGCCGCGGAGAGATCTCGCCAGTCGTCGGACTTGGCTCTAGCTTCAGCTGTGGAGTCACCAAGTGGCATAAGGCAGTGGAGGCGTCTAGACCAGCAACAGCAACACTCTGGTAACGCTCTTTTGTGCTCTAGCGCAAGAGAGCCTCTGGGCGGGGCCGGGATAGCTGTGCGCGGTTTGCGATATGCCGCCTGGCCTGTGCTCACCAGCCGAGAGGACAGCCTTGCCGTCCTTTACTGCGAGCGGTGCGGCCTCTTCTCGATGCTTTACAAGCTGATACCGTTTCGAGGGAGAGCAGAAAAGTCAGCGAGCTGCCATTTCGGCGGATGCGGGGGCGCGATGGCCGAGAAAATGGTCGATCGCGAGTTTTTGCGCCTCGCCGGCAAGACGCCGGTGCGTCCCTCGGTCTCTTTCCTCCATCCTGCCAACAGACTGACTGCCCAAGATGAGCACCGTCGCTGCGACTGAGCGCCCCGCTGCATCTCTCATCCCGAAACAGACCCTTTACGAAAAGCTGTGAGTCCTGTGCGCGCGCCGCTCGCGTTTCGAGTTCCCCACCTCGACTGCGCGCACATGCGCCGCCTCGCTGAATAACCGCGTCGTACAGTACGGGCATAGTCGGGATCCTTCAGATTCTATTCACAGGCGCCTTCCGCCATTATGCAGTCGGCCGTGAGTCGCTCGGGGCTCTCTCTCGGTTGCGCCTCCACTGGACGCTCATTTTCGAACTCCCGCTCCCTCAGCTCCGTCGCCGTCGTGGCCACTCCTCGCCTCGACGCTCGTCTACCTTATCCGGGTGAACAGCGTCCGGACTTCGCGCAAAAACGTGGCAGCACCGCCGAAATCGCGCGCCCAACTCGTCGCCGTCGCGCAGCAGAAATCGCTCCTCGACAACCTCGCCCTCAAGAACGACGCGGTGCCCGGGGCAGTGGTCAAGGAGATCGAGATCCCCGTCCGAAAACGGGAACTGCCGGGCCTGCTGAACGAGTTGAGCAAGCAAGAATCGGGCGACCGCACGATCGGGGTCAGCCTTTTGTCTGAACGATCGCCCTCCTCACGTTAGGCTGACTCTTACTACGCACCAGGCCGAGTGGACCATCTCGGACTCGCTTCTCAAGTCCGCTGGGTCAGCGTACCAGGAACCCCGAGCCAAGGTCGTCCTGTTCCTGCATGGAGGAGCTCATATCCGCCTCAGCCCTCGCACGCATCGCCGCACCGTCGCCGCCATTTCGAGGGAGCTCAAGTGCCGTGTCCTCTGTGCGTACGCTCCGTCCTGCGGCTCATACCGGATCGAGCTCACTCTGAGCGCCCCGTCATGCAGCTGTCGACTACCGCCTCTCTCCCGGCGTCGTCTTCCCGGCTTCGACGCTCGACAGCGTTGCCGCCTACCTCTACCTGACCGAAGGTGGGCCGCGTTCCGCCAGTCGGCCGGCTCTCTAGATGAAGCTGACTCGGCTCGTTCCACGCCTGCAGAACTCGGCATCGCCGCTTCCGACATCATCGTCTCGGGCGATTCGGCGGGCGGGAACCTCTGCCTCACTTTGATGCAGTACCTGCGCGACGCCGACCTGCCGCAGGTTGGCGCGGCGTACCTCCTCAGCCCGTGGTGCGACCTCTCGACGAGTTTCGCTTCGTGGAACTACAACACCGTCAGTCGGTGCCCCCGATCTGCCGCCAGCGGGATGTCAGCGCTGATTGGCTTTTGCATGTGCACGCAGAACTCGGACTATATCGCCATCGATAATGAGGAAGACCCGTACCATGCGCCTTACTTGTACCTTTCGGACGTCTACCCTCGCACCGCCGCCTCTCGCGCCGACTACCACGAGAAGAAAGCGTCCGGTTACGTGTCACAGGCTCTCGCCCCTCTCGAGGCGCTGAAGAACCTCCCGCCGATGCTGGTCCACACGGGAGGTCTCGAGACCCTCGTCGACGAGAACATCACGCTCGTCCGTCGGCTCCGACTCGCCGATGGCAAGAACGACGTGACGCACCAACTCTGGACCGACGGCGTCCACGTCTTTCAGGCCCTCCAGGACCGTCGCAGTGGCGCGAGCGCGTTCCGCGAGGCCGGCAAGTGGTATGCCCGGTTGCTGTCGTCCGAAGGCGCCGAAAAGAACAACGCAGGCTGGACAACCAAGGTCGACGAGCTGCTCGAGGCCGAAAAAACGGCCCGCGTTGCTCGAGCGGGACCGATCAAGCCGGTCAAACCCGCCGACCCGACTTGGAAATTCGTGCGCTCGGTCGAGCGATTGCAAGACCCGGCGTGCAAATCGGACGCGCACGAGATGGCGCGCAAAGCGGCGGACGAAGCCGCACGAGTGACCGGCGCCAAGGCAGAAGCTGAGGTGTTCCGGCCGGTCCGAGCCTGAACTCGCGAACGCAGACGTGCTTCGGCGTAGCTCTCGTGACTCTCCCGTCCTCGACAACCTCTTGAATGAAGGCTCAGAAGGCTAACCGCGCCATATGTCCACAGGTCTTGTTGTATCGATGTCTATTGGATCTATTTTCTATCCGGACTCAGAGATTACCGCTCCTCTCGACGCTAATGCCCGCGGTGCGGCTCGAGTCCTTCGGCCCTTGCATCATGCGGGTGGTGCGTCGGCTGTAAGGAGGTCCAGCTGAAGGTCATGCCGTCGTGAGCTGGCCGCGTATCGATGCCGTGGAGGCGCGCCGGTCCACCCTTCTGCTGCCGCAAAGCCTCCTCCGACTCCCACAGGCGCACCGATTCCATCGCATGCTTGAAGAAGCTGCGCTCGGACCAATCGCGCTCGCCATTCGTTGTTTCGACGGCTCGACGCTCCTGCTCGCGCCAATCCCACCAAAGATCCGGCATGCCTTTCGGGCCCTCTTCCGGTGTCGAGGAGACTGCAGCATGATGCTGGGCAAAGGCGCGGCACCACGCTTCCCAAGTGGCGTGCGAGTATCCGTGCGGAATGCCGGTGAAGATCGTCCGCAAGGCGCCGAGTCGGCGAGCAGTCGCGATCGCTTGGCCCACCGAGAAGTGCGGCGTGTAGAAAGCAAAAACCGATGTCGCGTCCAGGATCGCCACTTGGAGGCGCGGCCGAGAGGAGGTGTATTGGCCGTCTCGAGTCGGGAGCGTCAGCTTCTCGCGCAGCTTCTCGCGCAGCCCTGTCCATTCCGTCTTCGGTATGTAACTGTGTACAGCGCCGAGTCAGCAACGTATACATTTTCGGCGATCTGCTTGACTCACAAGACGTCGGAGGCGTAGAGCACCGAATGGTCAATCAGAAACGCAGTGCATAGCGTAGTCTGGGTGCCATGCTTGGCGTGGTGGAACTGAAACGGCGAGAGCGTGATCCCGCAGACCTTCCAGTCCTCATCGTCGGGCATGATGCTGAGTGAAACTTACGTCAGTCTACCACCGCTCGTCGCGATGAAGCAATCGCACGCACTGCCACCGGAACTTGGGCAAATGGTTTGTCGATTTGGGCTTTGACGGATCGTCGAAGAGCCAGTAAAAGGTCTTTTTGATCCCGTCGTGAGTCAAACGCGTACAGTAGACGTCGATGTGATCCTGCACGCCTGCACTGCTGCTGATCCACGGCCGCGTGTCATCGAGGCCGCCGAAAGCGTCGATGTGAGCATCTGCGGGCGGATCCGAGGTCAGCGACTGTGCGTTGGGTATGGGGCCCACGCACCACGCACGCGTGATCACGAGCGTGATCTTCCTGATATCCTCTCGAGCGAAGAGATGCAGAGCGCTCTCCCGAAAAGTCTTGCCACAGTCGATCACGATGGTGCTGGAGGGGCAAAGCAATCAGCTTGTGTCTCGAATCTTCTGCAGGCAGAATCTCACTCAGGTTCAGCGCCGTCGTCATGTTCGATGCGGATGGCTGCGCTCGTATTGCCTCGCACATTCCGGCTCGTGAGCGGGTTCGCGAAAGCATCTTTGCAGGGGGGACAGCATGGGTCCGGCCGCAACCTGCACATCGGATCGGGCGAAGCAGTCGAGCAGCCGCTGCCGATGACAGTGAATGAGATGCGCTTCGCCATGCTCGCAGCACGCCAGGTAAGGAGCGCTTGCCGCGCCGTGCCCGTCGCGAGCAGCAGAACAGAGATGCCGGAGTCTCCGCGAAGCCTTCCAGCTCAGACCGCCAGAATTCTGCGCGCGACTCTATCCCATCCCTGTAGCTAGTGACCTCGGAATCCATAAGCAGTGATATGAGGCGTCCCGGAGCGTCATAGACGGTCCGCCCGGGCGAATCGATCGAGAAGGTCGACTTCCCGATTGCGCCGCGTGCTTGTTCCTGAAGTCAATACCACGGTTGGACGGACATACAAAGGGGCCCACTGCTCATGGTCACAAGATGCTTCTCAGAGCGCCGCCTTGACCCTTGTTTCTGAGGTGGCAGGCGAGACGAAGGCGGAGAAAGCATGGCTGCTCCCCGAAGGCATGACGCATTCATCCACCGCTCAACTGCTCAGCTGCTTCGCCTCGCGCCCGAGGCAAGCGACGCCTGCGCCTCAGGAGACAAATAGGTGTGTACACCCTGAATAAATGACCGTGTCGAAGATAAGCTACATGAGAGAGTGAGGGATGAAAGACATGATGAAGCGGGTAAGATGCAGGCAAAACGGAGTGTACGCATACAGGGAATCAAGCGGTAGGTGACGGTTCTGCCTGTGCGGCAGCGGCCGCGGCCAAGAGCGGATTTTGCGGCGGTGCGAGGGGCGCCGCCGTCGGGGCAGGTACAGGGGCGTGAGCCTGAGGTCTCGCCTGCGCCAGCAGTGGGACGCCGCCCACCATCACTGAAGAGGTCGCCGAGTTCGACGCCGAAGTCGGCTGGGCCGGGGTCGGTCGACGAGGCATATCGGAGAACGCGAACGAGTTCGGTCGTGACCACGTCGAGTCGAATGTCGAGCCGGACGCAGACGGCATGGAACCGAAGCTGGAGAACGGCGCGATCGAGGATCGCTCTTGGTTGAATGGCCGCTCGCTAAATGAGAAACTGGGTCGCGGCGAAGGTCGCCATTCTTGCCGTTCTACCGGTTTGGGACCGAAGAAGAAGTTAGATCCGCCGGGCGCGCCTTCGGCGTGATGCAGTGCAGTGTAGTCGTGCTGCTGTGGAGGTGCACGCCCAGAGACTGGATTGCTGCTAGACATTCCGGGGTCCTGCTGACGGGGCGGAAAGGCGGGCGACGCGCTGATTGCCGGGGCGCCGTGGTAGCTTGCGGGAGCGACAGCAGCAACCGGCGCCTGAGCGACGGCTGACACCTGAGCAATAGCTGACGCCTGAGCGACGGCTGGCGCCTGAGCGACGGCTGGCGCCTGAGCGACGGCTGGCGCCTGAGCGACGGCTGGCGCCTGAGCGACGTGTTCGGTGGGCGTGCTGATGCGCTTCGTCGGCGCCTTGTACGCCGGCCGGTCGAGGATCGCCATCTTTTCGCGCTCGGCGCGGAGCGCCTTCTCCTGCTTCTTCCGGAGGACTTCGGGCGGGTCGGGCCACACGACGTTCTTCCACTTGACCCACGAGTGTTTCCTGTCCGGCGCAAGAGACGTCAGGATTGGATCCCGCAGCGATTTTCACAGCACAGGAACGCACCCATCGTCGAACGAGAAGAAGAGCGTCTCCTTGTCGCGCTCGATCCGGATAAAGTTGACGTCGTAGTTGCCGTTCGACGTCTTGACGCGTATCCGCTCGCCCGGCTTGAGTGCTTCGACTTTTGCGTTGAGCTCTGCCGTCCGACGCTCGGCCTCTTGCCGCTGCCAGTCCTGTAAACCATACCGATACAACGTCAGCTCGAAGCTCGTAACGTCCAGAAGTCAGCACTTCGACTCACCGGATTATGCGTCCGGCACAGGATCGTCAGCTGAACAAAGTCGTTGCTGGCCTGCGCTGCCGATGCTGACGAGCTGGTAGCGGTGGCCGGCCCGGCTTCGGCGTGACCGCTAGCTCCATCGGCAGCAGGCGACGGCGCTGCCGCGTGTGAGGGACCCGTCGCGTTCGGCGACTTGGCCTGCTCGAGGATGCTGACCGGTTCACCTCCGTGCTCGGCGTCTGAAACAGTCGCATCGAGGAAGATGCCAGACCCTCCCTGCAAAGCGCAAGTAACGTGGAACGCCTTCGCGCACTTTCCCTTCGTGCATTGGACTGCGTGGGAGCGATTTCTCGAGTCAGCGGGGAGAGGCGGCGGTACCTCGACTGGCGGAGCAGCCTTACCCTTGGTGCCGTGCATCTCGGAGCAGAGTTGGCATTTCTGCAAGGGCAAGCTCTCGCGCGGTGAGCAAGCGTGCTCGCAACCGAGGGAACAACAAGGACGACACGCACAAGCTTCCAGCGAGCTTTCTCAATCTTGCCGAACCCGCGAATCATCTCCTCGCCCGTCTCGGAGTCCGGTTCGATCCAAGTGGCAGCTGCAGAGCGTTCCATCGAGTCAGCGGGCGGATCGGATGACGAGATTGGCAGTCAGGACACGCACGCGTAAAGGTGACGCAGATCTTGTGCGCCTCGAGGTTCTTCTTGGTCTTCTGCCCCGGTTCACCGATCCGAACGAGCCCCTCCTTGCTCATATCGGGACAAAGAGCGCACGGCCACTCGGGTTGCGGAGGTGACGGCGGCGCCTGCGGTGCAGTCTGAGGGGTCGCAGACCTCGCTGCGCTCGTCGAGGGGCCTGCTGAAGAGGGACCGTGACCGCTTCCCGCACCGGGGTGGTAGTAGTGGAACGCCGCGTGGCTGTACGGGTTCTGAGGCGGCCGAGGAGGTGGCGGCGCGTCGAGGTAAGCCGGACGCGGGTTCGGATTCGGGACCAGCTCCAGGCGGATCTGCGAATGGACGCCCCACTGGCCGGACGGGTGGTGCAGCAGCTGGTTCAGTTGCGCCTTGACGACGTCGAGGATGTCGGGCGAATGGAGCGCTTGGTACAGCGTCATGGTCATCGCAGCCGGCACGTTCGGCATCGCCGGCGTCAAGATCAAGTGCTGGCGCTGCAACGGCGTCAGGTGCGGCATGTAGGCGGCGGCGGGAAGAGGGGCCGGCCTCGCCTTCTTGCGCGCCTGCGTCGACTGGAGCGCCGCCTCGCTCGCTGCACGCTTCTTCGCTTCGGCCTGGGCCTCCTCCTCTCGCAAGAGTGCCTCCTCTGCTTCAATCGCCGCCTGCTCTTCGAGGTCGTCGTACGGCCACTCTTCGCCACGAGCAAGCGCCTCCTCCTTTGCCGCCTGACGCAGCCAGACATTGACGTCGATCGCGACGCTGCAGAGTGTGAACTAGGTCAGTCACGGCGCCGAGTCTTCCACAGCCTCGAACGCGCGCCAAACTCACGAGTCTTCGATACAGTGGCAATGCTTGGTGACCTTGCCGAGCGGCAACCACCGTTCCGTCGCAAAGTTGATCGACTCGGCGCAGTTGAACCCGAGGTTGAAGCCCGAGTGATAACCCTTTGGGTACGTCAGGATGAACTCGCCGGGCAACTGGGCGCAGCGGTTCAGCGTGATGCCGTGGTTCGAGAGGACCTTTGGCGACGCGAGGAACGCCTTGTGCCGGAGGAACTGCGAGCACTTTGACCGGTCCGTCGGGAACAGGCCTGTGCGACGCCATAGGGCAGAATCAGCTTTGCCGTCCGGTGCGGCCCGAACGAAAGCGGCTGAACGCGGGAAGCGATCGACACGAAACGCACCTTCCATGACCCGCTCGAACCGCTCGGCCTGCTCCTGCGGGACAGAGTACCAGAACTTGGGCGCGCCGAAATGGATATAGTTGATCGAGTACAGGTCGGCGTCCTCGACGTGCCAGGCGAACGTCGCGCGCCATTGCCCAAAGTACAAGTACGGGCTGACGACGCCCGGGATCTCGCAGTTGGACGGGGCGAGTTTCGGCAACAGGTCGCCGAGGTGCGCCACGTTCCACGCCTTTGTCTCGTCTTTGAACAACGAGCCGGCCATGTCGGCGCCGTACATTGGCGGTTCGCCAAACGTCAACGTCCGCCAGTACCTCCGTTCAAAATCGCGCATCCGTTCGACCGTGTAGTCGGATTTCTGCATCCCGTGCGGCAGGTCGTACAGCGACGCGGCGAACTCGGCCCACTCGTCATCGGTCGGGTCGACTCGCAGAGCCGGGCGTCCGCGCGCCTTCTTCGTTGTTGTCGTCGCCGCGGCACCACCTGCCGCGGGCTCCTTGGGATCCGGTGCGAAGTCGACAGGACCTTTTGCCTTGCGAGCGGGCGTTCTCCGTCCCTTTGGGAGCGCGCCTGCCGTCGCCTCGTCGACGTTCTCGGCTTCGTCGTCCGCCGCGTCCGCACCCTCCTCGCCCGCAACGCTCGCGCGCCGCTTCGACCCCGACGCGGCGGCATTGCTCGTCGCCCTCCTCCTCTTGGTCCCGCTGACGGCCGCGCGTTCACTCCGGTCTCCGCGCTTCTCGTCGGCGACCAGATCGGGCGCGTCCGACTGCGGACGGACGGCGCGCTCCTTCCACTGGACGGGGTTCCAGACGCGCGCTTTCGCTTCGTTCATGACGCGGTACAGGCCCTGCGAACCGACCATGTGTTGCTCGATCGCGTCGCGGAGGCGGATCGAACGGAGCGGGTCGGCGACCGAGGGGAGGGCGTCGGTCCTGCGCACCGAGAGATCGGTGTTAGGTCGACGCAGCCCAAATCGAGGACTACCCCCCCAGCTTTGGCCGTAAACGCGCAAGCAGAGGGGAAGTCGGAGAGAGCGACGAGCCAACGACGCACCACTGTTTCGGCGGGATCACCTTGACGATCCCGCTCCGCATGCCGTACTTTTCGATCCGCTTGACGTAGCCGTAGAACCCGCCGTTCCCTTCAAAGTCTTCCATCGTCGGTTCAAACACGGGGACGCCCTTGAACCCGCCCCTCCTCCCGTGGCGCTTCTTGGGTCCGGCCGTGCCGGCATCGTACGCCTCGTCGTAGTAGTAGTTGGGACGCGGTCGTGGCAACCCGGTGTGTTTCGAGGTCTGGACGGGGCGCGGCGGTTTCGGTTCGCCAAACTCGTCTTCGTCCGAGGACGAGTCGTCGTTGTCCGAGTCGGAAGCCGACAAGGCCGCCGCGTCTACGAACGACGGGAGTGGGATGTCGTTGACCGAGAACGGGTGTTTCTCGCGTGTGACCGAGTCTTGCGGCGGCGAAGCTGCGTGCGGAGGCGGAGAGTTTTGATGAGGAACGTCGGAGAGGCGGTGCAACAGAAGTTGGAAAGTCAGCGAGGGAAGTACTCTGCCAGTCATACACGGTGTGTGGACTCACGGTAGCTGTCTTCTGCCTTGACTGGCCGTGCTGGTTTCCCCTGGCTGTGCATCGCTGACTGCTGCTGTGGCTGCTGCAAGTGGTCGGTGGCGGCGGCGGCGGGAAGAGCGAGTGGCGACCCTCCCGGCCCTTCGTGATCTGGCGTAGGGAGAGGAGGCACCGCTGCCTGCATGATCGGAGCGAGGGCCTGGGTGTAGCTGTAGCCTGTGTGCGCGGGTTTGGCGCGTGACTTCTTTGGCCCCGCTCCCGATCCACACTGACAGGGGGAATCACTCTGGCTGGCGACGCTCTCTAGTGCAGGTCCACTCCTCTCTTCGCAACAGCGACAGGTCTAGAGTCCGCGTGAACTCTCGGATTGCATCGAAGAGAGAGAGTCTTAACAGCTGCCTCGACCCGGGGCATACTCGCTCGGCTCGCTCGCTCCCACCATGCTCCACGGACTCATGCAGGTCTCTTCCTCATGTCGAACAAGCGCCCGCTCTGCTCTCAACTTGACTGCCACGCGAGAGGACGATGAACAAGGCTGCTTCGAGCTGCGTCTCACTCGGATTCGACCACAGCCCCCCCTCTGCCGCTTTTGCTCGTCCGTGGGCCGCGGCTCGCTACGCTGCCTACCGCCAGCCAGCGTTTGCTTCTCGTCCCGGGCTCAGAGGAGCCTAGATCGCTCTCACCTCGTCCGCAGCCGCACGTTGCGTCTGAATACAGTGTGCGCTTCGTGCCGGCGCCTGGCTCTCCAGGGTTCGGGATCGAGGCCTGTAGGTGAATCCACGCAATAGAAGAAAGACTGCGCTACCACGCCGCATTGACTCCATTCAACCTGTTCTACAGATCGAAGAGAATACGAGGCAGCGACGAACTGCAAAGATCTGTCGGCCGCCGGCGAGAGAGAGAGGAAGAGAGGTCACTCGAAGCGAAAAGGAAAACTGCTGCAAAGCTGCCGGACGCACCGCGAGTTGGGCGATTGCGACCGCACTGCATCTGGTTCAGTAGTCCGGACTGTAGAGCGTGCCTCTCGAGCTCGTGAGGTATCGGACTCACCAACACCGCGCGTTTACCTCAACGCGACCGCTTCTCCTTGACCTCTCTCCCCTTGGTCCCTCGGACGAAACGGCCTGAGACGCGATGCTCCTAAGCCGCCCGTACTCTGCAGCGCGACTCCAGACTCTCCATCCGCCGACGCCAACCCGTCTCGCGGCCGCCGCCGCCTCGATTCTCGTCGTCGGTCCACCTCGCCGTCACGTCGCGGCGCAAGAGGCTCGAGCGGCATACATTCGCCGCGAGCACGGCTCACGCGTCGCTTTCGCCTGTCCGCTCGTGACGTCTGCGAGGTCTCTGGCGCCCTCCGCCGCACCCGCAGGCGACTCGACCTCTTGCGAGCTGTCTGACGCCACTCCTTCCGCCACGGACTCGGACTCGTCCGCAGTGCCGGACCGCCTTCGCCTGCGTTCGTACCAACAGCACTGCGTCTCGGCCGTCTTGTCCGAGCTCGCACGCGGCGAGTACACCCGACTCGGCGTGTCGGCTCCGACGGGGAGTGGCAAAACCGCCATGTTTACCGACTTGATCGACAGGATCCCGGAGCGCGTCGATGACGAGTCGGGCAATACGGCGAGGCAGGTGCTGGTCGTCGTGAGTTCGATCCGGTTGGCGAAACAGACGGCCGACGCGATCCAGAGGGCGTACCCGGAAAAGGTCCGTTTCCTCTGTTTTCGCGTTCGCCTTCCTACCAGAACAGCGGCGGATCGAGGCTCACGGTTTCTTCTCCTTGCTGTATACTGAGGATCGTCGAGATGGAGCAAGGAATTAACACTGCGACGGGAACTGGCGACGTGACCGTCGCGACCTACCAGGTGAGGCTTGGTGTTTTGTGTGCGTTTGCTGCACTCGAACGGGCGCTATGCCGGTCGGAGAAATGTCGCTGGTGCCCAAGGTACACTGCCGCCATACAGACTTTGTCCCGGAACGACTTTGCCCGCCTCGACAAGCTCCGGCCCGAATCGCACAAAGCTGTCATCGTCGACGAAGCGCATCACGCCGTCGCGCAGTCGTACCTCCGCATCATGACGCATTTCGATCCCGAGATCAAGAATGCCGTCATCACTCGCGAAGGAGATCCGGACGGCGTCGAGGATGTGCTTGCCGGGGTGCGGATCGGTCCCGAGGAGCTCGAACGCCGGCACCCGCCCGAAGAGGAGATCCAGGTCGAGGCTGTGGCAGGAGGCGCTTTATCCAGTCGGGTTGCACCTCAGAACCAGTTCGCCGATGTACGAGATGCCGCTCAAACGCTGACTGAACCGCCGGCCACCGAACCTGCTCCGCTCCCGATGCTGCTCGACCCGCTCGGTCGCGCTCGCGTCCCGCTCGTCGCCTTCACCGCAACCTGGGGACGTGCCGACGGACTCGCGCTCGGTCGCGTCTTTGAAAAGATCGTGTGGCACGCGGATTGGCTCGAGATGATCCGCGGCAAGTGGTGCGTCCGGTCGCGAACTCGTGCCTTCTTTTGAGCTGCGCATCTTCGCGCAGTTCTAATTAGGCTGCGAGGGCCTGTTACCTTGCGCACAGGCTCTCGGACATCCAGTTCACGACCGTTCATCTCGCCTCGACGACCTTTGATGTCGACAGTGCCCGGGTCTCCTCCGCCACCGGCGACTTTAGCCTCCCGAGCTTGACGAGCTCGATCAATCTCGACGAGTTCGCGCCTGTCGTCGTCAAAGCGTGGTCTGATAATGCGACTGGTGAGAGCTGATCGTATCGCACCGGCCGTCGAGAGCTGGCTACTAACACCCTGCCCGGCAGACCGCCGCTCCACCCTCGTCTTTACCATCTCAATCAAGCACGTTCACGCCGTCACTGCGACGTTCCAAGCTCGCGGGATCGATGCTCGTTGCGTCACGCAGCGGACGAAGCAGGCCGAACGCCTCGAGACGTACCGCGCGTTCCGGGCGGGCGAGTTCCCCGTCTTGGTCAACTGCGGCATCCTCACCGAAGGCGGTACGCCGCACCTTCTTGCGCTCTGGGGGATCGAGAGCGTGCTGACGCGCTGGCGTGCCGGCGCTGCAGCTGACTTTCCCGAGATCGACTGCGTGATCCTCGCGAGGCCGACTTGCTCGCACAACCTCTACATCCAGATGCTCGGTCGTGGTCTCCGCCTCTCGCCTGCCTCGGGTTAGGTGGACTGCCTTGCGCTCGACCTCGTTGCATCGAAACGATCCGTCGATCTACGTCGCTACGCTCTTCGGCCTCGAACCGCTTGAGCCAATTCAAGGGATGTCTCCGCTATCCTATGTATGATTGTTGCCATCGACGATGCTGATACCTCTTGCTGTCTTCGCAGGCAGATCCGTCAGCTCGCTTTGCAAGACCGAGATCGAGACCGCCGCCGAAGCGGAACAAGCACCCGCGAGCGAAGAAGTCGACGACCTCCTCTATGAACACTACGAGTCCGCCTTTGACTACGTCGATACTAGCTGCGAAGCGTACGGGCCTGAAGCCGAGCTGTCTCGGAATGCTTGGGTCGATTGCGGCGGCGACATTTGGGCCTTGAAGCTCGCGAACCTCGGCTACATCGGGATCAAATTGGCGGGAGAGCAGGCGGTCCATGCTTGCTTCCATCAGCCGCTCACTGAGGTCGCCCATTCGAGACGGTATCAACCAAATTGGGCATCGCCGCAGCTCATCGGCAGCGGCCACGACTTGCGAAGCCTGATTCGCACCGCCGACGGGTTCGTCCGAGCGCACAAAAAGCTCCAGCATGCTGAAGTGAATCGACATGCGCGATGGCGGTACGACGGGGCCTCGCGCGACCAGCGGGTCCGTCTCTTGCGCCATTTGCTCCCTATCCGCGAGTCAACGCCGGCCGGACGACGGTGAGCGGCTTCGCCATCGGCCGCGAACAGAGCGTTTTTGATGTCATGGACCCGACCTTGACCGCCGGTCAAGTGGACGACATCTTGACGCGCCTCGAGGTCGCTCAGCTTCCATAAGAAGGTCGCGCAGATCGCGCGACTGCCTCTTGCCCGCCGGTCTCTCGCCCGACTTATCGGCCTTCAGTCTCGCCCCCTCGCAGCATCTCAACGTCAGGCCCAGGCATACGTCAATAACGCTTCTCAGCAGCTTTTCAGCTTCTGTCTGTCGGCCTAAAGTTTCCGTACCAGCGTGGAACGCCACCTTTCTTAATCTCCCGTCGATCCGCACCACCGTCTTTCGACGAACAGGACATGCACGACTGCACATGAGCGCATAATTGGAAACTTGAAACTGTCAGTGTACCTGGGACGTGCCTAGAGAGCGCGGTGTGTCGAGACTCGAGGAATCGCCACCCGGGCAGGACTCATCCTTTCCTGCGTCGGTCCTCAGCAGTCCCTTTGCTGCACCGTGCTTGCCTGCGAGCGAATATGCTCCAGACATGCGAAACCCTTATTGCTGCCACGCTGCCGGCTTTCCAGCGGCTTCCGACGGTGGCGAATGGACAGCTTACGCGGGAGCAAGGTCGGCGCGTTATGAGTAAGACCTCTACTCGAGGGTGCAAGCCCTTCGTGACCCAAAGTAGTGGTCCGCAAGCAGGAGCCGAGGCGCTCAGAGTAGAGGGAAGCAAAGGATGTTACAGGGTAAGACCCGCCGAGGCCGAGTTTGACGAGCCCGATCAGCCAGTCTAGCCGGATCCCGACGGGTGATAACGGTGGAGGAGTTGCCAAGCATGTCAAGGGGTAAAAAAAGAGTAGTAGCGAGGCTTTTAGGGGATGGAAGAGGGGGGAAAATGCAATAGAGGAGGAGGGGCAACAAGGAACCAAAGAAGCGGGAACGGAAATGGGGCTAAGGTGACCCCGTGAATGTGAAGAGCGCACCGAGCTCGTAGGAGCTCGGCCGTCTATCGCACGCGCGCGCTTAGATGAGGTCCTACAGCGGAAAATGGGCAGCGTCAGCGACTACTCCGCAAAAAGCGAGAAGTTAGGGGGACCCTTACCGCGACATTCATAGGCATTTCGTCAATCTGGGTGTTGTAGAACCGCTCGATGTCACGGAGGGCGGGGACGTCCTCGGCGGCGACAAAGTTGATCGCGACACCCTTGCGACCGAAACGACCACCACGACCGATCCGGTGGATGTAGTTCTCGCGCGACGCCGGCAAGTCGTAGTTGATGACCTGCGTACCCAGAGTGAGCCATGGACCAGTTGAAAGCAGACCGACCCGAACTCACGAGCGAAACCTGCTGGACGTCGATACCACGAGCGAGCAAGTCGGTCGTGATGAGGACACGCGACGAGCCCGAACGGAACTCCTTCATGATGACCTCACGCTGCTGCTGGTCCATGTCGCCGTGCATCGCCGAGACGGTGAACTCCTTCTCGGTGAGCTTGTCGGTGAGCCAGTCGACCTGTCGCGCAACGGGTCAGGTGTTTCTTCTCCACGCCTCGCCACGCCCGAGAGCGGCAGTCTCGCGCGCCGGAACGCACCTTCCTGCGGGTGTTGCAGAAGATGACAGCCTGGGTGATGGTGACGGTCTCGTACAAGTCGGCGAGGGTGTCGAGCTTCCACTCCTCCTTCTCGACGGCAACGTAGAACTGCGCGCCGGATCGTCAGCGCCCTTCACTCCAGCTCCCACCTCCCCGCCAGACGCGCACCTGCTTGATACCTTCGAGGGTAAGCTCGTCGCGCTTGACGAGGATACGGATCGGGTCGCGCATGAACTTCGTGGTGACCTCGAGGACGTCGGTCGGCATGGTGGCCGAGAGGAGGACGACCTGGGTCGTGGGCGGGAGCAGCTGGAAGACATCGTAGATCTGGTCTTTGAAACCACGCGAGAGCATCTCGTCGGCCTCGTCCAGGCAGAAGATCTTCATGTCGTCCGTCTTGAGCGCGCGGCGCTGGATCATGTCGTAGACACGGCCCGGGGTACCGACGACGATGTGGACACCCTCGCGGAGCTTGTCGGCCGCGTCGCGGACCGACGTACCACCGACGGCGGCGAGGCACTCGATGCCCATGTAGTCGCCGAGGGCGACGACGACCTTCTGGATCTGCTGAGCCAGCTCACGGGTCGGGGCGAGGACGAGCGCCTGCGGGACCTTCTTCGAGACGTCGATCGACTGGAGGATCGAGACGGAGAAGGTGGCGGTCTTGCCGGTACCGGACTGGGCCTGGGCAATAACGTCGTGGCCCTGTGCGCGCATGCAAGGTTCCCGTCAGCGACTTTGCCGCCCGCCTCGTCGCAGAGAGTAGTGACGCACAGCAACAACGGGCATGATCGCACGCTGCTGGATAGCCGACGGGCGCTCGAAACTGTGATAGCGAAGACCGGGTCAGCGGGGCCGATTCTTCCTCTCACCTTTTTCGAGCAGGCGCGACTCACCCGTAGGCGTAGATGCCACGGAGGAGCTCCGGCTTGAGCTTCATGTCGTCAAAGTTGCTGTAGAGGTCGCGTCAGTTTCGGTTCAGGCGGGCAAGTGCAAGCCGGCGGAGGCGACGACTAACTCGACAACCTGGTCCCAGCTGTTTGCGCGGGTTTCGTCAGTACGCAAGCCAGTCTAGGATACGAGCTCTGACAGCTCACTTGGACTCGATGAGACCCTCCTCGACCTGGAGACCGGCATCGGCCTGAGCCTCCGGCCTGCACGCGGCAACGAAAGTGACGCGTTCAAGAACGAGCGGTGTGGGCGCAGCGGTGACGCGGGACAGGCAAGGGAAAAGGGAGGTATGGCCAGGTCAGCTCTCCGTACTGCAGGTGCAAGGCGAGCTGCACGTTGTCGCGTAGGGATGGATCGGGCGAGCAAGTGCATGCTAGTGGTCATTATCGGAGGGGTGGCGCCGCCTTTGTCGCCTCGTGCTGGCCTCGCGTCGCCCTCGGCTAGAGCGCCGTACTGCCCAGCCAGCTCCTACGAGCCTAGTTTCCCCTTTGTACGGCGCGATTCCTCCCAGCGAGTCCGTGTCGCCGTAGATTCGCGAGGCGAGGAGTTTGCGCTTCGACAGCCCAGGCGGTTGTTCGACTCACTGCTGAGCCGCGGGAGCTTCGGACGCCATGATGGATAAAGCGGGAGCTTGACTCGTTCGTACAGTGACTATTTGGAACGTAAGAACGGTCCAAAGAGTGACTGTAGAGGTGTGGAGCAGGAACAGGCGCACGCGGCGAGAAAAAACTCAAGCCGGCTCGACTTTGCGCGAGCTCGCGCGCCTCGCATCGACCGTCTTCTGCACCGCCTCACCATGCCATCGACTACAGGCACAGCGGCACCTTGAGGCCGACTATACAACCGTCGATCAGTTCTGATGCGACCTTTGAAGCACAGGGTATCGGTCGAAGTGGCTGGTCGAATCTGAGCGTCATCGTCGGCCGCTGCTATACATACCGCTTGGCTCATGCGCTCGCTGTGTACATCTGCTCCGCTGGCCATGGCATCTTGCTGGTTCGCATGACGGTACACTTCGGTGGCCCCGCCGTACTTCAGCCAGTGGCATATAGGAGCGGGCCCTGCGCCTCCGCCAAGGGCTGCTTTCTGCTCCCTCCGAAGCTAGACGCCCTGTCGGACGCTCCCATAGCGCTCTGCGGAAGGTCATCTGGTGGCAGCGTTTGTATGCCAAACGAGGCCACACCACCCTCCGCGGCACGGCATGCATGCGTATCAAGCTCGGCACAGAGTGTCTGAGGGAAGCGCCGACTTCTGCCTCTCTTCCCAAGGCTGTCCGTAAATCGCTCGCGCGAAATCGGGACCCTGTCCGTCCCCCGACTCTGCCCTGATCCATCTCGCATGCAGCGCTGTTCCGTCTCATGATATCCCGCGGTCGGCGTCGGAATCGGGGGAGTTCTGTCGGATGGACAGACAATGGACACACGAATCCTTCGATTCGCAGCAGAACGTCCTGACGCACAAGCGTGCACGAGCTACCGCCGTCTGAACGGTCAAGGACGTCTGGTCAACGCGGATCATGACGGCTCGTCCGATCCCGCAGCTCCGGTGGGAATGAGTCCTGGGCGGCGACAAACGCGATCGCCAAAGTCGACCTCCGGAATCCATGGGACCCCTACGCGCTTACTCCACGGTGTTCTCGACGACCATCGGCGATAATATATGGCGGCGATCGAGATTTGCAGTGTGTGTACAAAGGACAAGTTCAAGTATGTACACGCTCTCCGGCCAAAGCGGTCGTCGCGAGAAAGGTTGCCCTTCCCTCGCTACAACTCCACCTTGGCGATCCTCGCGCCGGGGCGGATCTGCGGCTTCGGCTTGGCGACGCCGTCCTGACCCGTGGCGCCCTTCTCGTGCAGCGCCTTCTCCACATCCTGCGACAGCGAGCCGTAGAAGCCGTACCCGTCCGAGTATTCGAGTGGCGTCCTCGTCCCCGACCGCTTGTACTCTTGTCGGATCGGCTTGCCCGTCTGGGCGTCGATCTCGCCGGCAAAGTGGTCGACGAACATCTGCGTGGACCGCAAACGGGTCTCATCAGCTCAGATCCTCGTCGAGCCGGCGACAAGACGCAGCAAAAGACGCACCGAATTGGGCTTGCGGTTCGCTTCCTGGTGCAGCTGCTTCAGGAGACCCTGCATCTCGAGCAGGTACGACTCGAGCGCATTCAGGAAGCGCTGCGTCTGGCGATGCTTGCTCGAGACGCAGAACGAGATCGAGTCGCCCTGCAAATACCGGAGTCAGAATTGTGGAGGCCGAGCGACCCGACACGGGCTGCCCACCTTGATGATGTAGCCGATGCCGAGACCGTCGCTGACGACGGGACCGAAGCCAAAGTACGCCAACGACGGATCGCCGCAGTTCGAGGTCGACAGGGTCGAATGGCCGAGTTGAGCGTAGCCCGGGTCCTTGAACAAGTCGGGGATTTGAGCGGCGAGCTTGGCACTCAGCTCCGTCCCGGCGATCCCGTGCAGGCCATCCGAGTCCTCTCCATCTGAATCGCTCATGACGCCATTCGAATTTGAGGCGGACCGCTGGCGCTGCGCCTTTTGGCGTTGCTGCGCGAGGCAATACATCGCGTACAAGATGCGGTCGTGCCCGAGCCCAGCCGAGCACTCCTTCGTCAAGGCCGTGTGCGTCTTGCACGCCTTGCGCAGTGCATCGACCTTTTGCCGCGCCGAAGCGTCGGAAGCGAGCGTCTTGACAAAGTTGACCGCCCTGCCGGAGAAAGTCACGCTAGTCAACACGCAGGTAACCAAGACGGCGATCACGCAGGTAATGAAGACGGCGATCATCCGAACAAACTCACTCGGGCGTGACACTCCGAATCGCCTCGGTTCGGCCATGCAAGAACGCTTTGGTCATCGCCGGCTCGTACGTGGATTCGACTTTGCCATAAAGTGAGTAGTACGCCGCTTGGTACGCCATTTGCACGTAGGCGTCCGGCGAGAAGCCATGTTCTGTGCGGGTCGGGTCTGGCGTCAGTCCTGGGCTGCGCTTTGAGGGAAAGCGAGGGGGGGCGTACGAGTGATAGCGTTCTTGCCATACGCTTCAAAGTCGAGGGCAACCACCTCGTTCTGGCAGATCAAGTCCGACAAGCGGGTCTCGGCGTAGCGCTGCGGACGAGCCAAACCAATCAGTCTCACGCGATATCTGCGAATGCGACGACGAATCCTGCACGTACAACCGCCATCTTGAGATCGTGCGTCATGTTCCACTCGAGCTTTTTTGGTTCGGTATCAACCGTCTCGGGTTCCTCGCCTTCAATGGCGGTCTTCTTGCCCGGACCTCCCGTCGCCCAAGGCGACAACCGCGCCTTGAACAGGGTCCCGGCGCCCGACTTGATCGAGCGCGCGAAGCGGAGAATGAGCTCGGTGTAGACGTCGGCGACATAGCTTTGCAGGACGCGAGATCAGCAGCTGTCTCCGGAGATCCTGAACAAGGCGAGGCCTCGAGCACTCACCGCAGAACGGTGTGGCCGTCGACAGCGGAATGCTCAAAGCAAATACCGGCTGCGCCGTTCTGAGCAACAATGATCTGGAGCTGTAGGCAGAGGGATACCGGATGTTCAGCACACGAGACCACCTTTCCCTCATGCGATCCAGGATTTCTGCGCACCTTGTCGTACCACCGATTCGTGCAGGTGCCGACCTGAACGCCCTGCTCGAGCTTGTACGTCCCGCAAAGCATGTTGTTGCACATGTCGCTCGCCGACGCCGGGGTCGTGTCGTCGAGGCAGACGACAAATAGCGCCTTGTCGACTACGTCGAGGCAGAGCGCGTTCCCTTCGTGCTTCATGAGGCCTTGGCGGAGGTTCGCCCAGGTCGAACGACGTTCGGTCGAGAGGACGCCGAGAGCCTGTTGCGCGACTTGGTTCGGAGGCGTGCGCGCGGCGTCGTTCTGGATCGCAGTCAGGTTGGCGAGCAAAGCACGCTCGGTCAAAGCCGGCCGGTTCTTCGAGTCGAGCACCTGCAGGCGGAGCCATGAATTAGTCAGCTAGTGAGCCAAGGAAGCCACAGTCGTCAAGGGGGAGCAGGACCGACATCGAACCAGTAGAATTGGCCGCGGGCCATGACGACGACATGCTTCGACTCGGGGTCGATCTGCATCCGGCACCCTTCGCGCGTCGGGATCCGCGAGGTGCCAAACAGTTTCGGGTACTGGCTCATGTCGAGCGGGATCCCGCGAAAGTTGTCCGGTTCGAGTTGGGCGGTTCGGAGGTCATGGACGAACGCGAGCGAGGCGAGGATGAGCGAAGTCGCGCGCATGAGTTGGTTTCCTCGAGCCGGTGTCGGATCGTCTCTATAACGTGCGAGCAGACGTGAGCGCCAATCGGAGACTAGACCTGAGGGCGGGCATACTGACTCGAGGATGAAGAACGGGTTCAAAGACAGCACGACCGATTCCTGATGGGACAAGTAGCTGTGTGCTTCGGATCGTCAGTCTCGTAGCTGCAGGCGCCAAGAGAGCGCATGAAGCTCAGGACCCCGCAACGACACGCACCTCTCGGTCCACCATTCTTCAATGTAGCTCGCCCGGTTAGCCGCGTACTCCTTTAAGCGTTCGTGCAGTTCCGGGCCCTCGTTCTTCAGAAACCCGTCGACCACTCCTTTTGTCTGTTCGTGCTCTTCTGGAGACTGTCGGAAGCAAGCGGCAAGGAGCGCGGGGGGAGAGAGAAAGGCGGCAAGGAGGAGCGTGGCAGCGAGAAACGAAGGGTGTCAAAGGGAGTCAGCCCTAGGCTTGCCTAGCGCACGGTCGGCTCATACGCCTCCGAGACGCCTCTCGTGAAGGGCCGGGAGCGTCAACGCACCTGCAAGCCTTCGAGCGCTTTGACATAACGCTTCATCGTCTCCTCGAGCGGCGGAATCGGGAGCCTAGGGCGTTCCGCATCAACACGAACCGGTCAGCTCTGCGGTTCCCAGCTGCTGTACCAGTACCGCCCAGTTTGACGCACCTCGGAAGATTCTCCTGTCCTGCAAACGTCGTGCCGACGGGATATTCATGACCTTCGATGACGCTCGTTTCCGTCACCGTCGCAGGTCGGTAAGGCATGGCGAGAAGAGCGGGGCGGGGTCCTGGGCTAGTAAGCTGATTGTGCGGAAAGTTCGGAAATAGTGGTGTGTTTCAGCGAAGCGCAGGGGCAAGCGGCGCTTCACCGAGCAACTCGGATGTAACGGAAGCGGGGCAACTTTTGGCGAGAGCGGCGGGCGGAGGAATGACGTGGCTGCTTCCGCGATCCGTCGGAACGCGACATCTTCCGAACGTCCCCAAAGGCCGAGGCCCCCTGGTCGCTTTCACATGTCAACGCGCAGCTGGGCATTCCGGAATAGAAAAGCAAGCAAGCGAATCCGAATAGCAAAAACTCGCATTTCTTCCTCGAATTCCCCGCGGAAGACCTGCGGTGCGTCCCTTCAGTTCCGCTTCTTCTCGTCCGATCGCCTGCTCCGCTCCGGCGGCACCACGATGTCCTCTGGTCGGTCCGCTGCAGGAGTGGGCGGTGCCGTCCCGTTACTCCGGATCGAATCGCCGTAGTAGACTCCGAACAGGAGGATGACGAGCGACAAGACGAGGCCGAGCGAAGAGTTGACGGTCGAAGGCCAGACGGAGAACCCGTACTCGACCAAGGAAATGATCACGAGGCTGTCGTCGCCCAAGCCAGGCCAAGGGTCGAGGGTCAGCGTAGTCCTGGGCCGCGAGGAAAGAGGTTTTACTCGAGTCCGATTCGGCTGAGAACGGGGGACTTGGGGAAGAAAAGACGCACCAATGCATCGGCTCAAAGGCACAACTCGTACCCCAGCACATCCAGACGAGCGAGTGCGCGAACCATGCGTAGAACTGCGGGTGGAGCGACCGAGCGCAGACGACGCCGGTCAAGTTGGCGCAGAAGAACATGGTCGCGATGCCTGTGAAACAAGACCGCCAAATGCTCAGCACATGGTCACACTGGTATAGAGCCATAGAGTCCGGAGATTTGGAGTCGCCTCGTAGACTCACGCGAAGATGCAAGTGCTTTGCCCATCGCCGGCCGCGCCGTCGGTTTCGCCACTGCCCTCCTCAGTAACCTCTCCATTCCGCCATCCTCCTCGGCCCACTTGGACCCCCACACCAGTAAGCCGACCGCATGCGCACCAAGCAAGAACTGCGGCCAGCTAGGGTTCACGAACGCCTCTTCGCCGAGCCACCGCCAGTTGACCGTGAACTCCCACTCGAACGCGCGGCCAAAGTCGAACGCCTGCGCGAGGTAGCGCGAGCGGTACTCTGCCGTAGAGAGGAACGGCGCAGCGAGGAGGACCTGGGTCGTCAGGAGGACGAGGACGTGCTGGAGCAGAGCGAGCGGGGAGAAGTGGACGAAGACGAGGTAGAACAGCGCGGGGAGGAACAACAGCGTCGACATCTTGATCGACAAGGCGCAGCTGCGGACACCGCTCGAGGACGTTAGCGTTGCATGGTCAGAAAAGCTGCGTGACCGGCGGCAAGCGTACGAGAGGAGGGCGGTTCCGAGGAGCCATCTCTGCTCAACCCGCCGCTTCGCGACCCGGCCCGCTTGCGGATCGCTGGAAGATATTGAGGGCGCGGGAATCATGTATAGTAACAGAGCGGCGTAGACGAGGAGCATGACGACGCAGTCGTTGAACATTCGAAGCATGTAGATCGAGTGCAGGCGTTTCGAAATGCTCAGAAGAGGGAGGACGTAGGGCGGTATCTAGATAGGAAGCAGGACGGATGTGAGTGACGTTCAGTCTTCTGTCCATCGGCGACTCGCAGGGCGTTCTACGGCTGAGCCTGGTCTCCAAGTCGGAATGACCGTAAAGCCACTCACTCTGCGGTTCCGTCTGTACACGCCAAACAGCACGACGGCGAGCGTCGCGAGGTACACGCCGGCGAAGGCCCATTGTGCGCGCTCAAGGTGCTTGCCGCGGTCGGTCAGCCAGGACAGGGCCGAGTAGAGGTAGATGTGCAGCGCGGGGTAGCTGCGGCAGCGTGCCAAACCACGAGTCAGCGACGATCACTCTGGCGACTACACTCACGCTCAGCGACGACGCCCTCGAATGGGGGACGCCACCTCCGGCACGAGTCCCAAGTCTGGGGAGTGCCACCGACTCACTTTGCCGGCCCGCTCTCGCCTTTGAGCATCGCATAGTCTCGCTCGCCGTCGAGGAATGCCTGCGCCTGTTGCAGGTACGTGCTAAAGTCGATTTCGGTGTCTGTGTTTTGTGCGAGTTGCGAGTCAGTCTGGAGCTCGGCGAGCGGAATTTCGACGAGGCGGTCCCCGTTCAGAGACTCGAGGACGCCTTGAACCCAAACACGGTCCAGCTTGGTTTGTGCCCGCCTGCCTTGGGACCGCGTCGTCCTCGCCCAGCTCCGAAGACCGAGTCGAAAAAGGCTCACAGGGGATATAGCGGACGACAGCTGCGCAGAGGACCGTTTCGCCGGCCAAAACGGCGGCGGCGACCAAGTCGAAACAGCGATCATGGTCGGTCAAGACTGCAGTAGGGTTGTTCCAGAGGAATTGCGCGAGAGAGTCGCTCTTCTGCACCGTGGCGACGGCGGGAGCGGCCGAGTCGAGATCTGTGAAGCGAGACGACCTGTCGGAACGAGCGGCGGGGCCATCCTGCGACGGCGGAGGCGGTACAGCGAACATGGCGCACACAATTCGGCGCTCGTGATGGCCTGAAGGACCTCGCAGCAAGTGTTACGCGTGCAAGGGAGAGAGGAAAAGCGAGGCCGCGGACGACCCAAAGATGTCAAATCGGAAGTCAAGTCAACCTCTCGCGCCCAACTCTACTGCTGCCTCTCGAGGGAACCCGGTCGCGTGACTGGAGCGTGTCATATCATGTGCAAGGTACGCTGAACCTGCTCAACTGACCCAGCGCGCCCCGCAGAGCTGACAACGACCCGGTCCGAAACAGCACATCCTGAACGCCCAAGTCGCGATCCGCGCTCCGTGCTGCAGAAAGTGGTACGACGTACGTTGCAACGAGAGCGTGTGCAGAGGAAAACCCAACCGGAACTAACCGAGGGGAAACCTCTCGGGCCCTCCTGCCTGCCTGCAGTGCGCCGAATGCCACGGCGAACAATCCGACCACCCGCTCGCAAAGGCGCACGAGATGGCGTTCCTCTGCAAAAAATGCAAAAAGGCGTTCAGGAAGGACATGGAGGTGTACGAAGACTCGGACGAGTACTGCCCGCATTGCGACAACCACTACGTGCGTCC
Organism: Rhodotorula taiwanensis; assembly: GCA_002922495.1. Lineage (NCBI taxonomy): Eukaryota > Fungi > Basidiomycota > Microbotryomycetes > Sporidiobolales > Sporidiobolaceae > Rhodotorula > Rhodotorula taiwanensis. Next base: position 18,215 of record PJQD01000059.1, on the reverse strand, counting down.
TCTTGCCGCGGAATCGCTCTCGCTGCCCGGAGACAATGGCCGTCCGTTCTGCGTTCTGCGAGGATCTGACAGGAGCGTCCCTCGGCAGGTGATCGCCGCAAAGACGCCGAACGCCATGCTCGGCGTCGAGTCCGAAGACACTCGAGTGGACAACCGGTGCGTCCGCAACATCGGCTCGTGCAACGTCGCTCCGAGCGCCTCGCTACGTTCGAAAGGCATGACTGACAGTACATTCTCGTATTCCGCAAACAGGGCCATCAAGGACGATCGAGTCGCCGCGGACGGCAAGATTGACACGAGCGAACTCGACGAGTGGCTCACCCATCTCGACGGCGCACCCGGTCCAGCGACTACCGGCGGCGCAGGAGAAGCTCCATAGGACCCGGTTCGTCTCGACTTTATCTCACGCGGCTGGACCGCAGGCCGATGGACTCCGGCTCCTGGACCGCACACCACATCAAGTAGCTTTGTAGCAATACGCAAACCTCGTCGTTTTCTCTCCCCCTGGCTCACGTTAACGTCTCGACATGACCCGAATGAGCGGCCTGACGCGTAAAGGAAGAGCGCATTGCAGCTCAACGTTGGCTATACTAGTAAATGGGCGGTTCGAACCGATAATTGAAAGACGAAAAGAAGACGGGTGTAATCTCGAGGCGGAATCAGGTTCTTGTCGCCGACGGTAGGCCGACTGCGCGCCACGCAGGCATCGTCGACTCTTCCTGAAGCAGTTGGACCTTCCTCTCGAGGCGGCGGGTCCGCTCCTTCTCAGCCCAAAGCTGACTGCGAGGGTCCCGACGTCTCACGCCGACCGTCGAGACTGCGCCTGAGCCGGCTGCGGACGGTTGCTGCGCCCGAGACAAGTCGACGAGTCGAGGCGTGCAAGAGAGGAGGCGCGCCTCGCGCAAGAGTCGCTTGGACCGGACCGCAAACGACTCGGCCGCGAGCGGACTCGCTGACGGTGCCGCAGCGGTCCACGGCATGCCCGCCTTCGGAGCGCGTACGACGTCGGCGGTCGAGTCCACCGGTCCGGGTGACCGAGGCGGCGATGGCGGCAAGTCGTACGAAGGCAGCTTGTCGAGGTCGGACAAGAGGTCGTGCGATTTAAGGAATGCATTTTCGGACCGGAGGAACTTGACGGCGTTGCGGAGAGTCGAAATACGCTCGAGGAGGTAGGACGTTTCCATGTTGCCTTCGTACGCTGCTGAAGAGTCCCCATGGGCGGCGGCGGTACCTGCCCGACCGGATGCTCAATTCTCTAGCATCATCGTGAGATCGCTCAGACTCCGAGGACTCACCTTCCTTGTCCGTAGACGGTGCCGCTTGTTTGAGCTTGTCGAGCTCTTGCTCCATCGCGTCGAGGTCGCGCTGCAGGACTTCGTTCGCCTCTTCGTACGTCCGCTCTTGCTTCCGGCTCTTGGAGAGCTCCGCTTCGAGCTGCGCGAGCGCTTCGGTTTGCTTCTTGACGGCTTCGAGACGCTTCTCCATGAGCTCAATCTTGACGAGGCCTTCCTGGAAGGCTTGCTCCTGTAGGGTCTTCGTGATCAGTACGGGTCTCACTCCGCGCGCGGGCGGACGCTGACTCCGCACCTTGTTGAGCGCTTCCTGCGAGACGTTGCGGAGCTCCTCAGTCAAGCGAGCTACGTCCCTTTCTGCGCCGACATCGATCGCCGCCTTGGCCTGCAGGGCAGCGACTCGTTCGATCCAGGGCGCCGTGTACGAGACTGGCAAGAGTCGGGGTGGAGCAGTTAGCGATCTGAAGAGGAGCCTACGGACTAGCAAGATGACGTACGCTTGACGACGTGCTCTGCTTCCATCGAGGTCGCGAGGGCGGTGCCGATATCTTGCACGAGCTGGGCGAGCAAAGCGTTGACCTCGTCCAGCGGTCGCATGGACTGCTTGCCGAGCTCGACCGCCGCAATCTCCTTGGCGATGCCGTGTAGCGTTGTGAGCTGCAGGGTGTCCTTGGAGGCGCGGACTTCGTTGCAGTAGTGCCGCGTGTCGGCCGCAAGCTGTCTCGGCACGTCAACATTGAGCAGGCGCGTCACAGATCACTGGAAGGCGAGCTGACTTGCCTTGGACAGTGCAGACGAGATCGCAGTGCCATTGTAGGCCAGAGTTTCGAGGCCGTGGGCATGGTCGAGACTAGAAGCGCTGCCGTCCGAGTTGAGTTCCTCGAGTCGGCGCTGCAGTTTCCTGAAGCAGGCAACTATCAGCACAGACTGTGCAGGGCTAAGAGAACCGTACATTTGCTCACTTGATGAGCACCTTGGCGTTCCGCGACGAATTGACGATGGTCTGCAACGGCTTGAAGAGTGCATCGTCGAGATCGCCTCCGCCCAGCTCGATTTCGATGTCTGCGCGACATGTTTAGTCGGGGACAGAGTGACGGAGCAGGAACAGAAGAGTACGAACCCGGTTCTTGTGCTGTCGAGGCAATAGTCTGCTTCGCGAAGCCGGCTGCCGCGGCGATGGTGTCGAGGTCGAGGTCGAGGCTCGACACGCAAGCCATTTCGCGCTCGAGCAAGTCGAGCAGAGGATCGAGACCCTGCAAGGTCGACTCGGCAAGGTGCTCTGTCTGCAAAAGAAGGCTGCGCGTATGAAAGGGTGGTCAATCTCGTGGGCGACCGAGGAAGTTCGAGGTGGATCATCCGTACCCCTCCACATCTTTTGCGCAGGCAGTCTCCTGCAACTCCTCTTTACGCAGGGCTTCGACATAGGCATCGATGCGTTTCTCTGTCGATGCGACCTCGCGGTACACGCCGCCCATTCGGACGAAAGTATCGGCGGGGCAGCGCCGCAAGTTGGCGGAAAAGCGCTTGTTGAGTGCGGCAAAGTGGGCCAGCTTGCTTCGAGCCTGGGCATGGCGAACGTCAGCGTGCTTCATACACGGTAGCAGACGAGTAAGGCAGACCCGCCTCGCAGATCGCTATGAGGTCATCAGGGACAGTCCCGTCGAGTGCTTCGCCGACGTTGTGCTTCTGTTCGATGAAGCGTCCGAGCAGCGAGACCTTTTCGGCGACGCGCTCAAAGAAGAGCAATGCCTGCACCGCATCGGCGTCCGACTCGAAGAACGACGGCAGCAGATAGGGCTGAGGACGGATACGGGTTCCGTCAGTTGTCATTCTCTGTTCGATAATCGATTAGACGAGGCCGCACCTTGATGATTGACAGGTGCTCGCCGGCCTGCTTAGCTTCGAGCTCGCGCAACTCTAGGTCGATCGCCTTGACTTGACTCTTCAGCACGGTCGACTGCAGCTTCAGGTTCAAGTTGAGCATGGCCTGCGACTGGCTCGAGAGGGTCTGAGACTGCGTCTCCTGCGTCGCTTGTTGCTTGCGGAGATGCTCGAGATCACTGTGTCGGCACGCAAATGGGTCAGCAACAGGAGGCAGCCAGTCGACGGGTACGGGCACTCTCGTACCCCTGGAGTGAAATGACCAGCTCGCGAAATTGACCGATTGTCGTCTCGTAGTCGACGCAGTTGTCTTCGAGCAAGGAGGCTCGACGACGCAGCTCTTGGACTTGCAAATCGCGAAGATCTGGCCAGGCAGCGGCGTCAGCAGCGAGGCGCGAGGCGCGATTCGAGAGTCCGGCTCACCGAGCTCCTGCTGTAGCTGCTTCTCGGTCTCCGCATGAGACTCCTCGAGCTCGTCGGCGAGCTCCTTGAGCGCTTCAAGCTCTTCTACGTCGGCTTTCAGCACGTCGTTCTCCTGTAGCGGAAACTGCGGTCAGGAAAGGTCGAAGTGCCGGACGCAACGTCTCGGCTCACGTCTTGCAGGTGCATGTTGCGCTCCGTCAGCTCCTCGAGCATGTCTTGCGCCTCGGCAGCAACGTCGAGCTGCGAGCGGAGGTCCTCGATCTTGGCTTCTGCGGCGTCCAGCTCGACGGCCATGTTGTCGAGATCGCCTGCCCATCGAGTGTGTAAGCAAGGCAGCACGCGTCTCAGGGCTCCAGCCGACGTACCTTGCAAGTCTGCGCTCAGGTCGACCTCTTTCTCAAGATTCTCAATCTTGCGTTTCATCTCGGACTCGTTCTCGGTCGTCAGGTCTCGCAGCCTGTTTTTGTTTCCCGGCGGATCAGCATTGCGTACGAGCTCTCGCAATAAGCCAGCTCACCTGAGTAGCGCTTCCTTGAGGCGGGCATTCTGCTTCTCGACTTGCCGGAACGCCAAGGACGACGCGGCGGGTGTGTCGGCTTCGTGGTCTCCCTCCCGCATGCGGGCAATCTCGGCATCGCCGAGACCTTCGAGGCGGGCTGTACCATGTACGCATGAGTAGAATGGCCGACGGCGACGTGAGTAGAGTGGGACCGACCATTCTCCTCCTTCACGACTTCGAGTTCGACCTGGACCTCGCTCAACTTCTCCTCGAGCTCCTTGAGTTTCGCCTGGACGTCTTCGAGTTCCGACTCGGCAATCTCCTTGTCCAGCAGACTGTGCTCGACTTGTTCCTGCAGATCATCGAACTTGGACTGGACGGCGTCCCGTTCCGCCGACAGGTCCTTGTTCTGGATTGTCGAGACGGTTCCGGTCAGCTTCATACTCAGCAGAAAAGTATAGCTACTCGTCGACACGCACCTCACGCTTGAGCTCTTTGACCTCGCCAGTCAGTTCGGCTACTTTCGCCTTGGTCTTTTCCCTCGCGCGGTGCCATTCGCCTTGCTCTTCAAGCAGCCGGTCGAGGTCGCGCAGCTTGTCGCGATCTTCGGCACGGCGGCGCTCGACGATCGACAACTTGGCGGCCAACTCGTCGTAAAGCCGTTGCGGGACAGTCTGCGGCAAGAGCGTACGGGTCAGCGGCGTTCTGTTTCGAGCGGTTCGACCAGGGACCAGCCCACCTCTTCGAGCGGTCGGCGGACGTCGATATTCTTGAGCGAGAACGGGTCGTTCGGCGTTCCCGGCAAAGCAGAAGCGGCAACCGCTGGGGTCCTGCGCGCTCTGACGGTTCCCAGCCCCGACTCGTCCGGCATGTCGTCGTCATCCAGCGCGTCCGACAGTTCAGACCGTCCGTCCTCGTCTCCCGATGCCGTTGCGAGCGAGCGATGAGTACTCGAAGCGCGAGACGACGGCGGACCCGGCCTCGATTGCGGGCGAGACGCCGTCCCCGTCAAGCCGGGAGCCGGCGAAGTGAGTGGTCGTCGCAGGGCGGACGACGCGGAAGCCAAGCTGCTCGCAACGCTCGAGGTCGATAGGCTGCTGCTCGTGGATAGCGTCCGTCGCATAGTCGTACCGGCGCCTGGCGTCCGTGTTGCCCCGGACGAAGCAGGCGTCCCCGCTGGTCGCAGTCCAGTTGTCCGCGCTGCTCGAGGGACCGACCCCGTTCTCGAGGCCGTCGAGCCTCCGGGCTTCGCGAGCCGCGGCGTCGCAGTCGGAGAAGGTGAAGGTGGAGCGGCGTTCGGAGCTGGCGGGGCGAAATTGGCAGCGGGGGCCTTTCGCGCCGTCGATGGCGTGTTCGGAGCGCTCGGGCGGACGAGGCCGCTCCTCGGCGTTGGCGGCACGAGGCCTGGTCTTGACCGGGGTGTAGGTGGAGGAAGCATCGAGGTTCGACGTTCGCCCGGGATTTGCGAGGCGACGGAAGGTGGACGAGGTGGTGGCAAGAGCGATTGCCGTGGCTTGACAGGCGAGAGCGACCTCAACCGACTGGCCGCGGACACCGACGAGGCCGAGGAAGCGTGCGAGGAAGCGGCAGAGACTGGCCGAGTGCCTGGGGCCGAGGCAGGAAGGGAAGGAGGCCCCGAGGACGGGGTAGTCGAGGGAAGTAGGGACGCTCGCGGTCGGGCGGCCGCTGACGAGAGAGGTCGGCTCGGAGGTCGCGAGGATGAAGGCGTTGCGACCGAGGATACGCGCGAAGCCGGTCGCGGTAAGGGAACTGGTGCCGCTTCCGGTGCAGACTGCTCGGAATCGCAGTCAGCATATGAGTGGGGGGAGTGCACGAACGCAAGGGGGGTCACCTCTCCTCCAGCGCCGCTCGTATCGAGCACTGTGACCATACTCGCTCGAACAAATACGCCGTAGCCTTCGTCGCACGTAAAGTAGCGCGTCCCGGCGACGGACCCGTCATTCTTGCCGCCCGGTTCGTCGAGTTCGATCCCGACCCATTTCCCCGCCGCGAACGCCGTCTGACCGACGAAGCGGACTGTCCCAGTCCCGGCTGTGACTTGCACGTGAGCGCCGAGCGGGATGACGGCCGCCATCGGCGTCGCCTCGTGTTCGAGTCGATCGCGCAAACACGAGCGAACTGGACGACAAAGGTCGGCGTCAAAGGAGGACGGTCCAACGACGTGTGAGACGCGTCAATCCGTGCTCAGAGTGCGACTGCGACTTCCAGCAGGGTGTATGTGCAGCTTTATAGCGGTGCGAGCGCGGCGGGGCAGTCCGAGAAGCGAGGCCTGCGTTCTCATCACCCGGAGATAGCCTTTTCTCCGTGATCTCCGTATCTCTGTCTACATCTCCTTTGGCTAGCACAGATGGCACAAGGAATGACGCCTGTACCTTGTACACCGTAGGGACTTCGCGCAGCGCCTGAGACCAGTGCGACGACTCATGCCATGCTCCCGGCCGCCCTGCGGGCCGCGCGTGGCGAACTCGCGCGCAGCCTATACGATGTCTAGTCAGCACAGAGCGAGGTAAATATGCTCAGCCGCACCCGCTGATATCTAGTGATCCTGAGCAGCAAACACTCGCACGTGAACTGCATTCGCGACAGGACCGCATGTCCATGAGGTTTCCTCTTCCTCCCTCCTAACCCAAAGAGCCCATGGCAGCGAGATCCTCTCGCCGATCTCGACTCCTCCTACACGTTCCTTGGTAGATCTTGTCTTGGCCGTGTCAAGCGCTCCGACTCGCTTGCAGAGCTACGGATGTCCTCGTCGGCACGCTCCTCAAGCGCTGAGTTAATCGCCTCTTTGCCAACAAGTTACGCCGACTCGTACGACAACATCTGCTAGAATTTCGACATGTAAGGTCTATATCTGGAGCTTCTGTAGCGTCAAAAGCTCTGCTCGCAGCAAGTTTGTACCCGCAAAGGGCGATCCGAGAAGGTTAACACTCGTCCACGTGGGCGCCTTGCGGTTCAACGTACTGTCGAGCCTACAGCACGAGCCTATGGAGTTGACTGGCGCAATACCAGTGCGCCACCGAGGCTGAGGAATCGAGAAATGAGTTGCGACGATTCTGTTGAGTCGAAGCAGCCACAGCAGGCGCCGTGGCGTTAGCTTCGGTCCGCGAGACCAATCAGCGGAAGGAGACATCCGCACTGTCCGTAGAGCGCAGACACTCTCCCGTGGCTCAGAACGGAGGGCTTGCGGCATCAGGCGAAGCGCAAGGACGAGCTGGCGACTCGTTCGACAGGAGCGCATCTACCCGCACAGAGTCTAAGATGAAGCGCGTCCCCCGCAGAGTCTATGTGTACCTCCTAGCAAAAGCCATTCGTGCTTCACACTCGCCCGACCGAGGCTCGAGGGCGATTGTAGCGGGGAAAGAAAAGATTGCGGGGCGCGGTCGCACGCTCGGCCCGTGAGCACGTTCGTCCGAGCTCGCTAGGCCGTGCGACCGGTACAGCCCAATAGAGCATAGCTTCATCATCACATGGAGCTGAAGAGCGAAGTAGCTTGAATGGATAAACAAGCTCCGAAGCTGCGGCACGCAATCGGGTCAGCTTGGCCTCCGCATCATTCTTTCATGCGCACATCATCCTCGGAACAACAAGTCAACGCTTCGATATCTACACCAGATGGCACGCCTGTCTTCGCCCACTCGTCGCCACTCGAAGCGCAGCTACGACGCCCCAGGGCAGACGAAACCCGCGGTCGTTTGGGTGACGCGGGTTCATCTGCACGTCGGCGGACTGGACAAGCCCTCCTCTCTTGTCCCTATCAAGCACTCGAGTCAGTACCACCTCATCGACTCGGCGCGGGCGAACGCGCTCCGGCTCGGACTGAACGACGAAGCCGTCGACGACCTCGCGTCGTTCATCGAGCAAAGCATGCTCCCGCTCATTCTCGAGGCTGAGCGCACCGGTGTTGCCCCCTCTGGCGTCAGGGTCGAAGTTGACGACTCCGATGAGCCCGAAAAGGAGACCGACGCGTCCGGTGAGTCCGTGCGGTTGTTGTTGTTCGCCATTTGCCTCGCTCCACACTGACTGCGATTCTCGCGATCCTCTCAGACCGGCCAACGAAGCGCAGTGAGCCTGTCAAGGTTTCCTCTCAGTTGCTCACAGGCTGACGTGCAGACAGTGCGTGGCCGGCACGACGCTTCCCCGGCGGAACCGTACAAGATGGAGCAAGTTGAGGATGGCCCTCCGTCGTCGGTCAAGGAGGTCGACTCTGAGCGCGAGCCAGAGGCTTTCGATTGCGACGAGAATGCTATGGATATTGATGACCGCTTCGAGGTGGAACGCAAGGTCTCGTAGGACACCGCGCTGGAAAACTCATCTTGAGACTGAAGCTTGAATTACACATCGAAAACTCCGTATCTTCCTCGCGAATGTAATGTGTAATGTACAGACTCCGGTTCGGGAAGAGTCGAGGAAGATATGATAAAAGCCACGTCGGACGACCTTTCTTTGCTCAACGCATCAACGCATCAACTCTGCCTAGACCGCCTCCTTCTCGCTGTCGACGTGCTCGAGGTGGCCGACGGCGCCCGTGTTCTTGTCGTGAACGGTCGACAGATACGCGCCCTTGGTCTCGTCCTGCAAGTTCTCCTCGAGGCTGCGCGCGCAAAGGACTCGGAGATCAGCAGTGCCTCAGGAGGATGACCCCCTTTTTCGTTCGCAGTGGAGACTCACATCTGGCGGCGGTACTTGGGCGAGTTGCGGACCGAGGAGTTGCGGTACAGCAAGTCGATCTGTTCGAGCGAGAGGCCCTTGGTCTCGGCGACGAAGAAGTAGGCAAAGACAAGGCCGATCACGCAGCATCCGCCCCAGATGACTGCGGAGTATCCTCTCGCATCAGCACGCTGTCGGGTAGTAGGGCCACAGAGACCGACTCACAGAAGACGTTCGAGCCGAGACCAGCCTTGCCCGGGCCCTTATCAACGAGGTACGGCGTTCTAGCAGGCGCAAGAGAGTGAGTCGAGGTCTTCTCGCAACTCGCAGACATGCACTCACGCGTAACCGATAGCAAAGTTGAGGAGCCTGTATACGCATGAGGGCGTCAGCCAGAGATCGAAAGGACGTGCATGTTAGCTACGCACCACTGGGAGCCGGTCGTGAGCGAAACGCCGTTTGAGCGAGCAGCATTCGGAATAATCTCGCTCGTGATGACCCACTGCAGGACATCGTCGTAGTCAGTAACGTAGACCCTGTGCGTAGAGCATATCGATTGCAGAGCGTTGCCGCGCGAGCAGTTGAATGTGGCGTAGTCGGAACACTGCGATGGCGCCGCCTTTTGGCGCGGACTCGGACATCCGGACTTACGGCGAAGGGTCCCCAGATGGCAGCAAAGTGAGCTGTACAGGTCCTTCAGTCAGTGCGCATCCTTCTCAGGTAAGAAGGACGGACAAAAGCTCACCGATGTAGATGCAGGTGAACGCCACCAGCACTTTCTGGCCCGCCTGGTTGGTCACACTGATCGCAGCGCCCGTGACAGCCACAATGAGTTGGCAGACGGCCATACCGGCAGAGCCGTAGATGGTGGTGTAGCGGCGACCGAGAGCGTCGACAGCCCAAAGACCCTGTGTTCGATGCTGAGGTCAGCTACTCGCGAGCACGCACTCCTAACAACTGCTTGCGTACCGGAAGCGTCATTCCGACTGTAGTGGTACACTGTGTCAGCTTCCGAAGGCTAGAGAAGGAGGCGAAGCGCGCGAGACTGACCGTTGACGACATTGGTGGCGATGGTGATCAGGAACGGCTTCTGGATGCCCGAGTTCTTGAAGAATCTGCCAGAGGCGTACAAAGTGAGTACACCAGCTGCTGAGACCCTTGGATCGTACAGAAAGGTAGGCGGGCGGCCCAATCTGGGTTTCTCCGAGTCGCCGAAACTCACGTCGTGCCCTGTAGGTGGTAGGGGAGGTTAGGACCGCGCCGTTCATGCTATATACAGGGTCTATAGACGTAGGTAGTAGAAAATAAACTTTGGTTGCCGTAGGAGAACGTCGCGCAGCAGCGGGAGGTCAGAAGCAGTCAGCGCCAAGGCAAACGAGAAGGAAAGAGATGGAGAACTCGGAAAAAAGCCCCACGTTGATACCAGCTGTACAGTGGGACATAAGTCAGGTCAGTTGAGATCCTGCGATACGTCAGAAGAGCGGCGAAGGGCTTACAGAGCTGCTGGAGGGCCTGGAAGCCGATACCGGTCCTGTTCGGTTCGAAGGATTGTCCACGTCAGTTCGCCCCTTCCTCTGATTTTCGAGTTACTTGAAAAGGTGACGCACCAGACACGAAGCGGCAGGCGCGACTCGTTCGACCGCCACAGAAGTTCCGGATACGAGACCTTTCCGAGCGACCTCTCGTGGTGGACCGAAGCGACGATGTTGGCGAGCTCATCGGTGACGTACGGCGCGTCGATCGGCAGGCGAGCGAGGCGAGCGATCGACCGGCGGGCGCGTTCGTCGTGGCCGCGGACGACGAGCCACCGTGGCGATTCGGGGAGGACGAGGAGACCGGCGCCGAGGATGGCCGCCCAGATGAACTGTAGGTCCGACAGCGAGGTTAGCGCACCCCACTCGTCTTTCTGTTGCAATCGGCTGTGAGACGCACCTGGATGCCGATGGGGATCTGGTAGCAACTCGGGTCGTTCCGGGACTGCGTCCGCTCGACGACGACGGCGGCGATCAAGAGACCGATGGTCTGCGCGATCACGAGAGTCAGCACACGCAACTCTCGTCGTATCGAAGAGGACGCAAAACTCACGATGAAGAGCTGGTAAGCGCCAACGATCGCGCCTCGGAACTGCTTCGGAGCGGTTTCGGACTGGTAGATCGGGACCAAGCAAGAGACGCCTCCGACGCCGAGACCGGCCAAAACGCGTCCGACAGCGAAGAGCGGGACAGCCTTCGCGGCGGTCTGGCATGCGACTCCGGCGCAGAAGACGACGAGGTACGCGGCGATTCCGATCCGACGGCCGAGGATTGTACCGACTTGACCACTCAGGATCGCGCCGAAGAAGGTACCGGCGGACAAGATGGACGTGATGAGCGAGTCGGTGGCGGTCGTAATCTCCCGGACGCCCGCAGCGTTGGGTTCGCCGTAAAGGTTGATGACTGCCGGGCGTGACCAGAGTTGGTCGCGGGTCTGTACAAATTAAGGCTGTGCATGCACGTACAGTAGGGCATGGCTTTGACTCCCGAGATGTAGCCTAATAGGTGAAAAGTGCGCTCAAGTCAATCAGACGGAGATATCTCGGGGTCACCCGCTTGATCACGCCTACCCGTGTCATAGCCTGCGCAACGTTGCGGGAGGTCAGCATCGTCTGGTCTGAGGAGTAGAGTCGCGCGAAAGGACCTTACCGAAGAGGAACCCGCCAAAAGCAACAAACCTGTACAAGCGATCGCGAGAAACTCATCAGTCAGGCCATGCTGCGGACTGAAGCAGCGCCGAACGCGACAGACATTCCGACGGCGGCCGCCATCCCCTTTGAGGGTTCGCCTGCGATGTGCTTCATTGTGGGTTCTTAAGATTTGGCGCAGAGGAGGATAGGTGTGGAACTCCGGAAAGAAAAGGAGGAGGTGGCGGAGGAAACCAACGAAGTACGGCGAGATGATCCCTCGTTCGATAGCGGGACACCACAAGACAAGAGTTTCGATCGGCACTTCGGTTTAGACGCCGTTACGAGGCTTCGGAACGCAGTCGGGAGCGAATCAGATGAGGGGGGAAGGGCGTCCGAGAGCTGCGGACGGGCTGGACCACCCGCAGAAGTGGGGAAAATCCCGGTCGAGAGAGGACCGTGCATCATTTCGGATCTAGCCGCGGCACCTTACTGTGCGCGGGGTGAGGAGGCAAACAGCCTGTCGAGGGAGAGGTATGTTCTGAGGCAAGAAGGCATGGACGAGAGCGGACCGGAGCTGTTCCTCAAGCGAGAGGTAGCGTCAAAAGTCAAGGAGAGCAAGCGGTTTTCGCTCAGCAGCAGAGCCAGTCGAGCTATAGCTTGCTCAGCAGCCCCCATGTCGCCAGCTCCGTTCACTGTCGTGTTTGTGGGCGCAGGAGAGGTGCGGTCGTCGCCTCGCTCCAAGAGTTTGCCAAAGTCGCCGCGTCCTGACGTCGTCTTCCTCGCAACATAGATCAACTTTGGTTCGCCAGAGGGACCATGGAACCATTCAAAGCGACTAGAAAAGTACGTTCGCTCTCTCTGCTGTACTGCATCGGGCGCCTCTGTGTGTATGGGTGTTGAGACCGCTGCCCAACGTCCGCAGCCGCTTTGGTCGTTCGCTCGCCGTCTTGGGCATCATTGATCCCGACACGGCACGCGCCGAACTCCAGATTGCAGCCAAGATCAAGCAGGGCACCCACGGCTACGGCGAGACCGCGATCTGGGCGACTCCGGAAGCCGCAGGTCAAGCCCTCGCCGGCGAACAAGTCGACCTCGTCATCGTGGGCGCACCGCCGCACTTCCGAGGCTGTGCCGCTCCTCCCGCCGATCTCGACCTTCTCTTGATCGCCGCGCTCCCGCGCACGAAGCGATGGCTCGTCGAGAAGCCCGTCTCGGCCGCACCGCCGACCGCTCTCAACGGACAGGAAAAAGTCGCGCAAGCGTATGCAGACACGGGCGCCGTCGTCGGAGCGGGTTACATGATGTGTGCGCTCAAGGGCGTCCAGGCAATCCAGGAGATGATCGAGGCCAAGGGCTTGAAGGTCATGGGGACCGCCGCGAGGGTGAGCATTCGGGTCTTCTCCTTGCCCTCACTGAACCGTCGAAACTGACGTTCCTTGTGAATCGTGCGCAGTACTACATGGCCTACGAGTATGCTCGCAAGCCGGCATGGTGGAACAAGCAGATCTCGTGCGGTCGTGAGTCTCATCCTGCAGCAATCCTTCTCGCCCGCAAGCCGAAGCAGCTGACCCATTCTCGACCGCACAGCCATCGTTGAGCAGGCGACCCATCTCGCGTCGCTTTCTCTTCTATTTGGTGGTCCCGCTCGCCTGTCTTCGGTCCGGACGCACACCGTCGAACACGTCGATGAGCCAGGTCGACTCACCAAGATCGGCTTTGACGAGGAGACGAGCGTTGAGCCCGGTTCGCGCATCCCTCGGTACACATCCGCCGTGTGGAAGTACAAGAGCGGTGCCGTCGGTAGCTTGACGCACGCAGTCGCTTTGCACGGCACGACGTACGACACCGAGTTGGAGGTGATTTGCGACGGGACGACGTTCAAGCTCGTCGACATGTACACCGACACCCCGCGGTTGTTTATTCGCCAGTCTGATTCGTCTAGCGAGGGTGCGTGGGCGATATTCTTGCTCACACATATACGGCGGGAGCTGAGATCCTCCTCCTCCCGAATAACCTTTTGCAGTCGAAGTCCACGCATTCGCGAACGACGACCCGTTCCAGACGCAGATCGACGCGCTCGTCGCTGGACGGCCCAAGTGCACGTTTGAGGAGGCTCTCCAGACCTATCAGCTCACTTGGGCAATCCGAGAAGCTGGCGAACGGGAGAGGCTCGAAGACGCGCGGGAGGAGTAGGATAGAGATATGCACATAGAGGGATTACAGGCTATCGCCTCCAGAGCTGCTCGAGGTCTTTCGTCATGATGGTCCGAAGCGGCAGACTTTTTGATCGCAGAGCTAGCAGCTCGATCCCACAGAGCAAGCAGCTCGATCCGCTCATCTTCTTTGCCCAGCAAGTCTTGAGCTTCGAGATAGAGTATAGAATGGCAACGACAAGGGGAACTACTTCATTTGTTGGAGATCTTCGAGGGACTGGTTGTCAATGAGGCTGAGGAGAACCGGAAGGGGTGAACCATTGAAAGAGGGCGTCCAGGTCGGGCAACAACCCAGGTGCCTGCAGCGCATGAGTCGGCATGCCGTCCATCTCGGTCGGTCCGGCGAGCATCTCGAGAAAGTTGGTAAAGTCGGCGTCGAGCGGCGCCTGTTCGACTTGGGGGAAAGGCCGTCCGCCTTCGCTCAAATTGGCGACGGCGGTGATGATGGTCAAGCACCGCGTCGCGAGCGGTTTCAGCAACGCGTGCGGGATCCGCTCGAGGATCGACTTGGCCGACTGAACGACTTCGAGCCATTCGATCGCGCTCGGCGAAGACGGGCGGACCCGAAGCGCGATCAGCGGGAGGAAAGTCGACGGGATGACAAAGTGGCTGAGCAGACGCAACGGACGGAGGTCAGCGACTCGGCATTCGGCGAACAAAGGGACGCAGTCACTCACAGTGCATACCACAGCTCCATCATGCACCGGTTCCCGGACGATGTGTACCGCTGCACCGAGCGGATCACTTCCGCCGCGCATTCGACGCACTTGCCCCAGCACCGCTCCTCCTCGGGGCTGACTGGTCCCGGAGCGAGCGAGACCTTGAGGAATGTCTGTCGGAGGACGACCATGCGCAAGTTGTCGAGGCGCCAGGCTATCGCGTGCCGGGCAAAGTCGAACCAGGGAGGAGCGGCCGAGAAGAAGAACGGCGGCAGCGAGCTTTGGAACGAGTCGACGTCGCGATACAGCCGGAGGACGTCGTCGAGCGGGAGGAACGGATTCACGGTCAAGCAGTTCAAGACCTGGCCAGCGAGCTGGTGGAAGCAGGCTTGGTAGAAGATCGAAGAGTAGACTGTGGCACCGGACGAAGGAGCGGGCCGGACCGTCGTGGCTGGTGTGAAGACCGTGTCGGGAGCGTTCAAGACAGGCCAAACGTCGACGCCAAACGTCGGCAGAGTACTCGGGTGGCCGAACGTGATGGCCGCTCCGCTTTCGAAGCAGAAGAGGGTGTACCAGACGCGACGCCTGCCAGAGCACTTGGTTAGCACACCCCGCAAGAGGATGTCCCGATGCGCGGGCAGCCTCACCTCTGCTCCTGCTCGAAGAGGCTCATGCTCTTCGCCGACGCCTCGCAGTGCAGCCCGAGGTTGATCGCCATCCGCAAAGCGATGCCGAGGAAGACGGTGCCTTGCGAGACGTGGTTGAGCTTTTGACTCAAGTTGGCGAGAAGCGTGAATGCCTGCGGTGAGCGTGGTCAGCCACTGACGTCGCGATCGAGAGGACAATCGGGAAGAGCCGCGCACTTGCACCGCCGTCAGGCTGCTCGTGTCAAACATGGCGGCGCTGACTTGCGCAACGGCCTTGTCGTACAAACACAGCGTCTCGCTGCCGTCGCCCGAGTCGCCCGAGACACACATGCTGCCGAGGCCGAGAACGGCGGTGTGCAGCAAGGTCCAAGCGGCGCCGCCCGTTCGAGGCACGATATCGCCGAGCTGAGCCCGAAAAGTCGCTTGGTGTACGAGCGGATACTTGATGTGGAAGATGGTAAAGTACGCTTCGATGTACGCGGCGAGCTGGTCCGCCGGGATTGAAGCGCCCGCGCTAAACGTTGACGAAGGAGAGGTGACGCCCTTTAGGGTCGCTTTCGATGCGAGGTCGACGTCCGACGCGCACCGCTGCAGGAAGTGGAGTAGTCCGGCGCCCGAGAGAGAACCTGCAAGAGACCGATCGTCAGGTGCGAAGCTCGGAAGGGGGCGACGGCAGCACGACAGCCGCACCCAGATAGCTTGACGAGGTCGAGCCGGCGTCGACGGTGAGAGCCCCCATGCCGTCCTCGTCTGTTTCGTGGACCGCTTCCGAGTGACCGGTACTCGTAACGCTGGAATGTGTTACCGGCGGTGGCGGCTCGAGCGGTTGCGCCGAACTGGAACTCGCTGAAGCTGGATGTCCGAAAGTTGATCCTGAGATGGCCGAGCTCGTTCTCGGAAAGTTTGACGCGGCAGAGTGCGGTGCGACAGATGAGCCGATTGGTCTAGGCGGAGGAGGAGGGAGGACGGACGGCTGCGCGAAAAGAGATGGCAGCTCCGGTGGCGGGAACGTTGGCGGTCTAAGGCCGGAGGCACCGTGATCGGCAAATGCGACGTCGCCCGACGGGTCAGCTGGAAGGTGTGATGGACCGGGCTCCGGTCTCGGCAAGGTGAACGACAACGGCGGCGGGGCGGCAGCGTCGACGTCGCCGTCGCCGCGGGCCCCTGATGGCGGTACAGCTGTCGGGCCTCGCGGCGGGAGAGCACGCAACAGGTTCGCCGAATCGTCGGCGCTCGTCTCGGCCTGTTGCTTGGACAGGAGCGCTTCGAGGCGTCGGATCCGGGATTCGGCGGCGTCGAGGTTCCGGCGAGTCAACGGCGTCCGGACGATTCGCGAATAGATGCACTCGTGCTTGTGCTGGAGGCAGAACTCGCAGATCGGCACGTCACGCGTGCATTTGACTGTGAGAGGGCGAGGGGGGTTTCCGTGAGTCCTCCCGACTTGTCGACTTTGGGTCGCGCTTCGCTGCCCTGCTACCTACGTTTGCGGCGTTTGCAGTACTCGCACTGTCGTCTCGGACGATCGGGGTCAATCCCGCGATGGGTTCACGGCGGCGGGGAGCATGAGCGACTCACGGCGTACTTGGCCTTGCCGTCGACGAGGTCTTCCTCTTCGAGTGGAGCGGCCGAAACGCTTCGCTCGTGGTCTGCCGGCTCGACCGACGCCGAACCCCTCTGCGGCGGCATGACTTTTGCCCGGATGTATGGTGAAGGTTTCGTAGCGGGCGGGAGCCTGCGTGTGCGGTTCAGTAGCGTCCGGACTGGGCGAGGCAGGCACAGCCGCAAATTTCAGCGAGATGCGGAGATCAGAGCAATTGAGGGGAAAAGGGAAAACAGTGGGGGCGCGAGGGCGAGGATCGGCATGCATGAGTGTCGTCCGCAGCGGAGTCGAGCGGAGACGTCTGCAGCGATTACAGGCTCCGCTTTTCGTGACCTACTGTAACTTGCCGTGATCGAGCGAATTCGAACGACAGCGAATCCAGCCCCCGAGGGACTACTGAGGTAGCCCACGCGCGAACGACCATGGACGGTCATGCAGCGCACCCGCGAGTGAACGGCACCAACGGGACGACCAAGCGGACCAGGACGCACACGCCTGCCGACCCGCACGCGCTCGCTGCAGAGCTGCTCGACAAGGTCGAGGCACTGCAAGGATTGCCAGATCAGGGTCCGCGGCGGTACCTCGTCGGTCTGGCGGGCATCCCTGGGTCGGGCAAAGTGAGTGACGCACTGCACTGTCGCCGAGTGCGCGCCGGGAGCTGACTCTCACCCGGACGACGGTGCTCGCAGTCCACTTTCTCGGGTGCTCTGCTCGACGCCTTGAATGCGCGAGGACCGGCAGCCGCCCTCGTCCCGATGGACGGGTTCCACCGGACTCGGGCTTCGCTCGCGGCCGACCCAGATCCGGCCTTCTCCTTTCAGAGACGAGGCGCACCCTTCACGTTCGACCCGGACGCTCTCCTCGCTCTCGTCAGGCGATTACGGGTCGAAGTGCGGCTGAGCGCGCCGACGTTCTCGCACGCCGCCAAGGACCCGGTCGACGACGCGATCCAGATCGACGAGCGACATCGCATCATCCTCGTCGAAGGCTCGTTCCTCTGCCTCGATGTAGAGCCATGGCGGACCATCTCGCTCGAGATGGACGAGCGGTGGTTCTACGACGTCGACGAGGCGACCGCGTTAAGCCGGGTGATCAAGCGGCATGTCGCGGCGGGGTTGGCGGAGGACGAGACCGCCGCAGAAGCCAAGGCGCTCGCGAACGACGTCCTGAACGCCAAGTTGATCTTGGAGAAGCTGGTTGCGCCGGACAAATGGCTCGCCGAGATGCCCGCTTCGTAGGGAACTGGTAAGTAGACTTGGTGGCAATTCACTGCGCCGTGCGCTCGGCTCCGAGCATCGCCATCCCGCCCTGCTCCCGGTTGAAGCACTTGCTAATGCAAGGGAGGAGCAGTTCTTAGAAGCTCGAGCCAGTGGTGACGTTCGCTAGCTGGTGGCGCGACGGTGTGGCCCGAGAAACTTTCTTCCTCTCGAGACGAGCCCTCGCGCTCTCCTTTGTCGCTTTGCTTGAGAGATCATCAGTCTTGCGTCTGCCAGGTGCCCGGACTACAACGCCGCGACTGCTGTCATGGGCCCGGTTTGACCTGAGAAGACCGCGACTTTGGTCGACGCGCCACGGGGAAGTCGCGACACTCGAAGCCTGTCCATGCTTCGGAGACAGCTCAGAGCCAAGCCATAGCTTGCCTTCATCGTAACCCCCCCCCCCCCCCCCCCC
>PJQD01000058.1:0-137495 GCA_002922495.1 Rhodotorula taiwanensis | reverse complement strand
ACCCTAACCCTAACCCTAACCCTAACCCTAACCCTAACCCTAACCCTAACCCTAACCCTAACCCTAACCCTAACCCTAACCCTAACCTAACCCTAACCCTAACCCTAACCCTAACCCTAACCCTAAGGATCACGGGAAACCCGACCTCGCGTCCCCAAAGCACGCAGACCGCTCGATGACGAGGAGCGGCTAGGAAGAAAAGAAACAAGAGAGACTCACCGTACACCTGAGCCATTGCCCAGACGCCATCACGGACACTCCCAAAGACCCCATCCCGCCCGAACAAAGCCCCAAATAAAGCCCTGTCACGCGTGAAGCAAGATCAGCCGTCACAAACACGACCAAGCAAGGACCAAAGGCAGGCGAACAATGCACCAGCCTCCTCACCAACCATGCAAACGAACCTGAGTACAGCCTTAACGACCCTGGCGAGGTCGGCGTGGAGCTAGACAGCCTCCAAGCGCCAGTAAAGCAACCGTTCGACGGGCGGGTCTGCGGGCGGGCACCGCAACTCGGTCAGTTCTTGCAGCAGCTAAGCGTGACTCGGAGCACGCACACATTCACGGTTCATCTCCACTGTTGTCAGGTTGAACTGACCGAAAGCCGAGTCTGTAGAGAAAGAAAAGGGTCAGCCAACGGCGCTCGCACTGCGCGGCCCTTCCGGCGTCCCAAAGGCCAGCCACCGCAAGCAGAACACACCACACACGTCCAAAGACCGTCAAGACCCGTCCATTCTCCTCGCTCGCCGTCCCCAGGCGTCGAATTGCTCGAGCGAGATGACGATCGACTTGATGATGATGAGGTCGGTGTGAGAGCGGCGAGCCGAGGCGGGCGTCAGAGAGGTCACGGTTGAGCTCTTGAAGGTGTCATGTCAGTACTTGACAGGCAGAAGGGCCAGAGGAAGCGCAAATGAAGCAAGTCCAAGAGCCAAGAGAGGGAGGGAACTCGAGGTGGAGAAGAGACAAGACCGACGGCATCGAGACGGGGCCACAAAGCCTCGCTACGCTCAGGCTCGCTGCGCTCGCAAGCTGGCTCAGCTCTGTCCACTCGTTGCGCTCGTGGCCAAACGGCTTTCTAATCCGACTGCTACGCCCGCCCAGACTTCAATCCGCTCCGAATCCGTTCCTCGGGATTCCCCCCTGTGCATACAGCCGGGATCGGTCCGTCGGGGCGGGATGCCGTGACCACGGTCCGGGTAGATTTGTTGTAGAGTCGGCGGAGTCGAGCCACGGTTCGACGCTGCGCTGTCAAGTCGTCGTGTCGAGCAATGCGCGGTCATGTCGAACAACGCGCGGTCGCGACGAACTGGCGTTTCGGGCTGGACAAGGGGCGTCAGAGGGCCGAGTGATGGCGATACTGAGTGTAAAGTAGCGTGCGAGGGAGACGGAAGCCGGTGAAAGTCGAACTGACATGACCGAGTCATCGAGATCTGCCAAAGATTGCGGCGGTCAGCGAGCGCAGAGAACGAAAATAACGGCTCTAGACTCACGAGCTGGACACCACGCTCGAGCTGTTGTCGTGAATGAGCACCGTGAGGGGCGGAATCAGCTGCTCGATGCTGGCTCCGACCGGAATCGGCTGCCTAACACTCGGTGCGACCGGAATGCACTGCGGGAACGATCAAGACGGTCAGCGGATTACGCATCACGGCAGCTCAGGACTCGCTCAAGCCGATTCGTCTCGACGGCCAGCGCCGAGCTCAAGTGAGCGCCCCCGAAACCCGACTCACTCGAGAACCGACCGCAGGACCGCGACTACCGCAACACGACGCCCTGACCGCGAACCGCCAAGTACGCCTGGACCACGGCCGGCTGGAAGGTCTTGATGACGTCGTACACCTCCGGGTTGTGGTATCGTAGCGTCGAGCGCGGATCTTGGTACTTGGCCTGCGAGTGCAAGAACGCGGAGAGTCAGCGTGCGATGCTCCGGTCTCAACGAATCGAGCCGACACAGCTGAATCAATGCACGGCTCGATCAGGTCCCATTCGCCGGACGCAACGCACCTCAAGACCGGTCACATCACAGTAGCGCTTCTGCGGCATGAGCGATGGCGGCGCTTCGACGGTTGAGGCTGCGAGCAAGGGAAACGGAGTCAGCTTCTCCCAGTAGTCTGCAAGCGCGATGCAGCGAGAGGAACCTCGCCACATGCGCCATTGAAAGGACCGGAGTGCCGACTCACCGCTGACGACCTCTCGCGACACCGACCCGACCGCACCGGCAGCCTTGCTCGCCTCGAGGACGCCATCAACCCGCTCCTTCTCGAGCGCCAATACCTGCTTCAACGTCTTCGTTCGCTTCCCCGTAGCAGCGTTCCGTTGAAAGTTCGGGTTCTTGAAAGGTCGAGGTGCATCGGCGAACGAAAAGTCGTCGGCCGTGTACTGCGGGCACGTGTAGAGTTTGTCAGTCAAGAGCAGCGGATGTTGATAGCATGCCCACCCTGCCGGCATGACCTGCGACGCCCGGTGTGCAGACTCACGGCGTTCGAGACGGAAGGTGACGCGCGTTCCGACGTCGACAGAGAGCGCTGCATGGCGTGTGGGTCGGGGCGTAGAGAGGTGCGGGATGATTCGTAACTAGTGTAGACGGCGTGCGATTCGGAGCAGGCCGATACAATGCGAGAGAAAGTGGCAGAAGACGGCAGAGATTGGCGACACTGCCGCGGAGTGCTACTGACTGACGCCCGACTAGGCTATAGATCTGCGCACAGAAGCAGTACACAAGGACTCGAAAGGAAGCCAGACTACGAATTCGTCTTTCGCAGACTCCGAGAACCCCAACTCAAGCCGAGGAACAGCGAATCGAAGCCTCGCTCCGCTCGGGCTCGCTTCGCTCGCAAGATGGACCCTGCTCTCGCACGACAATAGCCGACTCGCTGCGCTCGCCCACCTGCAAAGTAAGCGCAAGATGCAGGGCATGCGCTACACCACCTCGGGGTCCGGATCAAACTCGCGGAGGACAAACAGCTGTTCGTCGACGCGCTGTTCGGCGACGGCGATCGCCTCGAGGACCTTGTCGAGTTCGACGATGGCGGCGTTGTCGCGCGCCGAGAGCAGAGTCGGGTCGGCGCGGACGTCGGACCGTTCGCGCTTGTCGACGAGGCCGCGGCGCTGTTCGAGTTGGTACGCGCGCTGCGCCTGCAAGTTGGCGAGCGCCTTGTAGTGGTGGTGGACGAGCGACGTGACGACCTTGTTAAAGTCGACGAACCACAGGTAAATCGTCCGGGACGGCGCGCGGTCGGCCGAACGCGGCACCTCTTGCGGTTCGATCAAGCCCGACGCCGACAAGTGCGACAAGATCTCGCGCGCCTCTTTCACGGGCAGGAACGCGAGGCGGGCGAGCTGGCGTCGTCAAGGGCGTTCAGGCGGCGGATCGAAGGAGCGAAACAAAAGTCAGGGTGGCGACAGAGATCGTCAGCGCTGAAACGAGCAGCAGCGCCACAAACGCAGAGTTAGGGACGCACATGCTTCTCTTCGAGCTTGCCCTTGGCTTCGAGGATCCGCCAGCACCGGATCGCCTTCTCGCCGAGCTTGTCGCGAATGATGGCCTCGACCAGACTCCGCTTCATCGCCTTGCCCAATGACGACCAATCGACGACCCACTTTGCGTGCGTGCTCTCGCCCTGTTGCTGCAGGAATGTCTCTTGCGTCGACAGCCCCCACCGGTCGAGGCCCGACAGGACTTCGCACGTCGCGAGGATAAAATCGCCGGCGCGCTCGCGTTTCGGCGGCCACGAGTGGTCGCTCTTGTGCTTTGCGAGCGTGTGCGACAGGTCGGGCTTGTCGGCGAGGCGGTCGTAGTACGTATTGATCTCGTGCAACGAGATCGGGCCTGTTTGCGTGTCCGTTGGGTCAGCGTTCCCCGCGCCCGCACACACGAGTCCAAACGGCGGTGCGCACTGGAGCGAGGTTCCGACATGCTGTCGGTCCGAGTCGTGACGATATCCAGGATGATACCGAGTACGGCGGCGACTTGCGGGTTGTACAGGTCCGCGGCAAAGGAGCGAAGGAGCTGCATGCTCGGCACGGGTCAGGACCACGATCGAGTGCACACGAAAGAAGCTCTCTGTACGCACCTGCGCCCGCCAACGGAGGTGGAACCGCTCCTCGTTAATACGGTAAAACATTTCTTCCTGCGAGATGGCGAAGGAAAGTCAGCCGAGGCCAGGTCGACCCCAGAAGAGAACTGCTTCGACCGCTCACCGGCAACGGCCGATCGACGTGACTCGGCATATCGTCGTCGTCACTGCCCGGCTGCTCGACATCCGAGTCGTCATCATTTCGGCCCTTCCTCGACTTTTTCGACGGCGAGGCGGCGCCTCCCTTTTTCCGCTTTTTCCGTTTCGGCGCGTCGTCCTCTTCCTCGTCAGCCTGGACCGCATCGATACCCTGGGAGTGCCGAATGTACGAGTCAGCGGATCCCACGTCCTGCGCAAGTCTGTCGAGGCGCACCTTGCCCTTGGCCCTGGCGCGCTCCTCTTCGGCCCACGAGATTTGTTTGTCGCGGAGCTTGTCCTTGACGTTTTTCAGGTCCTTGGTCATGGGAATGCCTGCAACCGGAGCCGTGGAGAGTCAGTTCTCCGAGCCAAGAGAGACCGGACCGTCGGACTAACCCTTGATGAGCGCCTTGAGTTCCTCTTCCCATTTGATCTCGAGCGAACTCGGCGACAGTTGCGAGCCGGGCGTGACAATCTGTATGTAGCCCTGCGCGAAGGCCTTGTTGACGAGTCGTTCGGCGTCGTCGATGGCTGCGTGGCGGCGTCGAAAGCCAGTCAGCGCCCCCGGACCGTGTGAACAACGAGGAAACCCCGCAACGCACCCTCTTGCTGTTTCCGCTTGCCCTTGGGGTCCGTCGCCGCGGCGTCGTCGAGCGCGAACGGCAAGCCGCGTTCGAGCGCAAACTGGGCGCGGACGACCTCGTACAAGTCTTCGCGGCGGAGCATCCCTTCGCGCCAGAGGACTTCGACGACCTGGGCCAACTGCGGTCCGCCTTGGCGCCACTCGTGCGCCATCTCGGCGTACATGCCTCCGCGCATCCTCCGTTCGATCGCGTCGTGGTTCAGCTCGTACAGCTCGGTGAGCCGTCCCGCGACTTCGGTTTCCGAGTGGAACAAGAGGCAGTGGGTCGACAGGATCAAGAGGGACGCGTGGACGAGCGAGGGCGGCAGCGACGTCAACCGAGCGAGTTGCGGGAACGACAGCGAGCCTCGGAACAGCAGGATGCTGGCAATCTCCTGTGCGCGCAGGGAGGAAAGCGAGTGAGCGAGTGAGCGAGCGGGAAACCAAACGAGACGGCTGACGCACCCCGACCGCGGCACCGAATTGCTGGTAGATGACGTGCTGGAGCAAGCGGGACCGCTCTGTGCCCGACTGCGTCGACGACGACATCTCGTGTGTGTCGTCGAGTCGAGCGTTGCGCGAGTCGAGAGGGAGAGCTAGAGCTCGCTAGGCAGACGGGGTGGCGCTGTCTGAGAGCAGGGGAGACCTTCTTGCGACTATGTGCGAGTCACTCGATCGCCGCAGTGTGCCCGTCTGCAGCGTGAGTCGGGTAAGAGGAAATCGGGGCGAGTTGGACTCTCGCCGACGACGATGAACACACGCCGGACGACACTCTCCCCCTTCTTAACCACCCTAGACCACTAGGCCAGGATGTTCAAAAAGTGCGCAGACCTTTTCGGGCGCAACCCTACAGCAGCTGACACTCCGGACACCTCACCTCAAACCTCGCCGCGCCAAACCTCGCCGAAACGACACCGCCGTCAAACGAACGCAGCTTCACGCCCAAGGAGCACATTGCCGGCAACGCGCCGATGAAGTCGTCCGCGCAAAGGCAGATCCGCGCCAAAGTCCTCGAGCAGATCCCGTTCCTCGCCCACCCCGCCGTCGCACCCGCTCCCTCCGCCCCAGTCGAACCGTCAACAGCGGCAGCAGCAGCAGCAGCAGCGGAAGCGAGCGACTCGGAGGATGACGGCGCCGGCAAGCGGAAAAAGGGCGCCGGAAAGGACAAGCGCGGCGGCGGCGGCGGCAAAAAGGGAGGCAACAAGAAGGGAGGCAAGCGAGACGACCACGCGGCGGCGGCGGCGGCGCCGGTCGACGTCGCACCGCAAGCACAGCCTGCAGGAGCAGCAGACTCGACCGCGGAAGACGAGGCGCTGACGGTCCTCGACCTGATCTGGCCGAAAAAGGAGACGCTCTCGCTCGTCAAGTGGTCAGTTCTCCCTGCCCCACGTGTGCTCGGACGTGCGACTAAAGACCTACGTACACACGCAGCCGGGATCACATCTCAATCTACGCCGTCCACGGCGAACCGCTCTTTTTCCAACACTTCGACGGCCCGTTCTACCCGACCCTCAAGATCCTGCATCGCTGTGAGTTCACGTCATGCCAAGAATCGCGGTGCTTGCACTAGCTCGCACGGTGTCGTCGGGACCACGACGCCGCAGAGGCTCGAATCGCGGGCCAGAGGCCATGTCTCTCCGAGCGACAGGTACCGAGGCGCATTCACCAGACGGCTCTCCAGCCTTCCACGCTACACATAGCCCACTCTCTCGAGGCCGCACCGCTGACCTTTACCCGTGCGCCGCAGTCCCGGACATGCTCCCGCGCGTCGGCGTCGACCGTGGCGCGATCAAGTTTGTCCTTGCCGGCGCCAACATCATGTGGTCAGTCTCCGAGGTTGCTGTCGCAGTGGTCCTCGCAGCCTCGATCCCTGAAGAGTCGTCAGACCTCGTTCACTGACCACCCGAAACTCGCTCGCCCCCTGGCGACCGCAGCCCCGGCATGACCTCCCCGACCGGTTACCTCCCTCCCTCTTCAGCCAACATCCCGTCCGGATCGCCCGTCGCCGTCCACGCGTACGGGAAAGAGCACGCGCTCGCGATCGGCTTGCTCGCCATGTCGACCGACGAGATCCGGAGCGTCAACAAGAACATTGGCGTCGAGAACGTGACGTTCCTCGGGGATGACCTCTGGAAGGTCGAGCGGCTGTAGAGCGCCCGTGCTGTATGCATCGAAACCGAGCGCATGTTCGTCCCTGTACCTCCTCGTGATGCCGACGAGAGCTTCCCATCGGACCTACTATTCATCCAGTGCGTCGCTGCTCGCCGCCTTTCGCTGCTCACCCGAGTCCTACGCAAGCTCGAACCTGGAGGGCACTACTGCATCTATACATTCAGGCACTCCCGACACGCTACACAGTGTTGAACAGCCGGTCGCCCGAGTCTCCGAGTCCCGGGACAATCATGCCGTCTTCCGAAAGCTGCGGGCGGGCATAGCACCGTATCAGCAATCGCCTCGCCGCGAGCATGACACGGGCAGAGACTCACAGTCTCGTCAATGCCGCAAGTGTAGATTTCCAGTCCCGGGTACGCCTCGGCGACGCGCGTCAGACCAGGTTTCGAGCCGAGGACGGACAGGACCTTGATTTGCGAGATCTGGAGTCCCCAGTCGAGCTGCGCGAGCAGGAAAAGGCGTGAGTTGCCACACTCTCAAATACCAAGACATTCGAAAGTCATCTCGACGACGGGCTCCGATGTCAATAATCCAGAGCACGCAACGCACCAGGATCGAGATGGCGGCGATCGCGGTCCCACCGGTCGCGATCAGCGGGTCGAGGAGGTACAGCGTGTCGACGGTCGGTGAAGGCGGCAGCTTCTGGTACTGCGGGCGCAGCCAAGCTTGAGTGACTGGCGGTCTCGAGGTTCGAAGCAACTTCTGGCACGGGGCGAACGTACGTATTCGACGGGCTGAAGCGAAACCTTTTCCCGGAACAAGCCGAGGTAGAACACGCTCGCTTCCGGAAACAAGTCGAGCAGAGCTGCAGTGTGAACGAAAGTCAGCTACGAGCTCCTTCCTCAGCACGAACAGGATAGCACTGACAATCGGTCATCCCGATTCCGGCGCGGAGGATAGGCGACAAGCCGATTCGGGGTGCGATCGCCTTGCCCGTAAACTCGGTGATCGGACTCTTCAGCTATGGTCCAGTAGGACAAGGTCAGCGATCCCTCCACGTATCGCCCCCGAGAGAAGCGTGTGCCGCACAACATGCGCGCGCTCGACTAAGCACGGAGGGGTGCGCCACTCACACCGGGCAGGTCCTTGAGGGGCAGGTCCCTCGACGCCTCGATACCGAGCAAGGTCGACAGTTCCTTGACGAGAGAACGGAACCGGTGCGAACTCGTTTCGACGGATCGGAGTTGTGACAGCTTGGCCTGGACGATCGGGTGTTCGACAAGGTTGACAGACATGGCTGTGTAGCGTGTCTAGGGGTGTGTATAGGGGGGTGTGAGGCGCGAGAAACGACGGATCGGGAGATCGGGTGGGAAAAGTGGGGCGGCAGTGGGCGACGATAAGCAGGAGCTGGGCGAGAGCACAGGAGCAGCCTATTCAGGACGAGTGTATACCGAGAGAGTGCAGGAGCGTAAGAGAGAAGGAGAGCGCGTGCAGAAATGAATGGCCCTGACGGCGGGAGAAGCGGGCGAGTCGGAAGCGGCTCACCCGCGCGCGCTCTCTCTCCGCACACCCGCCCGATAAAGTCGCCGCTCGATTGATACGGTCCACAAAGCACACATTGCAAAAAAGAAGCTTCTCAGTTGATAAAGACGTCGAGGCGCGTCAATTGCGAGTACGTGTCACTCGATAGGCGGTACCGGAGCTGCGCACCCCGAAGTCAAGAAAAATCAGCCCTGGTCCTGCGCACCGACGCAAAGACTCGTAACCAAACGCACCATGCCGGCAAACGTCATGAGGCTCCGGGCCTTGGCGCGGTACTCTTGCATGCGCTGTTGCCTCGACGCGTCGCCGCCAAACGGACTCTCCTTGAGTTGCTGGTGCAGCTTGTATAGGACCGTCATCGTCGCAACGAGGATCACGTCGAGGTTCCGGACGATCGCGTCGTCGACAGAGTTGACGTCTTCGGCGGCGCGGATCAGGTGGACCAGGTCCGAGTGCAGCGGGATCAAGTTGGTCGACTCGATGGCCTGGCGAGTCCGGGTTAGCGTCCGCGAAACGTGTCACGCACGCACGCGGCCACTCACCTGCAGAGCCTGCTCGAGGTGCCCGCGCTCGTAGGCCGACAGCGCCTCCTTCAACCGCATCAGCGTCTCGCACGTCTCTCTCCGTTTCCGGGAGACCTTGCCGCTCATGCTCGCACTCCGGTCATAGTGCTCGAGGATGCTCCGCGCGACCTGCGCGACGTCCTCCTGACCAGCCGCCATGCCGATCGTGCTCATGGCGCCTGCCGCCGAGCGCTGATGAGACGAGGTTGAATCGGACGACGATGCCGGCCGGGAGAGCGAGTTGCCGAGTTCGACGTTCAGAACAGCAATGACGGCGTCGTACTCTTCGGCGAGGTTGTACAGCAGGATCGCCTCGCTGAACCGCTGTTCGACGTCGGCGCGTTCGGCGGCCGACTTGACAATGTCGAGCAAGTACGTCCGCGAGTCGGCGAGATGCAGCAACTTCAAGTCGCGTTCGATCTGGCCAGACTGGGCGGGGAAACAGGAGACGTCAGCGCCGCGCTCAAACGAAAGCTCGGCAGTCGAAAACCGAGACCTACCACCTTGGTGCCGTCGTTGCGGACGTCGCCGAGGAGCTGACTGTACTGACGCGTCTCCATGACGAGCTCACGGACGTATTGGTGCGCGAGCGCGACCTGCTCTTCGCCGAGCGGTCCCTTCAGATCGGCGTAGAGGCAGATCAGGTACAGGTACTGGAGCGCCTCGGCGGCGTCCGACTGTGCAAACAGGCGCGTGTAGCGGTGCAGCAGCCGCGCGAACGACAGCGAAGGCGTCGCCGTCTTGCCGTCGGTAACTGCGGATGCACGGTGGTCAGTACAGGCGCAGGGCATCCCTGCGACACCTCCCAAGCCTCACGGAACTCGACTTCGGCCGACTTGCCGCGCGCCGGAACGCGCAAGAGGCCGTAGTACGCGAGTGCGATCGCAAAGTGGACGGCGTCGGCCTGGTACTGCGAGTGCTGCTGCAAGAACGCGATGGCCTGCGGACACAGATGCGAAAGTGAGCGATCGGCGAGCGTCCGGGGGAAACGATCGCGGGCAACGCACCCTTTCGAACTGCCCGCTGAGGAGCAAGACCTGGAAGTACAGGAGCGGCCGCGTCCCCTTTGGGTCAAAGTGCGCCTCGCCAAACTTGAGCAAGACGGCGGCCAGGTCGCGGAGGCCGTAACTCTCGTGCGGCGCCTCGCCCTGCCCTTCGGTCTCGCGGACGAGGCTCAGTTGGAACCAGAGCCAGTCCTCGGTCGTCTGCGTGACGCCGGGCACGTTCCTCCGGTTGATCTCGACGCGACCGATCAACTTGTACAGCGCGTGCTTGTACGGGTCGGACGTGTCGGTCAAGTACCGGATCCGCTGGTTGTACTCGGCGAGGAACCGGTCGCGCAACAGTTTCGGCAACCGGCGGTCCGGCGAGTCGAGCCACGCTTTAAAGTACGAGACAAAGCTCTTTTCCAGCTTTTGCAGCTCGCCTTCGTGTTCGGTCGCGAACGCGAGCGCGTCCTCGGCGTGGCCGCTCCGGACCAAGTAGTAGATCCGCGCCCAAACAGGCGTGTTGTTGGCGATCTGTGGGGTCGGCTCGCGTCAGGTCGCACACCGAATACAGAAGCAAAGTGGAGCGCACCTCGAGGGCCTGGTTCGACCATTGTCCGTTTTTCTGGTATTTGACGTTGAGGAATCCGCGGATCTTGTTCTGGATCGACGGGACGCCGCCTAGAGCCGCCTCGGCCGGGCGCGACGCGATCGTCTTTTCGACATAGGTCATGAACCTGCCACGGAGCAGGTTGTTCAGCTGCGGAGCCCAGGTCCTCGACACATCGAGAGCGTAAACTCACTGCTCCTCGAGGTACTCGCGCGCGCCGTCGCCGATCATCTTCCGGACTCCTGCCGCGTCCTGAGACTCGGCGTCCGACATGAGGTACGCCTGCGCGTACTGGCGTTCCTGCAGGGCCGTCCGTTGGAACTCGCCGTTCAGAACATCGCGCTCGCCAACGAGGTGCGCCAAGAGCCGCCACGTCTCGGTCGTCTGGGTCGAGCGCTGCACCCACAGAGCGGGTCAGTCCACCCAGAGGTATCTAGAGAAGAGAGCCCTCAGTTGCAACGCACCGAATCGCCCGCCGTGGTCCCGACACTCGCCTCGCCGAGAGCCGATACGAGTCCGAACGCAAAGCCCTCCTTGCGGAACTCGTTCAGGCGGCGGATCACGCGGTCGTAGCGCATCATCTTGGAGTGCATCTGGAGCGAGCCGCCGCTCGAAGGGAACGAGGTGCCGACCGCAGGCTGCACGAGCGCGCCCAATTTTCCGCCGAAGAGAGTCAGCTCCCTGCACGTCACCTCGAAACGGTAACGCCCGCCAGAGTGACCCACAGTACGATCAAAGGACGCCGTCTGAGCGGACCGCCTCGAGGTCTCGTTGCTCGGACCGGCGGCCGGCTGGTGCTTGCCGAGTTCCTCAAATAGCTGCTCCTTTTGCTTCTCCCAGTCGCGGCGCATCTTGGAGTCAAGGTTCCGGTAAAAGTCGTCGGTCGTTGCGCGGCGGCCTTCCTCGATGGCCGAGATGATGGCTTGCTCGTGCGTGTGCCGGATGTAGCCCTGCTCGCCGTCGACGAGGTTCAGTCTCGGGCAATCCTCGAGCACGGAAGCCTGACACGCGGAATGCGCACCTCGATGTCTGTATCGCTGAGCGGGACGAGCGGTTCAAAAGTGCCCGCCAAGTTGACCGAGTTGATGTTGGACGACAGCTGTTCGGCGTTGACGCCGCCCGACGCAAGCAGGTAGGCGCTGCACAAGTACGCATGTCAGCTCAGGGACCGTTTTGCTGCAGCCGTACAGGATCCGCAGGCTGCCTCAGGCTCGCGGTCCAGCCGCGGACCGGCGCCTCGTCGAGTCCGCAAGATCCTGCCTCTCTCTCTACGCGCGGACGACTTACGCATTGCCCGCCTGTCCGGCCTCCTTGAGTGACCTGCCAGCGATCCTCCTCGACTGCGATTCGATCTGGTCGAGGCCGAGTTGGATCGCGGGCAAGTCGATCCCCGGTTGAGACAACGGCGCAGACGACGACGAAGCGAGCGACGCTTGCAGGCGCTGCGACTGCTCGAGTAACGAAGCGAGCGACGCCATGATGACTCGTGCGTCAGAGCTCGATAGCGAGTCAGCGAGTGGGAATGACGGAGTCAAAAGTCGCTGCCTGTCGCGACAAATGTCCTGCTCTCTCCTGGCTCTCCTCCTGCTACAACCTCATGCTGCACGTTCTCTGTTACGAGACGGTCTATGACAGTGCCTGTGACCTCTCGCAGCCAACAGAAGGTTCGCTGCGTCTCGCCGCCTCTCGATCGCTCAACAACCGAAACTCGCTTCTCTCGTGTTCCTGCTCACCCGCGGAAGAAAGCGAGGAATGAAGCAATGCATCGACGCTACACTCGAGAGACTACTGCTCATGGGCCGAGTCTGCCGTCATGGAACCAGCCACGAACGACCGACCGCGCAGAGGAGCACCAACCTCGAGGAGGAACGGAGCTGGTGTCGAGGGCGGATACGGATAGCAAGCGATGCGGGAGAATCAGGCACGCTCGGCCTCGACGAGGGCGGCGAGCGTCTTCTCGAGGCGGCGTTCGCGGGAGATGGCGCGGAGCGAGTAGGCGTCCGGGAGCGAGCGGGCAAACGCCTGGCGACTGCGCCCGGCAGCTGTGCGACGGACGCCAGATCGGCAATCAGCTGCTATGCATCGCCAGGACTGATGTTCGAGATCTGAGTGCTAGCGCGCCTGCGACTGCAACGCACCTTGAGCCTGTCCCGTCTGAGCCGCCGAGGCCGCCGACGAAGCCGCAGCAGACGAGGCGGCAGCCGCCGATCCATTCCCGCCGCCCCCCGTGGACGCTGAAGCGACAGCCGAGGCGGCGGTTCCGGCAGCGTTGGCGTTGCCATTCGCCGAGACGGTCTGCGTCACACGGGATCGTGCAGAGTCAGCACCAGGGATCGGCTGACAAACGACAAGAGCCGCGACTCACAAAGTAGACAGCGTCGTCGAGCGAGCCGTGTTGCGCGACCTGCAGGTGCGGACGAGCACGCGCGCGGACCGTCAGCTGAGTCGTTTCCGCCGAAACAGGTTCTGACGAGAGCGACTCACGCCAACGAGGGCCGGCTGGTGGTTCGACGCGGCGTTGATGCTGTCACCCGGCGAGGTGCGGTCAGTACCCAGATGCTGCACCCGAGGCGGGTCGGAAGGCTCGCGACGAACCTGGACATCTGCGCGTCAGAACCGACACAGGACGAGTCAACGGTCTTTTCTGCAGACAGTACACGCCTCAGACTCAAGAACGGGCACGCACCTTGTACACGCCGGCGGGCAGTCCGCCCGTGACCGTCGCCGACAGGATCCCGTTTGCGGCCGGGTCGTTGAGCCCCTTGAAAAACGCAAACTTGGTCGGGTCGCTGACCGTCGTCGTCGTGAGCGAGTCGATCTGCTCGATGACGACGTGCGAGTGGCCTGCCCCAAAGAGGTCGTCGATCGGAGTCAGTTGCGGCCATGCAGAGTCAGTCTAGGTGAATGGGCGCACCGATGATCTGACCCTGCGCGTTCGTCTGCTGAGGCGCTGCGAGCGGGGTGGAGATGACAAGTCAGCTCGCCTTTCAGGTATTCGGACGCCACAGGCGGGAAGACTCACCGCTGTAGTAGTCTGCAACGCGGAGAGTTTCAATCGAACGAGGTCAGCGGCGTTTTCGATCACGATCCCGCGCTTGACCAAAGCGACTCACTCGCTTGGGCGTTCACCTGTGCGTCAGAGGCTTACGGATCTATCAGCGTGGTGCGAACCTCACACGAACCCAAAACGCAGCCACCGGGACGCACAAAGTTGCCCGTCTGGAGCTGCCCCGACCTCGACGAAAGTTAGCAGCTGGGAACGCGTCAGAGAGGGTGTGCAAGCTACGCGTACGTTGCTGATCGCCATTTGGATCGTGAACGTCGTGTCCGGCGCAATGGTCTGCGAGGGGAAGCCGCCAGTCAGCTTCGCAACTCTGAGCCCGAAGAGCGCGAACCGAGAGACGCACGTCGAGGTTCTTCGGGTTGACAAACTTGGAGCTCGGCATGACCGTCTGCGCCGCGATGATTCCCATCGGGACCGCGTTACACGAGCCAGTCTTGACTGGGGGCGGGGCAGCGCGACGACAGGGTCAGCTCCGCCCCATTTACCGCTTACAGCTCAAGACACCTCGCCTATGACGGAGTAGCATCACAGAGCAGAGCGTGCGCAGGCTTGAGCTCACCCTGGTTACCGTTCGTGAGAGGCTGTTGCCGAGCGCGATCGACCGAGATTGAGAAGGTCAGCCGCCGCGACGCTGACGACCGCTACAGTCAGACCACGGAACGCACCAAGTCGTTGCGCGTCAAGCAAAAGTTGATAAAGTTGTTCGTGCTCGTAAGGCTCGGCGTGAAGGCTGTCGCGCCGAGTCGTCCGAGCGAGTCAGCTCTTGCCGCCCGAGGACGCCCAGTCTCGAGACTGCACGCAAACTCACCACCGCCGGCAGTCCCGTCCGAAGCGAGCCCGGTCGCAATCTGACTCGGGTCGAGGAACAAGTTCTTTTGCGGGTCGTTGAAGTCGATGATGCCGTTCGGCAAGCCCGACGTGCCGTTGACGCTCTCCTGGCCGACGCCTTGCGGGCCCGAGTCTGCGCGCGCAAGGAGGTGCCCCCAAATCGTTGGTCAGCTGGGTGCTTAGCGTGCGGATCTGACTGCAGCCTCGTCCGAGGCCGTCCGAGGTCTGTGACAGTCGACACGCGAAAGCGAGCAAGCCAACTCACTTTGACCTTGACCAAACGCGTTGCCCGGGGCGAGGTTCGGGTCCTGGATCTGGCGAAAGTTTTGCGCAAAGCCCTGGAAGCGTCCACGCCTCGGCGAACGAGCTTCGAGGATCGAGGAGTCTGCGGAGGTGGAAGGAGGAGCAAAAGTCAGTCACAGGAAAGGGCGACGAAACAGCGCCAGGAGCTCCCAGAAGCTCAAGAGACGGGGATTCGATTCGCATATCCGGACCCACCGTCTTGGGACGAGGACACGCCGATCGAGTCGTGCGACTTGAGCGAGGCGCCAAAGTCGGCCGAGTCACCTTGGGGCGAGGCAGCGCCGGCGAGAGAAGTGGCCGCCGCAGCGAGGGCAGCAGCGAAAGAGAACGAGAAGCGCATCGTGACACGCGTGAGGGGATGCGAGGAAGCGTGCGAGAGAGAGCGAGGGAGAGAAGAGGCGGGGCGACAGAGGGAACGGCAGAAGCGAACCAGCGCTTTTCGAGGCGGAAGGGGGCAGGGAAAGGCTATGGACAGAAAGACACGTGCGAACTCGACTTGCTGCAAGCCTCTACGCGCGAGAAGGAGGAGAGGGGAGTGACGAGTAGGAGGGAGAGCGAGGAAGCGACAAACACGACGAGTCGACCTCGGCCGGCACTGCCCCGACTGACACGCGCGATGGTGCTAGACGGGTAGTACAAAACCACAGCGATCGATCTGTACCGCCCCCACAGTCTCACGAGGCGTGTTCGTCGAGCTGCAGCCACTCCAACTCGGACCTTGTTGACATTCGAGACGCGTCACTCGACTCGCTTCCCCTTCCTCGACTGGGCGCAGACTAGACGCGTCATATGTACTTCCAATGCACTAGAGAGTGACTACGAGGCGCGTCCACCCGGTTGCAAGTTGTGGTCTGTTGACATTGCGTGGGCGGCGAGCCTGCTTGACAACCGTTTGCGCACACGCTCAGTCGTCCTTGTTCGGGTTACTCTCCTCGTGCTTCTGCCAGTCGAGGTACGAGCCTTCGTAGTTCCGGGCGCTGTGCGTACGGGTCCGGGTGGGTCAGTCTGCTGAGGCGACAGGACATGTCCTGCCGGAACCGCTCAAATGGCGGCTCGCCTCGCGAGGACAGCAAACGCAAGCAGACGAGCTCACAGCTTGTAACCGGCGGCCTTGGCGAGGTCGACGGCGGTCTGGGCGCGCACGCCGGCGCGGCAGTAAAAGATCATTGGTTGCTGCTTGGTCGGCTTGTGGAACCCGTTCACGCGCGTAAAGTCGCCTGGTGACGAGAGTCGTCAGTCCCCTCGTCAAGCACAGAGACGGTCTCACAGCCATGCATCACTAGTCTAGGCGCGGGAACCGCGCGGGTCAGACGAGAACTGACCTTCGTCCATCGAGAGGCTCTTTTCGAACGTGCTGAGGGGCAAGTTGACCGACGACGGGATCGAGCCGAGCGCGACTTCGTTCGGTTCGCGGACATCTGCATGCGTCGACAGCGAAAGCGAGCCAGGGTGCGTCAGCTCAACATGTCGGGTTCGACGAGACAACACGAAGCGCCGCTGGGAAATGGACCCCGGCACACATGCGCGCGACACAAAAGACGCATTGACACACCAATCAGAAGAATCTTCTGTAGACATGACGTGGAGGATCAGTCGGAGTCCCCGCGTCGGACGGCTCACGCGCAAGAGAGCGTCGACGCACATCATCGGGGCTCTGAGTCAGGGGCTTGAGTTCGCTGTACGTGACCTTGTCGCCGTTCTTCCACTTTGGGTCGTTCGAGAACGATTGCCTGAACGCGGGCGTCGACGTAAACGTCCTCGCCGCGGCGAGGGACGAGGTCGAGGTGGGGAGGATGACAGAGTTCATGGCGGTGGCGCGGACGATTGGTTGCTTGTGAGATTGGAAGAGAAGAGAGCGAACGGTGGAACGAGCAGCATTTGTACGGAGGGCGGCCATGGCTGAGGTGAGGCGAGACGGCTAAGGGGGACGATGAGCGGGTGCAGGACGGTAGGCTGATGATGAGGAGAGCGCCGTACGTCTTTTGCCGGCTAGCCGTCAGGGGGAACTGCGGAGCTCCTTCTCGAATCCGTTTCATCGGGGCTTGCCGATCGCGGCTAGGTCAGCAGAGAGTGGCTCGACTCGGCAAGGGCACTCTCAGAGTCGCAGACAGCAACTAGCTGCACGACTCGCACGGTGTCAGGCGTAGCCAGGAGAGCCAATTATCGAGGAGCCGCAGTCAGTGACACCGGGCGCTGCGGGAAACGATCGACGTCGAGTCTGGCCCGCTCGCCTCTTCCAGACTACAAACGTGCACCGACGCCGACGACGTATTCACGGCTCCACCAAGACCACGTCGAGCTGCTCCATTCGTACACCTTGACTCTGTGCGATCCGGCCCACCTGGACCGTACTCCAGCTCGAGCAGAACCCGCCCTCGTTCCGCCGAGGCCGAACCAGATCCGCAGCTTGCGAGGGTCCCGCAGATCGTCCTCGCCCGTCAAGGCCCCCTCTCCAGCGCGAAAAGCACTCGGGAGATGACCTCGTCGCCGACTCCGCCACGCAGGAGTTCGTCGTTCGCGTCGTCGCTGTCGTCTTCGTCCCGAGGTGGGGGCTCTGCATCGACGTCGGCGCTTTCGAGGCAAGGCGCGCGACTGGGCATCGTCACGGCGTACAAAGACTTGAACTTGCACTCGGCCGCAGCCAAGGGCAACATTGGTTAGTGTTCCGCTTGGCCCAATCGCCTCGCGCCTGTGCTGAAAGCAAACTGACGCACGTTCGCACTTCGGGCAGGCCTCGTCCAGTACGCCCTCGCAAACGGCCAACCCGTCAACTCGGTCCTCGACGGCGTGTTGCCGATCCATGCCGCCGCGTCCTCGGGGAGCGAACGCGTCGTCCGGATGCTCGTCGAAGCCGGCGCCGACGTCAACAGTCCCCGATTGTCAAGGCGGTACACGCGCGAAGGGACGAAATCGAGCGGGCAGTCGGTCGGAACGCAAGGTGAGGCACACCGCGACCCGCGACAGATCCCGCTGAATTGTGAGCTAACGCGCGTGCGCGCCCGCCCGCCCGGCCAGGCTCGACTCCGCTCCACTTTGCCGCCGCGAACGGTCACATCTTGGTCCTGTCCCTCTTGCTCTCGTACGGCGCCGACCCACGGATCGCCGAGAAGCACGGCGCGACGGCAGAACAGATCGCGGCGCAAAACGGCTTCCTCGAAGCGGCGGACCTGCTCCATTCGTATTCGCTGAAACTCGACCAGGCGGCGATCCTGTACGAAGAGGAGCACCCGGACGAGGCCGGCAGCGTGTCGGGGAGTAGTCGGTCAGGTCACGCGCGCCACCGGACGGGCGGGTCGAGCCTCAGGTCGCTCGGTGGACTCCGCCGAAAACACTCGTCACGGCACCGGCACGAGCTCGAACCGATGCAAGTCCAGGCGCAACGGTCATTCGATGCCCTCGCAACCAAGTTTGCCCACCACGCCCACCGCGCCGCGTCGAGCTCGTCGACCTCGGTCAACTCGCTCCGCGGTCTGACGCCGTTCGCCTCGTCGAGTCAGATCTCGCTCGGCGCGACCGACACGTCGCTGCTGGCCGCGACGGCCGCGACGACAGGGCTCGCACAGGCTCGCCGGAGGCCCTCGCTGCCAGGGTCTGCGGCAGTCCGGCCTGCGTTGAGCGGCAGCGCCGATTCCCTCCGAGTCCGGTCATCGACGATCGGGTCCGGACCGACGCCGCGACAGATCGCCACTGTCGGCACTTGGCGGCCCGCCGAACCTGGAGGGAGCGCCTCCCCGCACGAGGACGCCGAACTCGCCGAACGGAGACGGAGCATGGAGGTGAATCGGCCGCTCCGGCAAGACTCGATGCAGTCTGGCTTGCCGACTTTGGCCTCGCTCGACCTGTCGGCCCGGACGCTCGGAGGTCGCCGCTCGATGGACGACCCGGACCCGACGCCGACCGAGACGAGGGTTTCGACGGCGCTCGGAGGACCCGTCAGCCCGACGAGGCCGGGTCCGCCGCAGCGGTTCTACCGGCCCCGTCAGAGTAGCGCACTTTCCAAGGGCTCGTTCACAGGCCGACGACCGTCGATGAACGAAGACGACGAACACGCCGAGCGCGTCTTTGAAGACGAATCGCCTCCGCCGGGCCTCGCGACTGCCGATGCGCCGCGACCGAACCGACCACGAGCCGTCTCGAATCCGGACTCGCGGTCGCCGCTCCTGCAGCAACTCCATGCGACGCAGTATCGCCCACCCCGCTCGCGCGAGAGCAGCGCAAAGAACGAGTCGCCGACTGCGGCGCGCGCTGCTGCTCCGGCGGCGACAACCCTCGCCGTTCCTGCGACGAATCCGTCCTCGGGCGACACTCGAGCACGCAGCAACTCGGCCTCGACGGACGCTTCGTACACCGTCTCGTCGTCCTCGCACGAGTCGACGTGGTCAGGTCCGACGTTCTCGACCGCTTCGACGAGTACGGCCCCGACGACGGCCCCCCCGCACAGCCCGTCGAAACGCATCCGCGCGCCAGTGCCCGACGTCGGCGGCTACTTCAATCAGCCTCTCGACCTGACGAATCGCCGTCAGCTCGGTCCGCTCTACGAAGCCAACTCTCCCGGGATCACGCTTGGCCCGCGCTCCGCACCTCGCGATGATCCGGCTCCGGCGAACGGAGACCAGTCCGAACGAAGTCGACCTCGAAGCGGCAAGGACAAGGACGCTCTCGGCATGCTTACTCCGCAAGCCATCGCCACGAAAGCAGACGGTGGACCGAACGTCAAGAACCTCAAAGAGCAGCTCGCGGCGTATGGCAAGACTCTCCGTGCCGAGCGCGAGCTGGAAGCCAATCGACTCGGCAAGCCTACTGCGGGAGGTTACACTTTCGAGACCATCAGCACGAGCGCGAGCAAAGGTGAGCACACTCGTCAACCGTTGACCCGGGAATCGCCCCGCTGACTTTCCACGCTACCGCAGTCCGGAACGCGGCGTCTCCATCAGCAGCCACCAAGGGACGCTCGAGCTTATTGCCACCTTCACCGACGCGGAGCCGGCGCAGTCATTCGCCCGGTTCGACCATCCAGCAGCAGCGGTCTCCGCGGCAGGGCGACTCTTTGACGCTGCTCGCTTCTGGGTCATCGTCCGCGGCGGCGGCGCTGCCGGTCACCGGGCCCACCGCCAAAACTCGAGCTCTCGAGTCGACACGCGCAGCTTCGCCGACGTCGACGCGTTCCGGATCCAAAGATTCGGCCGCCGCCGCACCCGAAGCAACGGAAGCGCCCGTGTTGGGACAAGGCCCGGGCGGCGTCTCGTTCGTCAGCGTCCAGCCGCCGCCGCAGAACCGACATCTCCACCACGCGCAACACTACGGCCACCACCACCACCATCAGCTGCCGCACGGCAATGGCGGATCGCACAGCCGGAACGGATCCAAGACGACCCGGAGCAGCGACCAGTCGCAATCCGACCGGGACCTCGCTTCCGTCAACAGCGGCGGTGCGATTTCAAACGCGCCCGTCTCGACTCGGAAAGAGGTTGAAGAGGAACGCCGGAGGCGCGAGGAGGAGGAGCAGAAAGTGCCCAAGGCGATGCGGACCGTTCCGGGCCGGAGCGGGTTCTCGGTGCGCAAGCTGTTTGGCAGCGGCGCCAAGTAGCGTCGGATTCTCAAGCCTGGAACCTACCTCCGCGTGTGCACGAACTCGAGCCCCTCGTTAATTAGCGCGGACGAGGCCCCTTTTCACCACGCGTGTCAACCGCGCACGTGCCGGGAGAAAACACTCGCTGTCCGAAATTGCCGATCTAATCGACTGCCGAACTCTGTCGCAGGTGAAAGGAGTCAGCACGGCCTTCGAGGTGACGACGCAAGCTCCGGACTAACATACACGACCAGTCCGGATCCGCCTTGCGCCTCGACTATTTGTGCCGGTCACGACTGGCTCGTACTGCCGAACGCGGCAACCCCGGATTCCAGCCGCTGCTACAGCCCGACCTCTGAGCCGACTCTAGAGAAAGCGGTCGCGATGGAGCTCCTACCTATTGTGACGCTGTCGAGCCGCGACGACCTGAAACTCAAGGGCTATAACCAGGCGGCAGTACGAGACCTCGACTTGACGGCCGGCAACTCGCCCTTCCGGGCCGCCGCGTGGTTGCGCCGACCGGGACCACGACACAGCGAGGATCCGCTCGAGGATGGCGAGGCACTCGATGTCCTCGAAGGGCTCGCGAGGGAATCGTTGCGGTGCACGTGGGGCCAGGGCGTCCTCCTGCACTTTTGGAGCAATGCCGCCCCGGCATCGGCAGAGGTCCTCGTCTCGCACGCTTCCAGAACGGGCACCATCGAGATTGTCTTCCTCCGTCCGCTCGACATGCCGTCCCTGGCGTCGCCGGACCCCCTCGAGTCGCATGTCCCCGAATCGAGATTCTCTTCTCGAGTTCCGCCACCACCGCTGTCGGTCGACCGGTCCGCGGGGTCGGCTCCGTCGGGTGCCCAGACTACGGCAGTGCCCAAAGGGGTGCCGCAGCACGTCTTGAATGGCGACGCCAAGTCCGAAACGTCCAGATCCGCCTCGTGGGGCTCCGGCCAGTCGACCAGCGCTTCGACCCGACGGACGAGCAGGCCCGCCGTCGGAGCAGAGCGTCGGAATTTGCCGCTCAGTCCCGAGTTCACGAGCATGCTCGCACACGCCACCGGTCGCGTGACGGACCCCAACTCGTTCTCGCCCGAGACGCGACAGACTTCACCCATCGATGGGCGCCCGCCACCATGGGCCCGATTAGCGCAGCGTGACGAGGATACGGCCAGACTCGAGGAGAAGCTTCCGCTCTCAGTCGGAGTCCTGGTCGGCCGGCGCGAGTCGTTCGACCGCGGCATCGAAGCGTTGTCGGACGGGACCGACCGAAGCGCTGGCCGGCCTCTGCCTTTCCGCGTTCCGACTCAAGAAGAGCGAGACGCCCACGACCTGCGGCGCGAGGACTCGATGGACACCTCGGCAACACCTCCTCTCACCGACACTCCAGACATCGAGATGGCCTCTAGCTCCAAACCTCCCTCGCCGCCGCCTGTGCCTCCGACGGCTGCCAGGCGACAAGCGCTCTCGTTTGGTCAGCTCGCCGACATGATAGAGACGATGCCGGTGGTGAGCTTCTCGCCTGTGTCTATGCCACCATGGCCTGTAGCTGACTCCCGCTGCCCAGATCTCCTTCATGGCCGATCTCAACGGCCAAGTCGTCTGGCTGAACCGGGCGTGGTACCGTTATACGGGTGCCGATCCCGATTACAACATGACGTTCGAGGCCTGGATGTGTGAGTCTCGCATATGCGGCCGATCCTGATTGCACCCCAAGGAGGCTCACATCTCTCTCGAACGCAGCCATGTTCCACCCGGACGACCTGCAAGAAGTCTTGCCGATCTACCTCGCAGCCATGCAGTCGGGCGAGTCGTTCCAGTTCAAGTACCGGATCAAGCGCCACGACGGCGTCTTGCGGTGGCACGCCTGTGCCGGCGCGCCGTTGCGAAACGCCGACGGCTCTCTCGAAAGCTGGATTTGCAACGTCGTCGACGTTCATGAAGACACCGAGACACGGCATGATGCCCTCCTCGTGCAAGAACGAATCAAGGCGGTCCTCGAAGGGTCGGGTGAGTGCGCGCCTGGATGGCTCGCCTTGTGCACAATAAGCGCTGACTCCTCCGGCGGTCAGACATCTCTCTGTTGACCGTCAGCCCGCGCCTCGAGGTCATCCTATTCGAGGGCAAGCCACCGTTGACGATGACGGACACGACGTCGCCCTGCCTCGTCGGCGCCAACTTTGCCGAGCTCTGGCCGGCGAGCGACTTGCAGGACGCGGTCCAGCGAGTCCTTGACGGCGAAGTCGAACGCGACTATGTCCAGATCAGCGAGCAGACCGCAGCGGGTCAGACGATCCATCACCGCTGTCGGGTGCGCTGCATCGAATTCCTTCTACGCTCAGCTGCACATCCGCTGACCTGGTATTTGTTTCGCAGCTGCTCGCCCTCCGTGGCGACCCGGCGATCCCGCAGATCCACCCGGACGCCAACGCCATCACAGGCTGCATTATCGTCGTTTCGGACGTGACCGAGCTGGTCGAAGCCGAAGAAGCGTTGCAGAAGAGCGCCGCGTCAGAACACGCCGCGCGCGAAGCGAATCGCCTCAAGACGCAGTTCCTGACGACCATCACGCACGAGATCCGGACGCCGATTGCCGGTATCCTCGGCATATGCGAGATCTTGCTCGGAGACTCGGGCCGCCTGAGCGAGGACCAAAGGTCGCTGATCGAGCAGGCCGTCCGGAGCGCCGACACGCTGCTCGAGCTGATCGGCGCGGTGCTCGACCTCCGCAAAGTCGAAGAGAACAAGCTCGCGCTCGAGACCGGCCCGTTCTTGCTCATCGAAGCCCTCAACGACGCCCGACTCTTCAGCGTCATTGCCCAGAAGAAAGGGCTCGGTTTCGTCGAGGACATCGAGCCGTTCTACCAAGGAACACTCCTTGGCGACCGTCTCCGCCTCCGGCAAGTTCTCGCCAACGCCCTCTCGAACGCGATCAAGTTCACCAAGGCCGGTGAGTGTCTCTCGCTCCGAGTCATCGAGTTTGCCCGGCCGTCGTGCTGACCTCGAGCCGCATTTCCACTGCCAGGCGACATCACCCTCAGCTGTAGCCAGCTGTTCGAGGACGACAAGCGCGTCGTCGTCCAGTTTGAAGTCCGAGACAGCGGGATCGGCATCGACTCTGCCGTCCTGCCCACCCTGTTTGAGCCGTTCCGCCAGGCAGATCCGAGCACCGCCCGCGAATTCGGCGGGTCAGGACTCGGGCTCTCAATCTCCAAAAAGGTGCGCCTTCTCCCGTTGTTGTGCGGCGGGAACTCCGAGCTGACGCCCGCCTCGTGCAGCTCGTCGAGCTGATGGACGGCACCATCTCGCTGCACTCGACACTCGGCTCGGGTTCCTGCATCACTGTCACCCTCTCCTTTGCGAAGGCGCCTCTACTCGACGTCGTCGACTTTGTCGGGACCACGCAGGACGTCCCGCCCGAATCGCAGAAAGAAGCGAACGATTTGCGCGACGTCGAGGCAAGAGTCGAACACGCCCGAGACGAGATGGCGCCGCAAGACGTGCGGATCCTCCTCGCCGAAGACAACTCCCTCATCCGGCAGATTGTTACCCGGACCCTCAAGAGCAAGGGCGTGAGTTGCGCGATGTGAATTGCCGCCACACAATGTGCGCTGAGGCTTACGCCGGCCCTGCAGTTCTCTGTAGACGCCGTCGAAGACGGTCGCAACTGTTTAGATCAGTTACAGAAAGCCCAATACGACGTCGTGCTAATGGATGTGAGTCCAGCCGCTTGCCGCGACGACGGTCTGCCGCTTGCTGACCACGTTCACGCCTCTCTCAGGGTCAAATGCCGCACTTGGACGGCTAGTGAGTTTGCTGTGATAGGTTTGTGATGATTTACTCCTGGCGCTGACCCATCTTGCGCCTGCAGCCAAGCGACCAAGCTGATCCGACAATCTTCCGAGCCGCACGTCCGCAACCTCCGCATTATCGCCTTGACCGCCTCTGCCATCAAGGGCGACCGCGAACGCTGCCTCGACGCCGGAATGGACGCCTACCTCGCAAAGCCCGTCCGAGCAGCCGAGGTGAGCAGCCGAGACTATAGCAACCCTCCTGGAATGCGTAACTGACTTCACGTCCTACACAGCTCGAAGCGGCAATCTGGCGTCAAGTCGAACTCCTCGGCGCCCGCAGTGCGACACATCGTACCCCATGAGAACCTCACTTATTCTAACACTTGCACATACTCCTGCCGCGAACCTGTATGTTGTTAACCATTTAGCACTGCATTCTCTTCCCGCTCCTCTCGTCCTCCCGCGTGACCTTGTCGCGCGAGTCACCCGTCAAGCACACATCTCATTCCTTGCCGAACCCGCTACAACACAAGTAGTGAATCGTAATCCGCCCGCTGATCGTCCCGAATGCGTCTCGCTCCGAAAGCGTACGTCCGCAACGGCCCCCCTAGTCCGTCGCGAGCGAGCCTTCCGCAGGTCCATTCGACGGCGAGGCCGACTCCGCGTCGGTAGTGCCGGCTTTGATGGAAGCGCGGGACGCCGAAGCGACTTCGGAAAGGTACGGAGGGAGTAAACCGGGTTTGCTGCAAACCTCCTATGTCAGCTAGGGGCTGCAGTCGAAACGAGCAGTCTCGTATCTTCTCGTACAACGAGTATATGCCCAAAAGACCGTCGCTCTCCCGGCAGATGCCGAAACGCGCTGTGTCTGAAGCCGGAACGTGGAGGCTGGTCTCCGTCGGACGAGTAGGCGGAAGTCGTACGGGTCTCTCCGAATCGAAGAATCGAGCGCGCGAGGGCTGCAATTCGGTACGTTTTCCGGTAAGGTGAAAGCCAAACCATCAACAACTACAAAGATTGGTGCGTCGTGAGCTTCGACGGCGTCGCAGACTGCCGCGAGAGGC
The DNA here is from genome assembly GCA_002922495.1 of Rhodotorula taiwanensis. Lineage (NCBI taxonomy): Eukaryota > Fungi > Basidiomycota > Microbotryomycetes > Sporidiobolales > Sporidiobolaceae > Rhodotorula > Rhodotorula taiwanensis. The sequence goes on along the minus strand of PJQD01000058.1, from coordinate 112,237 downwards.
ACAGGCGAGACCCCGACAGTTCCGCAAGGCTGATTGTCTGTCAGTACCATGACTTGACGAAGAGACGCGAGCCTCGCGGGGAGCGGCTCAAAGTCCGACCACGAGGCGGCAAAGTCGTCGCGATCCTTGAAGCTCAGCACCAGCCGTTCCAAGCGAATGCAGCGCACCAGCGCATCCTACACGCCCGTGAGTGATGAGAGAACGACTTCGAGCTTTCGGATTGCGGCTGGATCAATGCATGTGCATAGGTTCTGAATCGATTTCGCTGGATCGGATGCGTGTGAGCAGACGAGCTTCACCACCTCCACAGGCGGTAGATCATCCGTTACGACACCGGCCGAGTCAGAGGCTGCGAGGCAACCTCCAATATCAAGCACGATGAGCTTGCGGAGGGTACGGCACTGAGCTAAGAATGCGAGAAGGGCGACGCGCGCGGCGGGAGGAAGCTCGGTCGCGGTCCGGTCCAAACAGAGGCGCGCGATACGGAGGCGCGATTGCACGCCGGCTTTTTCAAGCGCTTTGAGCAAGTTGAGGTTTGGCTGAAGCACCATGAGCTCGACTGCCGTAAGTTGACGCGAGTTTTCGAGAAGCCCAACGAGGGGATCGTCCTCGACCGGAAACATGATGCGACGAAGGAGGCGTCCACGGAGCTCGGGTGGCATCGCAGTGACCTCTGTCTCGTGATCGAGTATGAGAGCGCGGACGCGATCGAGGAGAGACGGTCGGTTCACAAGCGCCGGGACGAGCCACTCGATATTCTCGGTCGAGACTTGCACCTTCGATAGGACCGCGTCGACGACGATCGATGGCCAGCTCTTGCAGACGGTCGCGAGCTCCATGACGGCAAAGCGATCATGGTAGCGCGCCGCCGAAAGTGATACGACGACGTTTTCGAGGACCAGGCGGATGATTTCGACGGGCAGGTGCGGGATCGGCATCGGGGGCGGCTGCACCTTCGGAGTCCGAGTCAGCACGGACGAGAGGGGATCTCACGTCGGTGCAGGCACTTACCGACGTGCTGCACCCGCACTCGCAGCAGCACAAGCGTAGAGACGTAGGCTCGGTGGTTGGCGATTCGAGAGTCTTCGAGCGTAGACAGCCGACCGATACGATCGCGTAGCTCTCGGCTGTCGAGCAATCTGTTATCGACCGTACGGAGCGAGCAGGTCGTGCGCGTGAGAGCCTACAGTCGCGGTGACGGGAGTGACGGTAGTAAGGTGGAATAACCGTAGAATTGTATTCCCCGATTACAAGTTTGCGAGAAAGTCATCTGATGGCTCAACTCGTTGCTTGGCACGGCCACTACGGCTCCTTTACACAGCTCGAGAATGCTAAGCCGCCCCCTGACGATCCCGATAGAGGCTGCGAGATAGTCTCCACTGTAAGACGCCGCTCGGACGCCATTCTTACCACGCTCTGCGGCGCTCGTTCGTCGGCCCCACTTCCAACCCGGGCGTGCTCCGCTGCTCGCCTCTGGTCTCAAGCTATGACGGGAGGATCGTCCTTCTACGTCATCCGCAAGGAGGAAAACGCCTTGGATCGCTTTCTCTGTAATCGGAGACCGTCTCCGCAGCAGCCCGACGAGGCGCTCTGGTCCCAACCGCAAGTGGCGGCGGTGCGTGCTGACTGCCCGGAACATTGAACCCAACTTGAGGTGCTGACTCGCTAAGCAGCAGGCCTGCTTCGACGCCGGATGGATCAAGGCGACCGTGACGCCGAACCCGAACTCGAGGTGCGGGCACAAGCCCGGGTCCGTGTTTGCGTTCGAGTACCACGTCGACGAAGCGCTGGCGCCCATCAGAATCACGACGCAGCTGTGCGGCGTCATCGAGACCGATGCATCGCAGCTCGAACCGGACAGCACCGGATCCATCTGCTCGTCGAAGAAGGGCAAAGAGCGCGTCGCGATGGACCGACATGCTCTCGTCCTGGACAGTCCCGCGACCGAGATCACATTCCTCGGTCCGAACGCCTCCACGCTCGACGACCCCGTCAAAAACCCGATCCGGCACACGTACCGAATCCCCGATCGCGCCACCTGCGCGTGCGAAAAAGAACGACACCGCCTGCCTTCTGCGTGCGAGTCTGGACCGGTCCAAGTCCGGTACTGGTTCGAGATGACGGGGCAAAGTTTAACAGACGAGCGGGAGCGCCTCGGGTGGAAGGGCAAAGGGCCTGCGCCCGAAGTGACAACCGGCGAACCGCTCCGCCTGTCGATTCCGGTCCGGGTCGTCGGTGACTGGCAGTCGCCCCGGTTCCTCCGTGACGGAGCGTACCAGGACAACAACATTGAGTCATCGACGACAATCTTCGGCGTCCAGAGCGTGCGCCGCTTCTCGCCCGCAGAACAGCCTTCTTTCGTCAAGGGCGTGCTGACGCCGAGCATCACCGTGAGCTGCCCCTCCAACTCGATCCGGCGCTTGTGAGCTGACGTGGTCACGTCTGTAGCTCGCTCATATGGTCACAACGCTTGAAGGCTGCCCTCCGTCCCTTTCTTGCGCGTTCCAAATCTCGTTTGGCTTGCACGTGATGGGCGAGTACGCGGACTTGTGGCGCCAACTTGAGGCGCAAAGCTTCACGGCGACGTACCGGATCGTTCGCGTCACGAGCTTCACTCGGTCCAGCTCAAGCCAAAAGGCACTCGTCGCGAGCGACCCATCCGAGACGGCGCTCGACAAGGAGGACCACCTAGGCAAGATCCGGACCGTCTCACAGCACGCCGTCTGCGCCGAACCGCAACCTGGTCCTGGACGTCAGAGTGATGAGATTTTGGTCAAGCTGTACGCCGAGCTGAACCTGGCGATGTCGGACTACGGCGCGGAGCTCTCGGCGCGTGACAAGGCGGACGGCATCGAGATCGTCCCGCCTGTGCGGATCCAGTCTTGTCACGCCGAAGTCCGGTGAGCGTTCTAGATGCGATGGTGCCTGTCTAACATGCTGCGGTCTGACAGAGCGCAACTGCAGGTATGACCTGATCGCCGAGCTGGAACACCCTTCCATCGACCGGGTTTACCGCGTGCGAGCTGTCGACGTGCCAATCGGACAGGTCTCGACGAGCCTACCTCTGAGCAAGAGCACCACTGCCTCTCGACCTCTCGTCTCGGAACGACTCAGCACTCCGACCGATCCTGAGCCGCTCGTGATATCACCAGCTCAGACGTCCGGTGACGACTTGCCAGCTTATGAGGCGCCCGCTGAAAGAGCGGCGCCGGACTCGCGCGACGGCAAGCGCCCCGAAGGTCCGAGTGACTCGCTCGAGGTCGTCCTCGCTCGAGACGCCGCGCCGCCGACCTACCCAGCCGAACCCGCTCAACCCAGACCATCGTCGTCTGCGGCGGTCCGAGATCTCGCTCCAAGCACCACGAGCGAGCGTCAAACTCGACCAAACTTCCTCTCGCGAGTTTTCACCCGTGGGAACCGCTCAGCTGCACTGCGCCAATCGGGCTCCGCCAACGAACCAGACACTTTGGGCGCGCGCGTCGCGCCGAGGCCGGTCCCGCACTCACCCTCGCCGGATCTGCGTGATCAAGAACCACCGCCGAGCTGGGAAGAGACGGTTCGCGACGACACGGTGGAAGATTGGGTGGTGGCAAGCGCAGCCCTTGGAGCAGAGGATGGTTCAGATCGGCGCGGGGACAGCATGAGTGCCAGACGCGCATCTTCCTGAGGACAGTAGTGTAAGTTTGCGCTGGTCGCAGCTGTCGGAGTTTCTGTACCGTAGTATGAGTTTGATTTCGCATGCTGCGGACGAGCCGGGCAGTCGGCCCGAGAATCTCTGCCGTTGAAGTCCCCGAGCGGTAGACGGCTTCGCTTCGCCTCTATGTGCACAAGCTAGAAGTAGCGGCACGCTGATGGCGCAGCCTGCCCTGTTCGGCTCGCCCTGACTTTACTTGCTTAGTCGAAACCGCTTCGTCGCCTTTACTTGCTCGTCGGAACACGCCGTCCAGGTCCGCAGCTCTATCGCGATGAGCAAAGTTGGCGATCCCACCGTACAGCTCGCTGCGCCCTCTTGCGCGGCGTCTACAAGCTCGAGCAGCGACGACGACGAGGACTCGACATACTGCCAGGTGGGGGAAAATGTCGCCGACGATGCCCTCCTGGCCGCGAGCAGCTACTGATTCCGACAGTACGTACGCAGTACCGCTTTGAAACGGACTGGTGCCTCGGCTCAATCTCGCCGGACCCGAATCATATAAGAGGTTACAGCCCTGGAACGAAATTCACCGTCTTCTGTGCCAGCATCCTCCCCGACTTGCGCAAGCCCCTTGCGTTCTGGCTCCAGCTACGATGCCAAGTCGAGATTTACACAGCGCGCCTAGGGCATCGCTTCGGCGAGCCGGAGCCGCCGGACTGGGACCGCTGTGACGACAAGCACGAGCTCCTGCTCGACAGCTTGCAGCTCGATGTCGATACCCGAGAGGGGGACCCGGTCGCGAGGAACGAGGTACAGTACGGCAAGTACCACATACCGGACCGGGGCAGATGCGCCTGCGAGACTGGCGAAACGCAGCGATGGCTACCGTCGTCGTGCGAGGACGGACCGGTCGTAGTCCGGTACTGGTTCGACTTGACCGCGCAGACGGTCCCGGATGGCAAGACACGATCCGGCTGGAAGGGCAAGCTCGCCTCCATCGGCAACAAGCAGTACAGCCTGCGGATCCCTGTCCGGATTGCCGCCACCAAAGCTGCGCGGCCAATCTTGCCGCCCGATAGTCTATCGGCTAGTCTCGACGTTCGCGATCTCAGCCGCTTCGAACGCGAAGACGAGCTACATACGATCCGCTCATACTTAGAGAAGGGCCCTCGGCCGTTGCTCGCTGAAAACCTGCCTTGCCCGACCTTGCGCGTGAGTTTCTCCCTGATGCCTGTCACGACTCTTCTGCAGGTGGCTGATCTTGGCTCTGAGAACTGCAGCTCGTGCATCGCGTCAAAACGACTCATATCAGCACGGCCTCCATCTCTTTTCGCCTGGAAGCTTCGGCCGGCGTCCACTTCGGTAACGACCTGGTCCAAACCGAACAAACGCTGGCGGATCTCACTCTAGCGACCGACTTCCGCCTCGTCCGCCGGACCACCATTGTCTTACCGGTCAGCTCAACTGCTGCTGTCAGCAACGCCGGCAAGGGCAAAGGCAAAGCGAAGGCGCTCCCGTACGGCGTCTCGCTCCGGCCCCTCGTCGACGAAGTCATGATCGGCCGCGTCCGCATCGATCGGCACCATTCTCGTCGAGAGATGCGACTCGTTGGGTCTGCCGACGAGCCTGGAGTCCGCGCGCACGAATTGTTCCTCGTGTTCGAGGGCGAGCTCGTCCTGCAGCCCAGCGACTTTGTGCAGGGTCTGCCACGGCCGAAGGGCCTAGAGAAGTTCGATTCTCCGTCATCTCCACCGATCCGCGTCGAGACTTGCCACGCCGAAGTTCGGTGAGCGTTTGCAGCCATTCGGTCGAAGAGGAGCCTTGAACTGATTCGCCTTTTGACTGTTGCAGGTACGATCTCGTTGCCGAACTCGGTCTGACCAGTCGCAATCCGCTTTGCCAAGTCCGAGCCTGTGACGTGCGCGTCGATTTACCTGGAGCACCGCTCGAGCCGGACTCGGGCGAATCCGATATCGACTTTGACGACAACGAAGATTCAGATGGTTCCGAGTCGCAATCAGCCAGTTCGCCGCGCAAATCCAGACTGTCGACTTCAGCCGCAGCCGAAATCGACGCAGACCGCTTCCCTGCCCTGTACAGAACAGGCTCACCGATGCACGCCGTCGCCAGTCCGGTCGAATCGGACCAGAACTCGGCCCTCCCGCCGTACGAGCCGCAGAGCTCGAGTACAGCCCCTACATCTCGCCGAAAGAAGCATTTGTCCGCCGCCGCTTGCGCGGTGTTGCTCGACGTCTCGCACTCTCTGCCGAGAGCAGTGATTCCCGATACTGCGGCGCCGCCTTCATACCAATCCGCTCAGCAGAGTCCGGCCGAACCCGCTGCATCTTTGTCCTCTTCACGCGGTCGCTTGTCTCGCATCTTTTCGAGCCGTGGTACGATCGACCCTCCGTCCGCTGCGCCGGTGCCTGCATCCATCAGGGCGACCGCGACACTTCAGCCCACCGCCTCTCCATTGCCGACTGTCGAACCACCGAGCTGGAACGACACGGTCAGGGCAGACATCGCCGTAGATTGGGCTGTAGCGAGCCTCGCGCTCGAGGGCGACGCTCCGCCGTCAGGCAAGCAGGACTCGCGAGGCCCGGGCGAGCCGGTCTCGCTCTGACGCACGCTGAGTACATGAGGGAGTAAGGCCAACATGTTCCTGTATACATATGTACCGCGCGCTGCTCTACTCCGCCTCTGAGACTGAAGTGCGCCCGCCTCAACCGAGTCGCAACCCGAGCATGACGCCGAGGACAAACGTTGCGCGGCTCTGGATGTTGGCGCCGACAAAGTCGAGGAACCACGCCCAAACACCCTGGACGCGGTTGCCGCCCTTGGCGGCGGTCGGTCCGAACCGCGAGGTGACGTTCGAGTCGTACGTGCGCGAGATCGCGCCCCAGTCGACCGTGACAAAGTTGCGCGACGAGAGGTACTGCGGGCGAGTACTCTAGTTCAGTACGCTTCCTGATGCTCGTATGAAAGAGGCAGCAGGCACCTGGAGGAGGACAAAGACGCCACCGAGGGCGAACGCGATTGCCTACGGTCGAGCGAAAGTCAGCAAAGTCGCCAACGGAACGCGTCTTGAAGAGCCACGGCAAGCGCACCCTGAGTCCCTTCTTGACAAAGACGCCGACGCAGATGCCGCTGACGGTGCCGAATCCGAGGTCGCGAACGTTGAGGATGCTCTCGGCCTCGGTCAAGTCTGTCGGGTCCGAAGCGACTTGTGCGATCCCGGGCAAAGAAGAAAGGTCAGCACCCGACCTCCGCGCGGCTCTCTCGTCCTCGCGCTTGATGCCTCACCTGGCGGCCCCGTCGCGTACGCGCGTTCGGCTGAAGCGCACTGCAAAGCCGACTTGTGCGGCGCCGATCCTCCGACGGCGCCGAGCGTCAACGCGCCGACTGGCAAAGCGAGCGCGACCGCGAGCCGGTAAGACCGCAAGAAGTTGGTCGCGCCGTGAGTCTGAGTTCGCGTCGTCGTGCTGCAGACGTTGCGGCTCGAGTGGTGCAGCGGCGATCCGGATTTCGCGAAAAAGTGGGGAGACGACGAGAGGCGGCCAGAAGGGGCTGCAGCGCGTCGGAGGGCCGCAAAGGGCGTCGGCCAGCGTGCCGACTGCATGTTGAGCTGGTTGAGCGGCGTGTTCGAGGTCTACGGTCAAGTGCAGGATTCGGGAACTCGGTCGGCGATCGCCCCTCGTCCGATCATGATGCATGATGACGGAGCGGCGTGCTGGTTCCCACGCATATACGATCTCTTCCTTCCCTTGCGACTCTTTGTCTACAAGAGATATCGCTTTACGTAGCGAGCGCCTTTCCTGGCGCGAGCGATCAGCAAACAAAAACGCAAAGCGAAACGATAATCCGTCTCGCCCGGCGTTAGCGCTCTCCACTGCAGAGCATTATCGCAGAGAGCAGACGACTCGCTCCGAATAATGCCGTGTACCGCCTCGCCTGGAGTACCTAAACCTCTGACCATCGCCTTGGTTGCCACCCTTCCGAATCGCTGTCGCTGTCCGTCCACTCGCTCGAATGCCTCGTCTGGCCGCGCCCACGTTGGCGAGATCCACGTTCTCGGTTTCTCGAGAGAGAGCTGTCTCCTGTCGAGTCTGTGGTCGAATCTGTGCTCGAGCGTGGGCGTGTGCGAGCCGGACCTCCTAGTCCTCGTCGTCGAGGAGGGCGCAACACCCTCTCGCCGTCGGCGGTGTCCGGTCCGGACTCGCCGGACGTCACAGTCTCGTCTGCCGAGGAAGACCATCCAGCCGCCTCGTCGTCGTCCTCGTCAAGGCGAGCCATCAACCGCGCGACCCTCTCCCTCTTCTCCTCCAACTCCCTCTCGTCCGCCTCACGATCCGCCACCCTGATCTTCCACCAGACCGTGACGTAGCACCCGACGATGAAGGCGATGAAGCAACCGGCGTAGGTCCACGAGAAGTAGTGGAACCACCACGGGTAGAAGGAGGTTTCGGCGATTCGGGGTGGAGCGGCAGCGGCGGCGGTAGAGGCAGAACTGGGCGAGGGCACAAGGGCGTTCGAGGCGGATGCGGAGTTCGAGATGATCGATGGAGCTGTCGAGGAGGCTGGTGCCGGGCCGAGGAGGTCGGTTGCGGTGATAAGGGCGCTCGTCGAGTCTGCGATATACGTGCCCGTCAGCAGGCCGAATAACGATAGCTTGAAAGTTGGACGTCGAGGACTCGCTCATATAGCCGGCATTGTCTTTAGTTGAGGATGATGCACCGTCCAGAGCGATGTGTAACTACTCGTTCCATAATGCGACGGCCGGCAAGACCCCGAGAGGAGGCGTTGGTCCGCGGACAAGCCGGACGCGGCGACAAATGTCGCGACTTCGCCTGCCGCGTGCAGGAGCTCTCGAATAGTCTCAGGTATCTACAGCAGTAGCTTCCGCATGGCCCCAATCGCGACCGTTAAGAGGCCAAGACTGGGAAGCAATGAAGCTGTAGCTGCTAGCTTCTCACTTGACCGCGAACGCTCACGGAGGGGAATGACATTTCGAGCAAGGAAGCAGCCCCTAGCGACGCAGCGCTCGGACATCAGCACATTTGAAGACTGCGATTGTAGCCGGCGAGCGAAGAAGCGCGCCACGAGTGCAAAGGCAGAAAGAGAGAGAGAGAGAGAAGGTCATGTCGCACGCCTGTGAAGCTTCACCTCGTAGTCGACCGAGCTAGGCTCTCGCACCCGAAGGCACTCGAGACTCCAACCCGTCCCGGAAGATGAAAGCAAATGAACGCCCAATGGCCGCCTCTCCCGTCACCTTGTCAGGAGCCGGAAGAGGAGCCAAGTCGATTTTCGCTGCCCATCAGGCCCAAACTCCATGAAGTCCTCATTCCGGACCGCGCTCCGAGAAGCACGGCAGGATGGGAGGTGGAAGTAGGCATAGAAGGCGGCGGAACGGAGAGACTGGGTCGAAATTCAACCAGGGCCGGTTCAGGTGGCCGGTCCAGCGGGCCTCGCGGAAGGAAGGGTTCATGCGGTCTCGATTTGAGTGCCTCGAAGTGGTCAAATGCGAAGGTAGGAGCGTCTCGCGGGCTGCTCGACCGGCGTGAGCAAGTTTGAAGCGGGAGCGGATCGTGACTGCCACGAGTCCAGTAGTCGCTTTGGTCGATCCAGGAGGTGACGGAGGGATCGCTGCCGCCGTTCCGGTGCTTGTAACCGCCCCCTGCCGAATGCGCTCTTCTGCCATGACGACAAACCGGCGAGTCGCTGAGCGGGATCGATGTTTGCGAGTTTGGCAGCGTCAAGCGGAGACACAGGCCGCGCTGCAAGGCGAGCGTACACTAGCGCTCCAGTGATGCATGCTGGCTAGAGCGAAGCCGCAGGGAGGCTGGCAACGAGCCAGAGCTGGTCGCTGTTTAACCGCGCGCCAACCTTCGAATTCTGTACCCGCGCAGGGTTCAGCAGCATACAATCACTTGCGCACGACATTGTCAGCGCCTGCAATCGTTGCTGAGCAAGAGCTTTTACGGCGGTACTTCTCTTGCGTCCTGTCCCTTGACGTGACAGCATGGCGTGAGCCAGCGGTGATATCATGCGTCGACAATCCATACTGCGGATGCCTGACAAAGCTAGTGGTGCGCGTGCACGGACCCTTCGAGACGCGACGCGTTGCCCGAGAAAGGAGGTCCCTGCTGCCGAAACCCGGGGCGAACGAACTTGTCGGCGGTGCTGGCGGGGCTCGTGCTTTTTTCATCTGGCCACGAACGCGCTCCTGCTGCCTCCCGCTAGCTGCTGGTGAACGCTGCATTCGCTCGACACCAAGACCGGAAGGATGCTCTCGTTCGGCAAGGCGCTCCAGACGAGAGGCGCTGCCGCTCACTCGGTCACGATCATGGACCAACCCGTCAACCCGAACCCGCCTTCCGTCGCGCGGACCGTGAGTTCCGCACCTCTCTCACAGGCGTGAAGACGGCTACGGTGCCACGTCGGGCGTCTTGCAGCAGCAATCTGCCAGCGTGGCCAGGGCCGCCCTGCTCTGACACCAAAGAGTCACGCCACGGAGTTCCCCGCAACTCGCCGTCCTGACCGTTACCGACCTCGGACGAGCATGCTGACCCGCGGTACTGCTCCCTCACTGCTCTCTAGTACGCCGACGTCAATGCCGAACTCGGTCCGAGCTGGTGGAACTACGACGACGTCCAGTTGAGATGGGTAAGTCGTGAAGCGTCCAGTTCGGCTGCGCTTCGACTCGCTGGTGCGCCTGTCGAACGGAGAAGAGTGCGCGCAGCAGTCTTGTGCGCTTGGATAGCTGCTGACGCTGAGGCCGTCCTGCGCGCAGGGCTCGCAAGAGCGGTACGAGATCACGCGGAAACTCGGCAGGGGAAAGGTGCGTTAGCCGTCAAGCGGTATTCCGTCAAGCGAGATGGAACCTGCATACTGTACATCGTGAGCTGCATGGATGTCAGCACAGGCCGCTGACGCCCATACGGACCCGTACGCCCGCAGTACTCGGAAGTGTTTGAAGGCGTCGACATCGCGAACCACAACGAGTTTGTCGTGATCAAAGTCCTCAAACCGATCAAGAAGAAGAAGGTCAAGCGCGAGCTCAAGGTGTTGATGAACCTGCGCGGCGGGACCAACACCATCGAGCTGCTCGACATCGTTCGGGATCCGCAGGTCAGTCCAGTCCGCAGGCGAACTTGCTTTTCCCGGCGCAGTCTGGGCGAATCGCCATTCGTAACGGCGGACGCATTTTCGCCGAGGGACTTGAGACTGACTCGCCCGCCGCCCTCGCAGAGCAAGACGCCCGCGCTCATCACCGAGCACGTCGACAACATCGATTCCAAGGTCCTGTATCCCAAGTTCACCGACGGCGACGTCCGGTACTACATCTTTGAACTCCTCAAAGCGCTCGATTTCTGCCACTCAAAGGGGATCATTCATCGGGATGTGGTGCGCTGACCAAACTAACGTGGATCGGCGAGAGGCGCGGTTGTGTGGCCCTTCACTGATTCCACCAGTTGCTTCGCGTACAGAAACCCCTCAACATCCTGATCGACCACTCGCAGCGCAAGGTGAGCTCAACGCGATCTCTCACGAACGCCTACCACTCTCGTTGCCCAGGCGTTAAGAAATACCCGACAAGCTCACCTCGACGCTTCCTGCCCTTAGCTCCGCCTCATTGACTGGGGCCTCGCCGAGTTCTACCATCCGGGCGTCGAGCTCAACGTTCGAGTCGCTTCGCGGTACTACAAAGGTGCGTCATCCGGGGCCGGGAGCTATCGGCAGGCGCCTGTGCTTCGGATGGAGCGCAAGCTGATTAAACGATGGCGGTCTCGCACAGCCCCCGAGCTCCTGGTCGACTATACGCATTACGACTACTCGCTCGATCGTGCGTCCGAGCAGAGCCTCCTGTCAGATCAGAACCCGCTGTGGGTCTCGAAGCTGACTGTGTATAGCATGGGTCGCACAGTCTGGAGCGTCGGCTGCACAATGGGTACAATGGTGAGACTAGATTCGTCTGCTTCACGCGTCATCGCGCTCGTCGTATGCACACGTCATCGCGCTCGTCGTATGCGCTGATGCCAGGTCTCAAGGGACGAGTTCTTGCAGCTGACTGTTCCGATGCTTGCTGCAGATCTTCCACCGCGACCCGCTCTTCCACGGCGCGAGCAACGAAGACCAACTCGTCAAGATCGCACGTGTGCTCGGAACGGATGACCTGTGGCGGTACCTCGATCACGTAAGTCGGCGTCCGAGCAGGATCGAGCCTCGAGCGAAGCGCGTATAGCGAGCTACCTCCGGTGTACGTCGCTCATTTTGACGCTGATGAGTGGTTCTCGTCACAGTACGGTCTCGACCTCGATCAGAGCTTTGAAGCGCAGATCGGCACGCACTCGCGTAAGCCCTGGAGCAAGTTTGTCACGTCCGGTGCGTGGAGGACCGAAGCTCTTTCAGCATGAAACGCTCGCCGAGCATTATGCTGATACATAAAAGGGTCGGTGCACTCGCACAGATAACCAGCACCTCATCTCGAATGCTGCGATCGACTTGATCGACCGCCTCCTCCAGTACGAGCACACGGAACGTCCGACCGCCGCCGAAGCGATGCGGCACGAGTACTTTGCGCCCGTGCGCGAAGCCGAGGAGGTCCGCAAGCGCGAAGAGGAGAAGGCGCGCAAAGCTGCAGGTGAGGAGCCGGTGCTTTGGCTCATGCACGACTTGCCCATCAACGAACGGGCGCATCCCGCTGACCAGTCTGACACGCTTCACAGGCGCCCCTCAGATGGTCTTCATGACTTCGACGGCGAACGGCGACGTCCAGCCGGGGCAGACTTGACTGCCCTGGGTCGTATACGAACGGAAAACGAAAGGGAAAGGACACCGCTTGGCTTTGTCGATGTAGCACTACTTGCACCCATACACTCGCACTCCGTACAGCCCTTCAGTGACCGCCAAAGAGTCCTCCGATCGCTTTCCCAGCATCGCCGACGCCGTCTGCGCCATGAGAAAAAAAGTCAGCGCGATGTCACGGGCAGCGCGGGATCTTGCGGACTCACCCTTGATCTTGTCCCCGGCGTCAGCAGCAACATTCGTCACTGCAGCAGCAGCAGTCTGAGCAGCTCCGGCTACTGCCGCTGTTGCCGTCGCTTCTGCCCCGACGACTGCAGCGGTGGCAGTATTGAACGCGCCGACAATGTCTGCCGGAGCGATCACCGTCGTTGTCAGCGCTTTTAGGTCAAGACAAACCTCGCAGGGCTCTCGCGCGCACTCACGCGAAGTCGCTTCGCCGAAAATGCTCCCAGCCAAACCAGTCAAGTCGACAGCTGCGCACGAACGGGCACTTGGTCAGTTCCGCCACTTTGAACCGACTTGAAACGCCTTTTTGCGGAACTCAACGCGTCTTGACTTCGGGAAACACGACAAAGTCCTTGACCTCGGCGTAGATCTGCTTGCCCCATTGCCAAGCGATGAAGCCGCCCGCCGCGAGGAGAAACACGAGTAAGCCGAACGTGATCAACCCTTTCGTCTTTTTGCTGAGGTGCTGCGCGGCGGACGGCCCCTGTAAGCCTGCATACTCCGAGACAGACAGGATATGTCACCTACCAGAGTATCGTGCGGGTGGCTATGGTGGTGCTTCTCCGGTTTTGGGTCGCTCTTTCCGCTGTCAGAGCTCGAAGACGACGACGCTGACGACGACGACGATCCGCTCCCCTTCTCGTGGCCCTTCTCGAGACTGCGCATCTGCCATCGTCGTCGGCGATACCTCGGTCTAGCGAGCGGACGAGCCTCGACACCCTCGCCGACGGGATCTGAGCCCTCTGAGCTCGAGGACAACAACGAACCGCCGCTGTCGCTTCGAGTCCGCCTTGGCTCCGCAGAGACGGACCGGAGCGGCCTGAGCGAGATCGTATCGTCGGACCAAGTCGAGGCGGATGATTGACCAGGAGTCGTGAACGACCGACGGGCCCGCAAGCTCTGAGGAGGACACGAAGAATCGAGATGCTGCGACGTCCAGCTTGGTCGAATAGGTAGCATACTGCCAGGACGAGTTCGAACCTGAGCAAGCTAGCAACCGTCACTCGAGACCGAAGCAAGAGAGAGCGAGCCCGAAACACCAAGATCGAGCCCTCGCAGCTTTGGGGTCCAACTCCGGCTTGTCCGCGGACCGTCATCGGATCCAGTCTAATTGCTCGCGCTCGTGCCCGGTCGGACCCCACTTTCGCGCGGGCGACAGTCTACCTCCCGAGCGGCGGATCCCTCGTGTCCAGCGCGAGCACCACGCTGACCCACCCGTCCGCCCCAGCCATGCACGCTCCGAGCCAACCGACCTCGGTCTCGAAAGGCGGATAGACGCCGTGAACGAGCGGGTACGCGAGCGGCAGAGCTTGTTGCTGTTGCGCTGATGGCGGGTCGCGAGACGACGCGGAGAGTGTCGACGAGGAGGAGGAGGAAGACGGGGCGCGAGGTGCAGAGGGGAAAAGAAGCGGGACGAGTTGCGAAAGCGCTTGTCGGAGCGTCGTCGGCGAGCCTGCGAGGTCGCGATACATCATTGAATCAGCCGTCGAGACAACCGAGCTGATGAGAGCCGCCATGGGAACGGACCGTCTGGCCTCAGCGGCGCCACCATCTCCTGCACGACCCCACCCCCTTCCGGCAAATACACCCTGATCGGCACGTGCTTCGCTCCATTCGCGTCGGGGCCTTTTCCCTCGCCGAGCGCTTGCGACGGAGTAGATGAGCGAGTCGAGGCTGTCGTCGTCAAAGAGGCGCCGGTCGTGAAAGGGGCCGGTAACGGGACGAGTTTCGCCGCGACTTGCCAATACCGCTCAAAGTCGTCTGTGCGGAATCGAGGGCACACAGAACAATCAGCCTTTCTGTCAAAGTTGCACTGGACACTCGCGTCGGCGGAACGCAGGGAACCCAAGACGACGCACTGTGCACGACGGCCTCCCACAGGCTGTCCTGTTGCTCCTGCCGGAGGTTCATGACCCGTTTCGTACTCCCCCATCGGACGTAGTCGGCCTCCTGTGCGAGCGTAGAATTACGAAGCGTCAATGACCCCTTCCCAGGAAGAATGCCGAGTTCCGGAGGGGAAGACCAGCGTGCCGTTGAGAACGCACCTTGATCATCGCCATAAAGCCCGTCCGGATCTCGTCAACTTTGTGCCCGCCGCTCAACAGCACGCCACCACCACCGCCACCACCGCCCGTATCTGCGCCTCCCCCGGCCGCCGCCGTCGCCGGCCCAGCTCCACTCGCGCACCGGTAACGGACGACGATCCGCCAAGGTTGGACCGCCGGACCGACTTTGCCCGCCGCCTTTGTGGCCGCCGCCGTCGACGTCGCGTGACCCGAGAGCGGATCCAAAGCTGTCGACGGAGGAGCCGCAAAGGTCGAACTGCTATGCCGGAAAGAAGACGACAATGCCGAAGGAGACGACGCGGACGCGGCGCGGTTCATCGCCGGAGCGGTCGCCGCCGCCGCCGACGCAGTAGCCGCCGAGCGTGAGGTACGGGTCGTCGAGCTCGACGGGGTCCGTTGTCGAGGGGTCGCCCCTCCCGAGGCCGAGGCGGCAGGCGCCCTCAAAGACCCAACACTGCCTCCCATCCTCGGCTGTCGTCCTCCTCGGGCATCAGAACTCCCGCCGACCGACAAGCTCAAATCCGGACCGCCCGAAAGACCGGCGGCGGACCGACTCGCCGCGTCGGGACCGGTCAAGGGTGCAAAGACGCTCGCGAGCGAAGACGGGATCGTGACGGGTCGAGCGGGCCACAGGGCCGATTCGGACGCGAGGTGGTGCAAGTCGTACAGCAGTCCGATAGGCCAGTGCCTGCAAGAAAGAGCGCGCACACATACATCAGCTCGTTCTCCATCCAATACGCGCGGAGGGGAGACGCGCGCACCACCGCAACGGAGTTCCGTCCTCGGTCTCGAACCACAGGTCCGAATCTTGCAGGTTCGCGCTTGCCACTGCTCCCGCGAGGACGAGTTCGACAAAGTGCGTGCGGATGTCGGCGAGCAACAAGGCGAGGTACGCGATCCGAGGCGCTTGCAGCTGGCGGCGAGCCGTGATGTCAGCCCTTCGTCGGTGTAGAGTGCCCACTCCCGGGAGTGATACTCACGTAGTAAAACTCTATGGTCCTGTTGGCCGTCGCGGGCAAGTCGCCCCGGTGGAATTCGACTCGGATCGGGACGGTCGCGTTAAAGACGAGCGACCGGACTGTAGCCGTCAGCGGGTCGTTGCCGTGGGGGTTCGATTGGCTCGGCGCAGGTGAGGGCGATGCCATCCTCGTCCAAGTTGGAGCTCAGGCAGGAGAGAGAGCGCGCCGTGTCGCCGACAGAGAGAGAAACGAGCCGAGTGGGGGAAAGAGTAGAGCAGGGAGAGAACCGCGGACGAGTAGCACTCGTACGGTCGAGTGACAGCGCGAGATTAGGCCCTCTGTGAGGTCACTCTAGCCGGGGCAGAGTCAGCCGACCCCCGAGCGTCGAGGGCCGAGGAAGCGGACCGGTCAGACGACGGCGACGACGACGACAGAGTTGTGCTCTCTCTCCCACACACTCTCTAGCTGCACACGCGATGACTGTCGACCTCGCTTCGATCGACTCTGCGTCGACTGGGCAGTTGCTCGCCGAGCTAAGCCTGCTCCGGCAATGGCCCGACAAGAGTCACTCGCACCTCGTCGCTCGGATCGGACTCGCGCTCGAACGCAGGAACGCCCTCAAACTCACAAAGACCAAGACCGGTGAGTCTTCTCTTTCCGCGCTGGGCAAGGGGGGGCCAGAGCTCACGCCTCCGGACGGCGCGCAGATGCGATCGAACAGGTCGCGACCGCCGCTCTCGAAACCGGTCACTTGTCACTCG
The DNA here is from genome assembly GCA_002922495.1 of Rhodotorula taiwanensis. Classification (NCBI taxonomy): domain Eukaryota; kingdom Fungi; phylum Basidiomycota; class Microbotryomycetes; order Sporidiobolales; family Sporidiobolaceae; genus Rhodotorula; species Rhodotorula taiwanensis. Next base: position 95,787 of record PJQD01000058.1, on the reverse strand, counting down.
CAAAGGTACGGGCACGGAGAACAGAGACGTGCACCTCGCCGAGAGCGCTCACCTTGTCTTTGGCACGGCCCCTCCGACACAGACCCTGATCGCCCGCTTGACGGCTCACTTTCGTGAGGAACCGTACGGCCTCCACCGCGTCAACTACCTCGCCGGTATGCTCCTCGAGGCCCAGGGAGACCTCGCCGCCGCAAAAGAGTTTTACCAACAGAAACTCAGGGACGACGAGACCGACGTCGTGCGTGGCAAAGAGACTCCCGCAATCTGTCTTTCTCGATCGAACCCAAGCTGACTCGCTCGTCTGCCTGCCCCCGGACCCTGCAGGCCGTCCGGAAACGCCTGACCGCACTGCACTTGTCGTCTCCTGTGGTCGATTTGCCCGCAGCCAGCTCTTCGTCGTCGTCGAAACCGAGCGCGGTCCCCGCCACCCTGGCGCCATACGTGGCTGCCTCGCTCACGCAATCTCAAGGGATCGCCCTCCTCGTCTCGTACCTCGACACGTACTACCTCGACCTCTCGTCCTGGCTCGTCCTCAGTACCGCCTACTCGGCCCTCGCCCAGTACCCACTCGCGTTGACCGCGTTGGATCACGCGATCGTCCTCGCGCCGCACGACCCGTTTGTCCAACTCAAGTACGCCGAGACGGCGTACTCGGCGGGAGACGTCCCCCTCGCGTACAAGGCGTACTTGAGGACCGTCGAGATGGCGACTGAAAAGGGGACCGAGGGCGAAGTCATGAACCGGAAAGGAGGCGCAACGAGGCGAGCCGTCCTCGGCGCCAAACTCGTGCGTCAAGTCCGCGCCTCTGCTCGTGGCTGGCAAAGTGGACTTGGATCGCTTACTCGGCCTAATTGCGCCGCGCAGTGCCTTGCCCGGTTACGAACCGCAACGAGCAGCGACAAGTCGTCCTCCCGGAGCGACGACGACCCCTCGCTCGCTCCGAAAAGGCTCGACGAGATGGACCTCCTCCTCTCGCGCCTGTTGCTCGAAAGCGTTGCTGCTGCTCCCGGTGGTGCCGGTCCCGGAGGACCGGCGCAGAGCACGAAGGACGCCATGCGGAGCTGGCTCGGAGGGGCGGCGGCTGTGAACGTCAAGTAGCGGTCGAACTCGCGCGGCCCGTCGACGATCTGTTGTAACTATTAGCTCACACGCACGCGGAGGAGAGTATTGCCCGACATGATTGGCATTGGCAGCCGAAGAGAAGAGGTGCGCCGTCGAAAACAGGGTCTGTCGGGCCGAAACTACGCCCAGTTCAGGTCCCACTTCCACTCGTCCAAGATCGCATCCGGGTCGACAAACTTCCTGCCTCCCTCTGACCGCAACCACGCTTCGTCGATCAGCGCGCGACTCCGTTTCGTGTTCATGAACGTAAACTCGTGCATGTGCGCGTCAAACAGGGCCGTCGATCGAGACCGGTCCGAATAGGCCGGGATCATTGCGTTGGTCGAGGTGGCCGAAGCGGCTCTTGGAGGGTCTCCGGACGCCGAGGCTGCGGGAGACGAAGTAGAAGAGGACGAAGGGGCAGCAACGGCGGCGGCAGCGTGGTGGTGCGGCGAGATGAGCGGCGTCGAATTCAGGTGCATCTGTAAAATCAGACGTCCATGAGTAAGATGCGCTCGTGTAGTAGGAAACTCGTAGCCACGGACCAGGAACAGCGGCCAATGCATTGAGCACAGGCCGGGTAGCCCTTCGCTGACAATCACCTCCGTCTGCGGGAACCGTCTCCCAGTTTAGTCCTGATCACCCCGAACGGAGACCCTTGATACAAGACCGATCTCACCAAGCTCAGCATCTTGCGGACGAGCAACAAAATCGGGTACGAGGTCGGCGGCAACTCGAGGAGCATCTCGAGGTACACGAGCGCTGCGAGGCGGAACACTTCGTGGAAATACCGATGCGGCTCCAGGTCGGGTCGTTCTGCGCGCGAAAATACAGGAGGCGAGTCAGCTCAGTTACGCACGAGCGCGTCTCGACCACGACGCGAACGTACCGATCAGGAAGGCGTCCATGCGCTCTTTCTCGCGCTCGAGTTCCGAGCGCAGTTCGTCGATTTGGCGGGAGAAGGTCGCGAGGTCGTCTTCGGCGACGCTGCCGTCACTCGAGAGCAGGGCTTGGCGTTTCTCCTTGGCGAGTGAAGTGATCCGGCCGACGAGAAGGAAGACGGCTGCGCGTTCGGAAGGGGTCAGGCGGGCGTCCAAAGATTCATCTGATGGGAGGGATGCGCACATTCGGCACAGCCCATCAAGGTGTCCAGCACATCCTCCTCATCTTCTTCCGCTTCGCGTCGGCGCCGCTCCTCGTCCGTCTCGCCAGGCGTACTCGCATCGCCATCGCCGCCGTGACTCGCACCCGCCGGACTCGTCCCACTCGCCGTAGCGGTCGAAGGCGTCCCGCCCATACTCCCATGGTGCCGAAGGAAGCTATAATCGAGCAGGAGACCGTCCCGTCGACTCGTCGAGCTGAGGACGTCGTGGTACAGCAAGTTCTTGACGAGCTGTCGAGCTAGAGGGGATCGGCATTTCTGGACACCGCCGACGAGGTTGATGATGTGCGCCGCTTCGCCGAGACGAACTCGCCACAAATCAACGGCGCCTTGGCAGATCGCCGCTTGCGTGAGCATGAGCCGGGCGGCGAGCAGGACTTCCCAGTTCTTCGGCGGCTCCTCGTCCGTTGCAGCAGCAGCCCGCGTCGTAGCGGCCTTTTTCCGCCGGGCAGCATAAGTTTCCAGCTCCGGTAACGCGGCCGAGATCTCTTCGTCGGCGAGGTGTCCGAGCTGATCCGACAGAGTCGCCATGACGCTGTTTCCGCCACTCTGCGAAGGCGGCGATCCCGGCTGGACGCCCTGCGCTTGCGCCTGGCCGTGGTTCGACGAAGCTGCTGCGAGATTCGCTGCTGACCACGCCAAGATCGCGTGGAGCAAGTACGGGTGCCGGTTCGCGAGCGGCACGAGCGAGAGGAACAGGTTCGCCGAGGCGCGTGTCGACCTGGCAGTGGCCGAATCTCGCGGGCGCGAATGCGAGCTACCGGGCCGTGGTGAGTCGTGCGGCTGGGTCCGGTTGAGCGAGAAGCGTCCGCGCCGACTGCGGGACCGGTCCGAACCCGAGGAAGAATCGCCGCCGCTCGACGACGGTGAAGACGCGATCGAGACGAGGCGTGCGAGAGATGACGTGTCTGCGTACGTATAGAGAGACATGAGTCCAGCTCTCGCAATCGGCACCGCGTAGACTCACAGTGCGACAGCAGGTACGCCTGCGTGAAAGCCCAATCGGCCGAAGCGAGAAAGCTCGCGGCGTGCCCGACCAGAGCCGGGAGACCCTTCTGGCCAACCTGCATCTGCCTGCCTCGTCCGCGTTCTGGATCGGCGGAGCTCTCGCCTGCTGTGGTCGCGAGCTGCGCATCGCCTGGGGTCGCCTTGATCGCGCAACGCGGATCTGGCCCGTCGAGTAATGCTGCTTGCGAGGGCGCCGTCCACGAGGAGGCTGTGGACAAATCAAGGGGGAACGAGAGTCCCGCTGCGCTGCCTGGCGCCGCAGAGGAAGCGAACGGATGCACCGGCGACGGCGACCGCAGCAAGGCAAAGAGATCGAAAGGCGGGCTCGAACCGGTCGGTGAAACCCCTTCAACTGCCGGCGCTGAAGCTCCGCCTTCAGGGTCCTGCGTCAAGTAGCCTTGGGCTTGGAGGACCATGTCTGTCTGAACATCCTCCAGGCGGGCGATCGCGTCCAAGTCGAGGATCTGATCGCGTTGCTCGTCCGCCGCCGCGTGCCCCTCGGGCAGTCGAAGTGGCGGTTCGAGTGCAGGATACGACAGGAGAGGATACGGTTGCGTTTGACCGAAGGGCGGATAGCCGAACCCGGAAGGCCATCCCGCACTCCAGGCGAGCGGATCCGGCGCGGCTGCCGGTTCGTATCCCGCTGGAGCGAAGGAGCCCAGAAACGGCATCCACGAGTTTGCTGAGGTCGCCTCGGCTGTCGGAGACTCGAGCGCGGATTGCGAAGTCGAGAAGGGCTGCAGGGGCAGACTCGACGGAGGTAGTGGCGCGGGCGAAGCCGGAAAGGCGGGAAAGATGTTCGGCGCCGACGGGTTGTACGCTGCTCGATCCGCGCCAGTCAGCCTCTTCAAACAGCGACCTCTGTCATGCGCGCCGGAGCGACTCACCCGCCGACTCGCCGTCAACCTGTATCGAAGTCCACTCGGTGGCCATTCCCGAATCCGCACTCGCGGCCGGCCTGATGCGCTCGTCTCCATCGGCGGCCGTCTCGATGCCCGTCTTCTCCTTCTCCTTTCTTCGCATCTTGTCGATGCGGCGCTGCCGCCGCTCGAGGGCCGCCTGGACGCGGTCTTCCCATTCGCAGTGCAGCGACAATCGGCTGCATGCGCCGCACGCCGGTTTCTGCTCGTCACAGAGCTGATGGGCGGGTCGGTGTCAGCTCTCCTATATCCGCCACAGGGCGTCCGAGGTAACCCCCGACCTTTTTGCGCTTGCGGCAGACGAGGCAACCGTTCCTGGTCCTGCGGTTCTTTGGTTTCGTCGATTTGGCGTCGCCCTTGCCGTTCCCCGCCTCGTCTTCGCTCTGACCGTCGATGCTCATCGTGTTGCCTCGAGTAGACTCGGACGGCGAGAGGCTCGTTTGCTGCTGCACGGCGTCAAGTCGATCGCGTCGAGTGAGAGAAGCGATAGCAGCTTGAACGGAAGAGAGCGTCGACGGGGCGGGCAGCTGCGAAGTAGACGCTATCGAAACGTCGTTGGCCATCCTTTCGCGGCAGAGCTGTCGGGACGCGTGTAAGCTGTAGAGTCGAAAGGAAAAGTGGAGCGACCGATTTCGCCGAACTTCGCCGTTCCTCTTCTTCCCCTTCTCCTGTCCCTCTCGCACACGGGAGACTGTAATCGCCAAGCACACCGGCTTTACAGGTAGCTAAAGGTCACACGCATCGCCTCCGACCTCTTCTCGTGGCCTTGTGCCCACTGGGCATTCTCATCGCCGCGTCCTCACGTGGTTAGCTGAAATGTGCCTGCTATTGCTTTCAGGACGCTAGATAGTCGTCAGTCGTCAGCACACCTGCTCTATGGAAGTACCGCCGCGGATCAGCGGCTTGACTCCAGCCCGCGCGCTCTGATGCGGAGCGGCTGTCCTTGACTGGATCCCCTCAACCTGTTCGGCCTACATGCGGCCAAACAGTATAGGCCATGGTTGCCGCCGGGACCAGTAGCCGCACAGGGACCCCGGTAGCGAGTGGGACGCGTGCAAGACGTCACAGAAGGCCGGCAGCAGACTGATCGGAGGACCGCGGGCGCACCCGTCAAGTTGCCGTGGTCGCGCTAGCGGATCCTCCGAGTAAGCCCTTCGTCCGACCAGGCTTCAGCCTGTTGAATCGTGTTTCGCCCTCCGCCGCCTTCGCCTAACAGCTCCTGACGAGCGCGGAGAACGAGCAAAGCGATGCGCGGCCAGAGCTAACGCTCAGTTGCGGCGTCGCCTGGTGGCCCCAATCCGGGCGCCGGTCTCGCTTCTGAACCCTGGCTAGATATCCGGCAGTTCACCTGCTTGATCGTGCGGTGCTCGACCGTGCGGTGCCAGGCTCCCGTGTTCAAGCGAAGCCGTTCTGTGGCAGCCTTGCGCTCCCGTTCCGACTGATGCTCCGCAACGAATCGCACAGCCCGTCGGCGCTTGGCAGATGGCTCAGCGCTCGTCCGAGCAGACTCAATCTCCGGCTCCATGGTTCGTGGGAGGATGACTTCTCAGGCGGGTTCTTGGACGATGTGCGGATTGCAGGGACATAGTTGTTCCGAGCCCTCCCCGATTTGACTGAAGGTGCTCGGCAGTCGCCCTCAGGCAGCGTCCGCGGCACAAGGCGATTCCATAGCGGATTGCGATTCATTTCAAAGGCGTTTTGTAGCGAAGCAGCAGGCAGGTCACCCGTGTTTTCATGTCTCCATCTCTACTGGGATCGTTCCCGTGCAATCTGCTGCCTATGGCCCCACCTCTCCTCGAGCGGAAATTTTTCCTTGACTCTCGCCGGCGACCGTCCGAAAAAGTCACGGCACTGCCGCTCGCTGACTGGGACCCGTAGGCTACAGTCGATCAGAGCTCCGTGATACCTTCCGTCATCACGGCCACGCTGCGTCTGCCTCGAACGGTGAACGCGCGCCGCCTGTTGACTTTGTTCACCGCCTCGCCGCCGCGCCGCAACTTTGCACCCGCACTCCTCGCGACTGCCGCAGCGACTCGCACAACAGCAAGCATGGCGCCCGCCGCTGCTCCGAACGCGACCGCGCCGCCCGCGCAAAACACGGCCAAGCGTGACTTTTTGACGGCGCTCGAGGCCAAGGCTCAGCAGCGATGGCAGCAGGACCAACTGTTCCAGCAAAACTCGCCGTACTCGACGGGAGAGGCAGAAATCCCCGAGCAGGACTTTGCCAAGCACGCCGAGGAGCTCAGGCAAAAGTACCCCAAGGTCCTCGCAACCATGCCTTACCCGGTTAGTCCGCGCCGTGCCGGCTGTCTTTCTGGCCCCGCTCCCTAGCCCGAGCTAACGCCCCCGCGATCACCGCGCGGCACACAGTACATGAACGGCTCGCTCCACCTCGGACACGGTTTCACCATTTCCAAGATCGAGTTCCTGACCGGGTTCGAGCGGATGCGCGGCAAGCGCGCCCTCTGGCCATTCGGTTTCCACGCCGTGAGTGCAGCAGCCACCCCCTCCATGGGCTCAAGTGCTCCCACTGACCAGCGTCGACTCAACTCGCGCGCAGACCGGCATGCCCATCAAGGCCGCCGCCGACAAGCTGATCCGCGAGATGGAGATGTTTGGCCCCGACTTTGAGGGTTACGGCAACGCGACCGAGGCTGAGGTGCGTCGAGTCGCCATGTGCAGCTCCGGACCTCTCGCTGACTCGGGCGGAACTACAGGAGGTCACGCCGACTGAGGAACCGGGCAACGCGACCGCTATCGCAACGACTTCGACTACGACCGCCTCCTCCGACCCGAGCAAGGCCAAGAAGGGCAAGCTCGCCGCCAAGTCGACCGGACTGCAGTACCAGTTCCAGATCATGGAGTCGATCGGCGTTCCGCGGGCCGAGATCAAAAAGTTTGCCGACCCGCAGCACTGGCTCGGGTACTTCCCGCCGATCGCCGAGACCGACCTGAACTCGCTCGGTGCGAGGATCGACTGGCGGCGGTCGTTCATTACGACGCCGATCAACCCGTACTACGACGCGTTCGTCCGGTGGCAGATGAACAAGCTGCACGGACTCGGCTACATCAAGTTTGGCAAGCGGTACACCATCTTTTCGCCCAAGGACGGCCAGCCGTGCATGGACCACGACCGCCAGTCGGGCGAAGGTGTCGGCCCGCAAGAGTACGTCGCGATGAAGCTCGAGGTGACGCAGTGGGGCGAGCGCGCCGCGCGCGTCAAGGACCTCGTTGCGTCGGCGCAGGCGCAGGGCCAAAAAGTGTTTATGCTCGCGGCGACGCTCCGGTCCGAGACCATGTACGGCGTCACGAACGTGTTTGTCAGCCCGACCGTCAAGTACGGCGTGTACCGCGCCTCGACCACCAAGGGCAATTCGAGCGGCCAGGACGCGCTGTACATTTGCACTCCGCGTGCGGCGCGCAACCTCGCGTACCAGGGACTCCTCAAGGAGGAGGACAAGGTCGACCAGATCGGCGAGATTGACGGCAAGGAGCTCCTCGGAACCAAGGTTCACCCGGCGCTCTCGGCCAACAAGGAGGTGTACGTCGTCCCGATGGAGTCGATCAAGGACAACAAGGTGCGTGTGTTTGGCGAGAGCACCGCTCGCTCTGCCGAATGGAGACTGACTCGCTTCGTCCTCTAGGGCACTGCGATCGTCATCTGCATGCCGGCCGACTCGCCCGACGACTGGGTGACGACCCTCGACCTGCGCAAGAAGTCCGAGTACTACAACATCGACCCGTCCTGGGTCGCTGCCGAGCCGATCCCCGTCCTGACGACGCCGACGTACGGCGACCTGACTGCTGTCGCTCTTGTCGAGCAGATGAAGATCAACTCGCCGAAGGACATCAAGCAGCTCGCCGAGGCCAAGGAGATTGCCTACAAGGAGGGATTCTACGGCGGTACGATGCTCGTCGGCAAGTTCAAGGGCGAAAAGGTGGAGGACATCAAGACGCGCCTCCGGGACGAGCTCGTCTCGATGGACTGCGCGTTCGTCTACTCGGAGCCGGAGAACCTCGTCATGAGTCGGTCGCAGGACGAGTGCGTCGTCGCGCTCTGCGACCAGTGGTACCTCGACTACGGCGAGGCGGGCTGGCTCAAGAAGGCCGAGCTGTGAGTCGGGACGGGTTCCCGCAGCGAGCCGGCATTCACCCACTGACGTTCTCGACAAAACAGCCTCCTCTCGCGGATGAACACGTACCAGTCGGAGACTCGCCACGGCTTCGAACGGACGCTCGGCTGGCTCCGGCAATGGGCGTGCGCCCGCTCGTACGGTCTCGGCTCGAAGCTGCCGTGGGACCCGCAGTTCCTCGTCGAATCGCTGTCCGACTCGACGATTTACATGGCGTACTACACGATCTCGCACCTCCTGCACGGCCCGCCCATCGACGGCTCGCAGGTCGGACCGCTCGGGATCACGGCCGAGCAGATGACGGACGAGATGTGGGAGTACATCTTTGCCAACGGCGCGTACCCGCCATCGGCGCCGATCTCGCAGGACAAGCTGAACCACCTCAAGGCCGAGTTCTCGTACTTCTACCCGATGGACATCCGCTCGTCCGGCAAGGACCTCATCCCGAACCACCTCACCTTCTGCATCTACGTCCACGCGGCGCTCTTTGGCGAGGAGCACTGGCCGCGCTCGATGCGTGCGAACGGTCACCTCATGCTCAACGGCGAAAAGATGTCCAAGTCGACCGGCAACTCGCTCACGCTCCGCGAGTCGCTGCTCAAGTTTGGCGCCGACGCGACCCGCGTCACGCTCGCCGACGCCGGTGACTCGATCGAGGACGCCAACTTTGAGGAGGCGACCGCGAACGCCGCGATTCTCCGTCTCCACACCCTCATCGAGTGGTGCGACGAGCTCGTCAAGAACCAGGGCCAGCTCCGCCGCGGCGCGTCGGACGAGCTTATTTGGGACAGGATCTTTGAGAACGAGGTCAACGAGGCGATCCAGCTCGCGTACGAGGCGTACGACAAGGCGATGTACAAGGACGCCCTGAAGGTCGGCTTCTACCAGCTCCTGTCGGCTCGTGACCTGTACCAGCTCGCGACCTCGTCCGAGGGTGGTATGCACGTCGACCTCGCGCTCCGCTTCGTCCGCGTCCAGGCCCTCCTCCTCACTCCGATCGCGCCTCACGTCGCCGAGCACCTGTGGTCCGGCATTCTCGGCGAATCGTCGTCGATCCAGAACGCCCGGTTCCCCGAGGTGTCGAAGCCGGTCGACCGGTCCATCTCGGACGCCGCGACCTACGTCCGCTCCAAGACCAAGGAGATCCGCGATGCCGAGTTGTCGTTTGCGAAGAAGAAGGCGAAGGGCAAGGGCGCGGGAGCCGGCGGGTTCGACCCGAGCAAGCCGAAGGCGTGCCGCGTCTGGGTCGCCAAGGGCTTCCCGCAATGGCAGCAGAGCGCCGTGGACTTTGTCAAGGACGCGTGGACCGGCGAGGCCGTCGACGACAAGAAGGTCAAGGAGGCGTTGATGCAGCAGGGCCTGATCAAGGACAAGCGGTACATGCCGTTCATCGCGCAGCTCAAGAAGCGCATCGCCCAGTTCGGCTTCGACGAGGCGATGAACCGACAAATCACGTTCGACGAGATCAAGACGCTCGAGGCCGCGATGCCGTACATCAAGCGGTCGCTGCAGATGGAACAGATCGAGGTCTGCTTCACGGACGACGCCGAGCGCGCACAGGAGGGCCAACCCGGCTACGTCCAACAGATCGTCGAGGCTGCCGAGCCCGGCGCACCCGGCATTGTGCTATTCAACATCGACGCATAGAGTCCCCTTGACCCAGAGTAGTTGCGATCGACACCTAAAAGAGCAGCAATTTGATTCAGTCTGTTCAGTCGCCGCCTGTGTGGTCTCGGATTCACTGCGCTCACTAGTGGCCGGACTTCAGTAGCAAGTCTTGAGCGTTACTTCGGGGACTTCAGCACGCATTCGCAATCTGATGATGATGCGAGTGCGCGTGGCCACTCTTCGACTCGACTCGACACTTTGACGAACTGGGTGCACAGTCTTCGCGGACACCCGTCATGCGTCAAAGCCTCATACACTGTGGGTCATCGTGGCGGCTTCGGCGTGCACGCCTTCTCATTTACGACTGCAAGTCCCACGAATGGTGACGGTGCCTCCCGACTCAGCGAGGTGGGCCCGACTTAGAGATACGCCGTCGCCGTCACTGCTTCATACGAGAGCACTCTATAGGCTTCGAAACGTCCAGACGAGCCGCAGAGGAAGGAGCCACGAGCACGTTACATTTCTCGCCGAAAGGAGATCGGACTTCGACCGACCTGAACTGGCGCACAGACCCATTCTTCTGCTCTCATCGCCCAATCACGGACCTGTCTGGCTGCCTGTCCTTTCTCTCGCGTATCGTCTTCCTTCCCACGCCACGAGTCCGTCGTAGCCAAAAGACAGGTCCCAAGCTGCTGGATCAAGCTCGGCAGCGTGCATCTTCCCCTGCAGCCGCGTGATTTGCGCTGCTCACAATTACCGACGGATCAGTTCACTCCGACGAGTTCGCCCCCGTACAAGCTTCATTCCAGGCGTCCCGGCTTTGCTGAAGACTCGCTGTATGACATGGCACACGCTGCGCCGCGAGGCTACGGACGTGTCGCCATCGTGGCGCCATGGAACGACGACCTAGGGCGCGCCCCCGGAAGCTGCTACATTGCTTCTTTGGCGAGCACTCCCGTTTTCCGCGACATCATGCAGGCAACTCAACGCATGCACAAGGGCGAAGAAGAGCCGGAAGTGGGCCTTCTCAGCCTCGATTGGGCGGGCAGCTTACTCGCGCCGGCGATGCTCCGCTCACAATGGAGTCAAGCTTCGCACACCAAAGCCGCTTAATGCTCCGCTGTACTCATGCGTGGCATCCAGCATGGCCGCGAGGACAGGTGCTACACGAAGCCGGCCTGCCGACGGAAGAAAAAGGAGGAAAGGATCGCCGACCCCGCGGTTCTTTTCGCACGGGAGGGCGTTTCCGGCCATGCCTGCCTTATCTTGTTGATCGTTGCTCGCGGCTGACGCGTCTTCAACAGCCTACGGCGGACAGCGCGGCTGGCGTAGGCAACAGCACGGTCGACAGGGCGGCACGAGAGATTGAACACGACCTCGCGAGGCCCGCCGAAGCCGGCGGCTTCACCCACGTGAGACAGCGATCGCGGCGGCTGCACGAAGAACTGCTTCTCATCATTCTAACCGCCGTCGGGGGCCGCGTCTCTTTGCTATCGCAGCTCCGCCTCCGCATGACAGGGACCTCGAAGATACGCGTCCTCTCCCTCTTCCACGACCGACCTGCGCACCCGCATCTGCGTGCGCCTCGACGACGATCAACATGACCTCGTCCCTCGACAAGAGCGTCTCGAACACTCCCTCGACGGCAAAGGATGACGCCGACCGGTATCCCGCTGCTTCGGCAAAGCCGGCCGACTTCCGCTCCAAGGTGCTCGCCGTCGGCGGCGTCTCGGGGACCTACGAAGAGCTAACGGGCCATAAGCAAGAGTTGCGGGTGTCGATGAGCGTCTGGGTGAGCTGAACATGCCGTCGGTCGGGGATCTATCTTCGCTTCACTGACTCTGTCGCTTTCCCCTCTACCTTTCTTTGTTCTCTACGTTCTCTCTACCTCGCACAATTGATGAACTGCGCCGCGTTATGTCCTCCCGCCTCGGCTGTGTTGCCGTACGTCTCCTCCGAACAGGCTCTTTTGGGACTCGCGGTCAGTTCTCCCTTTCTTCTCTGCTCTCCGAGCTCGTTGACTTTTATTGAGCCTTTGTGCTGACGCTGCAAGCTGTATGTACAGTATGCGAATATGGGTGAGTCACGACCTCTTGGTCCCCAATCAAATTTTAATCCATCCGTCTGCGGTCGTGGCCGATTTTCCAAACGACCATAACTCGGCCATTATGCGTCTCTTTCCCGATCTGACACTACCATACGATACAGCGCCAACAACCGCGGTTAACGGCAGTCTTTACAGTACGCTCCGAGCTCTAGAACGCCGTCGGGAGCGGAAATTAGCTGACGGGAATTTTTCTCATCTTCCCTCGCGCAGCTGCCCTCATTTCCGGCGGGCCCATCGCTGTCCTTTGGGGCTGGTTCATTGTCGCTATTATTTCTCTCGCCATCGCTGCGAGCCTGGCCGAACTATGCTCCGCGTGGCCGCACAGTGCCGGTCAAGCAATGTGGGCATACAACCTTGCTCCGCCTCGGTGGGCGCCGTTCCTCTCGTTCTGGACGGCATGGCTCAACATTGCGGTACGTGATTCGGCTCTGTGGCAGGCGTTTGAGTCCGATAACGACTAAGTCCGAACCTTCATCACACAGGGTGGCTGGGGTGCGTGACGGCGCTGCCGAAGCGGTGGAAGCAATCTCCCTGCTGACCTGTCTGTGACCTACTTCGCAGCTCTACTCGCCGCTGGTGCCTTCATCTTCAGTTCCGGCACCCTTGCACTGGTCTCGGCGTTCAATCCGTCCTACGTCGAGCAGAGGTGGCACGTAGTGCTCGTCTATATCGCCGTCATGCTCTCGTGTTTCGTTCTGAACGTGCGTCAGATCCATAAGTCACCACACCTCGGAGAGTCTGACGACGACTTTTGAACAGATCTTCCTCGTGCGCGTCCTCGACCGCATGACCGCAACTTTCGCCATTATCAATATTTCCGTCGTCATCGCCACGATCATCGCTCTGGCCGCATGCACACCTGTCCACGCGACTCCGTCGTTCGTCTTCACCGGATTCATCAACCAGACTGGCTGGTCTAGCAGCGGGTTCGCATTCTTGCTCGGACTCCTTCAGTCTAGCTTCACGATCATTGGCTACGTGAGTTGCCTGACCAGCGCAAGCTACGGCGTTCTGGTCTCCTGACATCTCCGGATCCTCCAGGACGCCGCAACTCACCTCTGCGAAGAGGCGGTGGACGCTGGCCGGCTCGCACCGATCGCTGTCTTTGGCGGCGTCGCCATTGTCGGCGTCGTCGGTTTCGTCTACATCATTGCGCTGCTCTTCTCGATCGGCGACATCGACCGAGTTCTTGCTGCTCCTGTACCGGTCGTTCAGATCTTCCAGGTGCGCCAGATTGTTCCGAAAGCACGCGGGGATCGCTTAACTAAAGGCGCGTATCTCGCAGGACTCATTCGGTCTCAACGGCGCCGCTGCTGCGTATGCCTTCAACCTCGTCATCCTGTATCTGGCGTGCGCGGGCATCGTTTGCGCCTCCTCCCGTGCCGTTTGGTCCATGTCGCGGGATCGCGGTTTCCCGCTCGCAAAGCTGTACGTGCGATGTCGCATTAAGTTCACGTCTGCCGAAAACCCGACTGATGTCAGAGACTTGACAGCTTCTGCCGGGTCAACAAGAGCCTGCGCGTGCCGGTTTGGGCCCTCGGCCTGCAGACTGTTGTGCCGATCATTCTCGGCATTATCTACCTCGGTTCTGAGGTCATCTTCTACTCGTTCTTCCAGGTACATTCTCTTTCAACAAGCATACTGTGCGTTATCGACTCACGCCTCGCCCCATCGCAGCTCACGACCATCGGTTACCTCGCGAGCTACTTCATCCCGATCGCTCTGATCTTCTTCCGCGGCCGCGACCTCCTTCCGCCAGCCTACTGGCGGCTTCCGGACGGCATTGCCAAGGTGAGATCTTCCTCAAAGTTCCTCCATACACGCCGCTGATCTAGCTGTGTCCCGCGCAGGTCTGCAACGCCATCTCGCTCGCGTACATCCTGTTCATCTGCGTGCTGTTCTGCATGCCGAACTACTACCCGGTCACCCCGTGAGTTGGCGATGAACCCTCTAGCTCTCAACAAAGAAATCGTCACTGACACCGCGCGCTTGTACGGTACAGGTCGAACGTTAGTCGAATCGCGCTCACCATGCTTGTGAGAGGCTGAAAATTGACGCTGATTCCCTCCTGCAGATGAACTGGACGGTCGCCATTTCGGCTGTCGCCGTGCTCTTCGGGGCCATCGCGTGGTACGCCGAAGTGCGCCGCCACTACAAGGGGCCGGCGAGTCAGGTCGCCCATATGGACGACCCCATCGCCGCCTGACTTTCACGTGCAAATTGCTGCGGCGGCGGATTCGCGATCTTCCTGCCAAGTCTACAGTCTACAGTTGTAGTGTCTCTATATGTTGTGTCAATTCTACGAGCGATGTCCACAGAACCGAATCTGGTGCGAGTCGCCGTTCGAACTGAGACATTCGCAAGGGTCCGAGCGTCGATGAGATCCGCGGAGAGGGCTCATCGAAGGAGGAGAGGTCCGTGCACACATTGTCGGACTGATCGGCCGGCTGCGGCTTCTCTGGAAGACCGCCGCCGCCGTGAGGGATGCGCGGCAGCCGCCGAGAAGAGGACGGAAAAGTCTTTGCCGGGCGGCGGCGGCGGTGACAGCTGGGAGGAGCCGCCAGTCCAGCCGCGCGGAGGGAAAGCAAGCGATCGGCTGCTCTGCGGATCCTGCTGCCGCAATCAGCGCAACTCGCTCCTTCCTCTTCACTGACCCGCAACGTCATGCTGCGCCTTGCTTCGCTCGCTCTCGCTGCCGCTTCTGCAGTCACTGCTCACGCCGGACACGGCGATGCCCCGCCTGAGGCCTGGAGTGAGTCTTCTTTGCGGCGCCGGCTCTCCCCACTTTTGCTACGAGAGCTGATGGCGAGCGAGTCCCTCTACAGCCGCCAAGTACGGCTCTTCGATGGACCTGAGCTTCTCTGGTATCTCGACCTTTGCGCGCTTGCCGCACGAGCGATGCCTCGACAAGCCCGAAACCGTTTTCGACATTGCCGTCCTCGGAATGCCGTATGATGTAACTCAGCGCGCTTCCGGCCCGTGCGAGCTCCTTTCCTGACGTGTGAGACCCACAGACCAGCGTGTCATACCGACCGGGCGCTCGGTTCGGACCGAACGCGATCCGGCAAGGGTCGAGGCGGATGGCAAAGAACCGCGGCTACTCGATCCCATGGCGAGTTTCAGCAGCGCGCTCGACGCCGCCCACGAAACAGCTCCTGACGAGGACGGCCCCCCCTCCAGGAACTTTAACCCGTTCCTCGCCGGCGCGAGCATCATCGACTGCGGCGACGTTCCGATCTCGCCTTACGATAATTCGCTCGCGCTCGACCAGATGGAGACGGCCTACTCGACACTGCTCGCCCGTGAAGTTGACACGGCATTCACGAGGGGTGCGCCAAGAGTCGAGTCTTCTCCTGTTCTGAACGGCGCTGACCGAATCACCTTCGCTCTCGCTGCCGCAGAACACGGCGGAACCAAGGCCTTTGCGTTGGACGGGAAGGAGCATCCCAAGATTGTGACGCTCGGAGGTGACCACACGTATGTGCTGCGATCTGAGTTAATGCTCATCCGGCAAGCTGATGAACTCCTCGTCAGAATTGTCCTTCCGATTCTGCGGTCGCTCGCAAAGGTGTACGGCCCGGTTGCCGTCCTGCACTTTGATGCGCATCTCGGTGAGCACCTAGTCGATCGGATGCAGATCTTCTTGCAGTTACTGACTTCAAAGCTGCAGACACCTGGAACGGAGCCTTGTACAATGGCGCCTTGACTCCGCAGTCTCAGATCGTGAGTGGCCGTTCTCAACCGTACGCCGCGATGACAGCTGACCACCACCGGCGTCCGGGGCAGACCCACGGATCTATGTTCTGGAAAGCGTCGACCGAAGGTCTCGTCTCGAACACCTCGTCGATCCACGCCGGTATCCGCACCCGGCTGTCCGAGTTCGAAGACTTGACGCACGACTCGGACGTCGGCTTCAAGCTGTTGACGACGGACGACATTGACGAGCTCAAGCCGAGCGGAATCATTGAGAAGATCAAGGAGCGAGTCGGCGAGACGCCCGTCTGTGCGTGGTGACTGTCTTCGGATTCCCGGCTTTCGACGTCAAAGCATACCCAAGACCTGACTTTCGAGAGCACGCGTGACAGACCTCAGTCTCGACATTGACGTCGTCGACCCGTCCATGGCGCCGGCGACCGGCACTCCCGAATCGGGCGGTTGGACCACGCGCGAGCTGAAGGCGATCCTCCGCGGCCTGTCGTCGCTCAACCTCGTCGGCCTCGACATTGTCGAAGTCTCTCCCGCGTACGACACGAACGCCGAACTGACGGGCATGGCGGCGGCCGACCTGGTCCAAGAGTTCTTGGGCATGCTGCTCAAGGGGAAAGGACCGCAGGGCAAGGAGACGTGGTCACCCGCGATCAAGCAGATGGTCCTGCATGACGAGCGGGAAGGCGCTGAGCAGGCCAAGACGGCCCACGACGAGCTGTAGAGCGCGCCGACTCGATGAAAAAACAGCAAATTCTCACGATTTGACAATGATCGAGCAGCGTACTCAGCGCATGGCGCCGCGCGCTGCGCTCGGGAAGTGAGCTATAGTGTGGTCCGGGGGCAGCCCGCGGCAATAGCGACCGGGAGTAGAGCAGCGCGTCAGTCGAGGCGTCAGCAAGCAGGCCGAGGAACACGAAAACAGCTCTGGCCGGCTAAGAAGTCGGTTGCTAGGGTACGCAGCGCAGACCGCGAGTCACAAGTCATAGTCACGCCTACCGCCTGGCAGTAGCGGTGAGAGTCGCGGGAGGTTAAAGTTGACCGACATCGTCGTCGGAAAAGAGCGAAGCCAGGTCGCCCTCTCTCCAGCCAATCCAGCGCTGCACCGCGGTCTAGGGCAAGCACCCGAGCGCTCCATCAGATGAGCGCCTTGACGCGGTCAACGTCGTCCGCGCACCAGCACGGCGGCGGCGACGATGCTCCGCCGACTCGTTCGCTCACCGCCGGGTCGTCATCTTCGCAACAGCCGCAACAGGCAACTCAGGCGACCCAGGGACAGCTGCAGGCATCTCAAAAAGGGCATGCGGCCCAGGCCGAACCGGCCAACTCGGTTTATGGCCAGCTCGAAAAGGCGGGCAAGGTGGTCGAAGAACGGCTCGCAAGGGACGACAAATGGGTCAGCGTGGGTGACAGCCTCGTCGGTGAGCTCACTCAGCGTGTGTCTGTGTGGCCTGCGAGCAACAAGCGGGCTGACTTTGGGAGCGTCTGGCAGGTGCTTCCTCTTCCGACTATGTCTTGCCGCCGAGTCCGGCCTGGGCGCCCTTCACCAAGACCCGCACCGTCTTGCTGCCCGACCGATTGTTCGAGGAACACGACCGTGGGTCTGCTCACCTGCACGTCTTGCCATCCAGGGCGCTGAATCAGCTTCCCACCTTTCTGCGCAGTGACGCGTTCGAGGTGTTCGATGGGTCTTTTGCCCGAAATCGAGCGGGCTTGGGTCACCGTTGACCATCGGTTACTTCTCTGGGACTGGTCCGATGGGTGGGTGCACGTCCAGGTCGAGGAAACCCTCGCAAACAAGCTGACGCCGTTCCGCGCCGGTGCAGTTCATCCTTCTCGACCTTCGAGGAGCTGACGGACGTTATTGTCGGCGTTGCCCTGGTCAAGCCGCGCGCCGGCGTCTTTGTCGACTCGATCTCGCACCTCCTCGTCCTCGCGACCCCGTCTCAAATCACCCTCGTCGGACTCGGTTACGCCGCCCCGACTCCCGGCGCGAAGAAGGAGGTCACGTTCTACTTGACCGGCCTCTCGGTCCCGACTGACGGCGTCTCCTTCACCACCATTCGCGGCACAACCGGTGGCCGGATCTTTCTCGCGTCTTCGCCGGACCCGTTGACGCCCGGAGGGATCGGCGGAGACGGCTGCTTGTACGAGCTCGCGTACCAGGCTCAGGAAGGCTGGTTCGTCAAGCGGTGCACGCTCAACAACTTGACGTCGGGCGGGATCGTAAAGTCGGTCGTCCCGACTTTCCTGCGGTCGTTCTCGGCGATCCCGCAGGCGGAATGGATCATCTCGATCGAAGTCGATAACGAGCGCGGGCTGCTGTACGCTCTCTTGCGCAACTCGACGATCGAAATGTACCAACTGCCATCGACCGGACCGGGCAAGGCCTTCGACGGAGTCCCGTCGCGCGTCGCGAAATCGGGCGACTTGCAGCGAACCGCCAACATGCTCCTGCCGAACAACCCGATGCTCCGCTCGTTCCGGATCGCCGAACTCGAGGTCATCAGCGAGAAGGAGGCCGGTAACGCCAAGATTGGTCTCGTCGCCGTGACGACGACCGGCGTCCGGTTGTACTTTACGCACCAGCGGCGCGGGTACTACTACGGCCCGTCCGGCTCAGCGGCTGCGCTCGAGCTGTGTCACGTCCGTCCGCCTCCGGCACCGACTGCGCAGCAAGCGCCCACTCCGACTGCCAACGGCATGTACGGCCAACTCGTTTCGACCCAGCAGCAGCAGCAGCAACAACAACAGCAGCAGCAGCAGCAGGGCCAGGGCGGCGCGACCTCGATCCCCTTCAACGCGATCAGCCAAGCGAAATACGCTTCGGGCGGCTTGCTCATCGCGGCGAACAACCTGACGCAAGACCTGGACGTCCTCCTCGTCACCTGCCCAGACACTGCGTCGCAATCGCTCTCTTCCGCTGCGACCGCCACCGATACCGTCTCGCAGCAGACTCGGCCGTTTTCGGAAGTGGCAGGGACGATCGAGATCTCGGGGCGGACGTGGGATGTCGCCGAGATCACGCCGCGGCCGGTTGTCACCCCGGCGGGAGGGACGGCTCTGAACGAGCTCGCGACGCAGCCGACTCAGGCGAGGCGGGAGTGGGTCGTCTTGACCAACATGGGCGCGAGTGTGATCAGCCGGCAACGGCCTGTCGATACGCTCGTCGACGTACTCGAGGTGATGGGGATGAACGGCAACTCGGGTGGACACGGCGAGATCGGCGTCTTTTTCGAGAGGTGAGCCTCGCGGGCTGGCTTCCTTCTCTATCTCCGGAGGGAGCGCTTCAGCTGACGAGGAATGGGCGCGACAGCTACGGCCGAGATCAGTCGTGCGCGATGCTGCTGCCAATCGCGGCGTCAAATTCGCAGCTGGCCGTTTCAGACTCGCAAGAGGCCGGACACGCCGGCGCGCGTCACACCAGTGCAGCGACGGCTGAGCAAGCCAAGGCACTCTTCTTTGAAGGCGGCGGGCGACCTGTCAGCATTGACCGTGGCGGCTACGGAGGTACGACTCGTGCTTCTGCTTGCTTGCCCGAGTTAGATGCAAGCCCTGACGTCCGTTCGAACAGGTGGCGGTGCTACAGCGGCCCCATCCGACAGCAAGATCATCTTTTCCGGACGTCACGAAGGTCTCGCGTTCTACCTCGCGCGCCTGTTGCGACCGATCTGGCGGCAGCGAATTACGTATGCGGGAGCGACGCCGGCGCAGCAGATGTCGAACTTGCCCGAATCGGTACTGAGTGCTGTCCAGCGCGACCTGATCGCTTTGCGCACCTTTGTCGAGCAGTGAGGCTGCCGTTATACGCGCGAGAACGAAATCGCCAGACGGTTCTGACGGAATCGAACTTGCAGCGAACACCACCTCTTTACGCACATTCCCGATTCGAGTCGCGTTGGACACAACGCGGCTGCATACTCAGCCGAGCAGGCTTCCCTGTCCGCGCTCCGACTTCTCCTCACCCAATCCGTCGAAGCGATTTCCTTCGTCCTCCTCCTGATCGACTACAAGCTGTCCGACATCGTTGCAAGCTGCCAGCCCGAACTCCAGAAAGAGCTGGCGCAGCTCACGTATGCCGACCTGTTGACGACCCAAGCAGGTCGGAGCGTCGCGCGCGGCCTCGTGAGCGCCGTAATCAACCAGCAGATCGGTCGGCACCTGTCGGTCGACGCGATCAGCGAGACGTTGCAACAACGCTGCGGCAGCTTCTGCAGTGCCGACGACGTGCTGCTGTATAAGGCGATCGAAGCGATGCGCCGCGCGAAAGACACCTACGACAGTACGGAACGGACAGAGTCGCTGCGCGAAAGCTTGCGGTACGTCTCTGCATCTGCATCGTAATCTTGAGCGTGAGACTGACCCGGCCACCCTGCTCAGGCTCTTCACGAAGGCTGCCGGACATCTCTCCCTCGAGCGCTTGCAGGACATCTGCAAGGAGTACACATCGATGCGCTACACTGCCGGCGTCGTCGACCTCGCATTGACGTGCGCGCACCGCTGGGACCAGTCAGATCGAGCCGTTTCGTACTGGCTCGACGAGTGCCCGTCCGGCGATGCTCGAGAAGGCGCGTACAAGCAGCGCAGGTCTTGTCATGAGCTCGTCTTCGACTCGCTCGCGTCAATGGATGACTTGCTCGACGAGGCCGCCGCGCCTAGTCGACCTGCTGGATCGACCTCGTGTACGTTCTTCGTTGCCTTCTCGCGCGCTGAATCAAGCTCAGTCCGCAATGTCTTCACGCAGACGAGGAAGCAGACAGCCTACGAACGAATGCCTACAACAAGGCGCTGTCGGTGAAAGACGAATTCTTCCACTACGAGCTCTACGAATGGTATTTGTCACGTGGCCGATCCAACCAGCTTCTCGAGGTCAGTAACTCGCATGACGGTTCGCTCCCCTAACCGAGACGGCTGACTTTTATCGCGATCAGACCCGAACTGCCTACCTCGAGGGCTTCCTCTCTCGCGAGCCGACAACGCTCGAGAAGACCGACCTGCTCTGGCAGTACCACGTGCGGACTGCGCGCTACGCCGCTGCAGCGTCGGTTCTCGCTGCTCTCGCCGACACGACCGCTTTCCCTCTCTCTTTGCACCAGCGAGTCGAATACCTTTCGCTCGCAGTCGGCAACGCCAAGTCGCAAACGCCATCAACGAGTCGAGGTGACGCCGTCCAATTCCTGACCGAGGTCGAGGAGAAGCTCGAAGTCGCGCAAGTTCAGATTGAGATCTATCGGGCGGTCGAGGAAGGCAAGCTTCCCTCGGACGAGAAGCAGCTGTGGCTTGACAAGGTCGAAGACCGACTGTACACCATCTCTGAGGTGTGTCAGCGCAGCTCGATCATCGAAGTGAGCGGTGCTGATGTCTGTCCCCGCAGCTCTACTCGGACTTTGCCGAACCGCTCGAGCTGCTCGAGGTCATCCTCCTCATCTTCCATGTCTCCGATCACCGCGATCCGTTCCTCGTCACGGCAACATGGGAAGCGATCTTGTCAAGAGGTGAGACCGCTCGTCGTGACTGGTCGATTCCTGTACCCCGGCTGACGAGACCATGCGCAGCGCAAGAAGAGAAACCCGATCACCCTGTCGACGCCGTATCAGCAAAAGTGACGCAACTCGGTCAACGCTTCCACTCTTCCGACGTCGCTTTCCCTCTGCGTCAGTTTCCTGTCCTGACCCTTTCCGCAATCCCCCACGCGTGATCTGACTCGTCTTTCTTCACCAGCCGACATTATTGCTCTCCTCGAACGCTTCAGCCTCGAGCACAAGGAGGAGGCGCAACCTGGCTGGGTTGTTCACGCGATCCGGGACGCCAGTGTGCCCTTTGAGGCGATCTTCCCCGTCTTTGACGAGCTCTTCACCGCAAAGGTGCGTGCTTCAGGCTCAATTTGTCCCACGCTCCCCGCTCAGGGCTCACCGTCGTGAACCGCACGGAACAGATCCCGCCTTGGCACACCTCGGCCGGCTTGGTCTTCCTCGCGGCCGACATTGTCGACCTCCTCTCGACCTGGCTCGCCGAAGCTTCGTCGGCGCCGTCTTCGATCTCGCGCGCGTTCCCGGCCACCGACGTCGAGACGGCGATCGGTCGCTACCTGATGGGCTTGCAGTCGGCGCCGAATGCCGGCGCGCTCGTGACGAGACTGCAAGACATGCAGCGGACGATCCGGCGAAAGTACTGAGTGAACGTAGACAGACACGCTGCCATGTGCACTACGTTCCTGCTTGCTTCGAGCCATAAAGCCCGCCCGCGAGAGCCATTTGAACCGAGACTGAGGGTTCATCAAGAGGACGGCGAGCCCGTCGGCGGTACAAACGCGAATGCAGTGTCTATGACGGCACGGATGGCACGTATGAAGGAGAGCTACGACAACAGATACAGAAGTAAGCAAGGAGAGGAGGACGCGGCAGTGACGTGACCGCAAGAACAGAGCGCCTCAGGAAGCCGTCTTGAGCCACTCGACGGGGCAATCGACCGCGTCCAATCGCGCGATCCGGCTCGGCGACTTGACGACACCGATGATTGAGCTATCGACTTGGATCGTGAGATTGAGCGGCGGACGGTAGATGGTCGCGTACTTGTGGGCGCAAGCCGAACGGACGATTTGGTCTGTGCGCGGAGGGGGTGGTCAATCAGTATGATTCGAAGACGGCAGTAGCATGCTGAAAAGAAGGGGGACGCACAGGTAGGGTTATTCGAGTTGGTGTAGTTGCCGGCGAAGGTGATTGGGAACTGGTGAAGTGCGCACAGGCGTGAGTAAGGAATGTCTGGAACGAAAGAGCTCGCCGCAGCCTGTCCTGCTGCTGAGCACTTTCGAGCAGTAAAGTACAGGCTCACCTCATAGCTCGTCACTTTGCGGCCGGGGACACTGATGTCGCCGCTGCCGTACGACTGCTGCGCGATGATTCCGCCCGTCTCCTGGATCCGAACCGTCAAGTCGAAAGAATGGTAGTTGACGGCGAGGTACGACTTGGAGGCGTCGACTGCTCGTGCCACAGAAGTGCGCTGGAATCAGTGTGACGATCATCGGAACCGACAGAGAAGTGCGTGGGACGCACTGGCAAACGCGATACTCGCGTCGAAGCTGAAGCTGGTCGGGTCGGCCGACGAGATGTACGGCGAGCTGTCGTTCGCTGTGAACGCCGGCGAGGGTGCATACGGCGAGTCGAACGAGATGGTCGGAGTCCGCGGGATCAAAAAGTAGCAGCAGATGATCGCGCTGTCCACGAAGGGGACTCATCAGTGACGACGCGCTTCGACCCGATACCCAGACCACGGCGACGCACGCGACCGAGAGGAACACGAGCAGCGGGACGATCCACTTCCAGTTGCGCCGGAGGAACTCGCCGCAGTCGAGCGAGAGGTCCATCACTTCACCCTTGACCTTGTCTCGCTTCCTCCGCTGCTTCTCGGCGTCGTGCTCGTGCTTGACCGTGAGCGCTTCGCCGTGCTTCCAGTCTGTCTTGGACAGGATCGGCGCGTCGATCCAGTCGGATTCGATCTTGGCGGTCGACGCAGCGGCGGGTTCGGCGATGGTGAAATCGAACGCGGACTTGGTCGTCATCCGCGAAGGGTGCCTGCGGGGGTCAATTCAGGGTCAGCTTGGAGCCAAGTCACGCTCGCATCTATACGCGCGAGTACGCACGAAACGATGGGTGGCGCGACAGGGCGAGTCGTCCATTGCTCCGCGGGCGCCTGGTACTGGTACGGGTTCTGGTACATCGCCTGCTGCTGCTGCTGCTGCTGCTGTTGGGCCCGCTGCTGCTGAACGGGAGCCGGATGCGGAGCCTGATACGACCTCCTCTGGGTGGGCGCTTCACCGTACGAAGCGAAACCTGGCCCGTCGTCGTCGTCGTCGTCGTCTTCGTCCTCATCGTCCGATTCCCAACCTCTCGCCGCTTGGCTCGACATCCGCCTCGGCGCCTCCTCGGACGGTCTCCTAGATGGGTGCTGCTGTGACTGCCTTGTGGCCGGTTGCGCCTGGAGAGCGTACAGATCCGCCGACGAGTACCGCGCGTGCTGTCCTGCGAGCAAAGTCGGACGAGATGAATCGGCGGCGGCGGACGACGGAGGTGGGGAACGCGCCGCGGTCTGCTGCCTCGACGGCGGACTGTACGGGTCCTGACCTCCGTAGGACGACGTGCGTCGAGTGTAGCTCTGTCGGTGTGCCATGCTGTGCCCAGACTGCTTATAGCTGGTCGGAGAGAGAAAGGAAACAGAACCGAGATCGCGCGAGACGCGATTGTCGAGTGACTGCACGGCGAGCACAGCGGGGAACTGACAGCCTAGTCTGATACAGCACTGCACCCGTATAGGTGTCTCGATAAAGAGAGTAAACGAAGCTCCGAGGTTCCTCGATGTTGCCCGGCCCGTCAAACGGGAGCCGCGACTCGTGATCGAAATGTCTCGGCACGCGACCACGTCCCAGCGCTCATCTTGTATGCTACTTGAAGCAAGTCCGCCGTATTTGGAAGCCAATCGCAGGCATCGGCATTTATTTACAGACCCCGTCCCGGCCCGCGACATCGACTCTACTTGGTCTTGAGCGGGTCATGCCCCCAGTTGCGGAGCTACACGAGCGAGCACGAGAAAGAACAGTCAGCGTGAGACCCTGTCCATCGGTGTGGTAGCCGGACGCATGGGACCCAAAAGCCACGTACCGACCGGACGCTCTTGGTCTTCTCGAGCTCCTCGTCCGACTTTTCGTCGAGCATGTGACCCTCCTGCTTCGTGTGGCGAGCGCAGTATGCAGCGACTGTGCGCGACGCTCCGATATGCCAAGTCAGCGGTCCGTCTAGCCGGGTTCGCGTACCACTGACGGGGGGCACGAAAGGAAGCAGGCTCACCCTTGCGCATGTGTTGCAGGTCCTCGTCCGTGTACTTGCTCGGGTCCTTCTTCGGGTTGCGCTCAAGGATATCGATCTGTGCGGAGGCAAGGTCAGAGCAGCACCTGATCAGCGTCCAAGCTGGCACCAAGTGGGCGCCCGTATCAGGCTGCAAGCTCGCGACGCACGATCTTGCGCCCGCTCTCGTGACCGACCGACTCTTCCCCCTCGCCGACCTGTCGGAGTTCAAGGCAATGGTCAGTCTGGCGGACGCAGGAGGACATCCGAGCCCCGGATCCCGCGACCCGCAGCTCGAAACCTCGAAGTGTGAACACCTCCACCAGTTCAAGACTGACCTTGCCCGAGTTGTCCTTGGACCACCCCGCCGACTGCGAATCCTCGGTCTCGAGCCAGTCACGCAGCTCGTCCGGCGTCATGTTGACATAGTCTAACCCGCACATGGAATGAAACGATCTCCTCGTCGTCAGCTTCTTTGAATGCCAGTTCTCGGCAAGCTAGCCGGGACGCACCGTTGAACTCTTCAATTACTTGCTCGTCGGACTTGGTCATATTTTCAGGCTTTGTAAGGGGCCTGTGAGCGGAACAATCGAACCGTTTGCGATGCGGAGGTGAGGGACGAGACCGTTACGAGGAGATTGTAAGCAATGAGCGTTGGAGGGGAGCGAACGACTGTGTGCATCAGCATCTCCCCTCCAGCCCACTGTGTGTATGCAAGAGCTCACAAGCGCAACAAGAGCTCGTCCGAAGGGAAAGAGAAAACGAAGCAGAGAGATCGCCCGCAATTTGAGAAGGCTAGCGATCGACGTCATTGCCGGCATGTGGGGGAAAACCGCGAGGACCCGAGGATCGACACTTCTCTCGATGGAAGCCAACGTACGGACGCTTTGACGCTGAACGAATCGCTATGTACATGATCGAAGATAACCGAGAGCGGGAGCTCTACAGACGGGCCTGCTGGGAGGACGTTGATCCTCCTGCGCCGACAGACGGGGCATCCGCATCCTACGCGGCGAGAGGAACGTCCATCGGGCTCTGTGCGTGGGCATGAGAAGGAGAGCATCAGCAGAAGGCACGCAGAGTGCTCGTGCGCTGGCCGCCGTGCAGCAACGCACCTTTCCGGCCTTGATCTCGCTCTTGGTGAGCATCTTTTCGAGCTTGAGCAACTCGGAGACGCGCGCGACGATCGGATCGCGCTGCATCGAGGAAGCGGCGACAACCTCTTCGCCCTCTGCCGGAATGAGTACTGTCAGTTGCGACCTTCTTGGCGGAAACCAAAGACGGCCATGAAGACTTACTGAAGTAGTAGGCGACGAACTTGAGCTCGTCCGGGTTACCGTCGATGTGGAGGTCGTCGTAGCTCGATGCCTGAGTCGTGCCACAATAGCGGAGCTGCTGTCCCTGCGCACTCCAGACTAATTCGAGGTGTATTCGCCAGCAGGGGTCAGCCTCGCTGCGCACAAATCGGATTGCGGAACACAAACAACGTACAGACAGCGATCTTGTCGAATGGCTGCGGCTTGTTCGTCGCGATAGTGTGCGCAATATTCCGGCCGTGGTTCTGCAAAGGGAGGCTCGTCGGCACGGATCTGAGTACTGAAATCCTCCGATCGGTCGGACTTACTGCGGCGACATTCCTGTGCGGCGAGAGAGTCATCAAGACGACAAAAGGTTAGCTCCAATCCTCGCTGCTAGATCTTTCAACTTGAGACTCCGAGCGCACCAGTGCTGCAGGCAAGGAAGATGGCGTCAGCGTGAACTGCTCAGTTCCATCAAGCCCGCGTGGGTCACGGCACGCACCTGGACATAGTTGACCCCCTTCGGCGTCTCATGCGTCGCAATGTCGCCGAGCGCAAACACGCGTCCTTTGCCCTTGCCCTTGAGCTGCTCAATCTCGAGAAACTCGTTCGTCTTGACCGTCCCGTTCTTCTCGAGGTCGAGTCCGGCCTCCTTGAGCAACTCGGTCGAGGGCTTGACGCCCGTCCCGAGGATGACGACGTCGGCGGGGATCGTAGTGCCGTCCTTGAGGTGTACGGATCCGACCACCTTGGAGTCGTCCTTCTTCGGCTCAAAGTGCGAGAGCTCGGCCGGCAAGTAGAACTTCGTGCCCTTGCTCTCGTGGAACTACATCACCGGCGCCTCAAACAGTAAGCCACCTGCAGAAATCAAGCTGACTCGCTCGAACTGCTCACCTTCTGGATGCCCTTGCCGATCGGCTCGCCGAGGATCTTCTCAAACGGCACCTTGTCCATACCGACGACCGAGACCTTGGCCTTGGCAGCAAGCGCGAGGGCAACCTCCATGCCGATGAACGACGATCCGACAACGACGACCTGCGAGTCCGAGGAGTCAGTCGCGAGCTGCCGGCATGCAAGGTCGAAGCGGCCATGTCGCGCACATTCTTCTTGTCCTCGTCCTTCTCGGCCTCGCCGACAGCAGCATTGATCGCCTCGGCGTCCTTGACTCCGCGGACGGTGAACATGTTGCCGAGGTCGATGCCGTCGAGGGGCAGCTTCATCGGGAATGCGCCGGTCGCGAGGATGAGGTTGTCGTACATGACGGACGAGCCGTTTGACAGCTCGACGGTCGCATCCGCGAACTTGAGCTTCGTTGCGTCCTGTGAGAGCGGCATGGTTCGAACAGACGTCAACAACGACAAACCGGAGGTATTGCCCACGACAAGCCAGGGCGCTAACTCACGGTACCGAGAACAAAGTCGACCTTCTGCTTCTTGTAAAACTCGGGTTTCCTCAGCGCGAGCTTCTCCGGGTCACTGACGAGCGCCTTGGAGATCTTGGTCCTGTCGATCGGGTAGTGCGGTTCGCGCGTGACGACCTTGATCGACCCGGCGAACTTTTCGTCGCGGAGCGCCTCGATCGCGAATGCGGCACCGGGACCACCACCGACGATGAGGACGTCGACGTGCGACGAGTCGGACGAGCTGTCGACCGTCGGGGCGGCGGGTTGACGGGTCTGAGTGACCGAGTCGGCGTCGGCGTGGATGTAAACGGACGTGCCGTCGGTCTCGACCTGACGCATTCAATGCGTGGCAGACAATGAGAGCGTGTCGGAAGAAGCGAGACATCGAGCAAGATCAGGAAAAAAGAGAGCGGGCGCGTTAGCTCTTGTTCCGCATCCGACACCGACGACGGGAGTATTGGCTCACCTTGAAACTCTGGAGCGAGTCAATACCGGGCGCATCCTCGATGTCTCCGTTGCTGCAGACGTCTGAGTGACAAGGCGGGCGTTCAAGTCAGCTCCCGGACTCATAAGGCGCCTGCGCGTACGTGAGAACCGGCCGACGCTGCGAAAACTTACTGAAGCAAGCTCCGTGCCACGGGCTACGCGAACATCGCAGAAAGATCCCATCAGCGTGTGCCATTCCATCGCGACGAGTCTGTACTCCGCACTGCGAAGTTCGCGAAACAAAAAAAGGGGACGGTCGCACGCACCAAACCAACCGGCCCTCGCTGGTCAACACGCCCTTGGCGAGCGGCGCGCCGTAGTGCGTGCATTTGCTCGAAGTGGCATAGTACTGCCCTTTGATCTTGGACAACAGGACCTTGTTCTCCGAGTCTTCGTTCGGGAACGGGATCTCTTTCCTGTCCAGCGTAAACGAAAAGCGGACGGCAGGCGCGAGAGAGCATGGAGTGCGGATCGGATCAGAGTCACGGGTCGAGCTGGTCAGCACATGGGTTCGTACTTGTACGCAGCGCTCTGAGAAGCTACGTTACGTACATCTGACCATCGTTGAGGAGATCGACCGATCCGACGCGGACTTTGGTCGACATGGTGCGAAGCAGCGAAGCGGTAAGCGGAGAGGCCGAGACTAGCGGGAGACGATGCGAGAGAGCAGCGAAAGGGGTGCGGGCGAAGAGCGTCCGAGCGAGCATGCACCCGGTACAGAGAGCGAGACCAAGTTGCCCTGCCCGCGAGCACAAAGTGGGGCAGCGTCATCTTTTCGGCCGACCCTCTGCCTGATCGGACGATTCTCATTGGCTGCCGTTGAATTCGCAGCCAGCGATAAATGAAGAGAAAGGAAGGGGGGTATAAAAGGCAGGAGGATACGTTACAGACACGAGCCATAGCACCCTGGCACATCTGAGAGAAAGGAAATGGCAACCCTGTCGCCGCGCCGCTCACGCCGCCGAAGTCGCACTCGCCGCCTGTTGCTGCGGCGACCCGACGACCTCGTCAATCTTGCCCGCGCCGGCGTTCGTCGACCTCTGTTCTGCCTCGCGGACCGGGTTGAAGTACGAGTGCCCCTCGAGGGCTTCGCGCGCCGTGATCCGCTCCTGGTGATCGTACCGGAGCAAGTGGTCGAGAAAGTCGATCGCCTCGTTACTCTGCACATTCGCGCACGAGGCGGTCAGCACTGGCGCGAGGGGTAGTGACGACGTAAACGACACGAGGCGCGCGACGCACGATATACCGCTGGTTCTCGCTCGTGACAAACTTCATCCACGGCTTCTTCGCATATCTGTGCGAGCAGCGGCCAACTGGACTGAATCAGCCAGACCGCCCAGGTTCGTCCGCAGCGCTGGAAACCCCCCAAAAGGGAGGTACGCACCGACCGAGAATGTCGTCGAATTCGGGCGCGAGGTCAATGTCGTACTTTTCGAGGTACGCGTATAGGTCGTCGGTCCCGAGCACCTTGGTGATCTTGACCAGCTGGTCCTCTGCAGGCCCGCGGCGGAGTCAGTTCTGAAGTACGGGTAGAGCCAGCTCTCAAGAAGCGATCCGGGGTTGGCGGAGGGACGCACCGTTCGAGTGGCCGTGGAAGAAAGGCTCTTTGCGGAAGATCATGCTCGCAAACATGCACCCGAGGGACCACATGTCGAGCGAGTAGTCGTACTCTGTCGGGCGTCGCAAGGATCAGTCAGCCTGTGCTGGCCAAGACGGCCGAGCCCCCGCAAACTCACCCTGAAAGTCGACGAGGAGTTCGGGACCCTTGAAATACCTCGACGCGACGCGGACGTTGTACTCGGTCCCCGGGTGGTAGAACTCTGCCAGGCCCCAGTCGATCAGGCGGAGTTTCCGCTGCTCGTGGTCGATCATGACGTTGTGCGGTTTCACGTCGCGGTGCATGATGCCGCGCGAGTGGCAGAAATCGAGCGCCTTGAGGAGTTCAAAGATGTAGTACCGGACGTCGTAGTCGGTCAAACGCGGGTACAGGACCTTGAAGTCGGTGTTGTTGACGTGCTCAAACACGAGCGACGGCGTTTTGCTCTGTCAGGGGAGACGGGGGAAAGATCGTCAACACTTGGGAGGTCCTGGCGGCCGTTTCTCCGCCTCATTTCGTCTTGTAGTGCGCGAGACGCACTTGGGGGTCGCGGACGACGTCGTACAGCATGACAATGTTCTGCCCTCCGGCGAGGTTCTGCAGGATCTTGATCTCGCGCTTGATCTTCTTCTTCTTGACGGGTTTCAGGACCTTGATGACGCATTTCTCTTCGCTGACGACGTTGACGCCTTCAAAGACTTCCGAGTACTGTTTTCGAGGTTTCCGGGTTTCGAGGGTGGGGGGTTGTCCAGGGTTTCAGCGGCGACGGGTTCGGGAAAGGGAGTCGGGAGGGCCGAGTCGATGCAGTTCCCGAGTGGGAGTTCAGATCACAGTTGAGGGAGCAGTGATGTCGAGGCGCGCACAAGTAAAAGGAGGCAAAATGCGCGTCAGTATGACCTCATCTTGGGTGGTGCATGCCCGGCTTGTGCATCTGAAGCGGACGGGGCGACCGGGGGGGACTGACCTTTCCGCGTCCGACTTTGCGTACGACTTCATAGTTGTCCTGTACTCCCCACGCGACCATGAGTTGGTCATAGTCCCACCAGGTCTTGCCTCGTTCGTCGTTGGCGTTGGGGTAGATGCGGGCGATGGACCTGCCCGACGTTGTCGCCATGATGGACGAGAGAATGACACCCTCGGCGACGTGCTATGCTTTAATGAGCGCAGGTGCGGTTTCCCAGCTGTAGCAGAGCAAGTGCGGCTGAGTGAGCGCGTCAGGTGGTAGCTTGTGTGGCTGTACAGTGAGTCCGTAGGACGAGGGGAAATCTCGACGGGACTGCGCGGCCGGCGCGGCGGCGGGCGGTGCAGCGACGC
Organism: Rhodotorula taiwanensis; assembly: GCA_002922495.1. Classification (NCBI taxonomy): domain Eukaryota; kingdom Fungi; phylum Basidiomycota; class Microbotryomycetes; order Sporidiobolales; family Sporidiobolaceae; genus Rhodotorula; species Rhodotorula taiwanensis. The sequence goes on along the minus strand of PJQD01000058.1, from coordinate 65,109 downwards.
CGACGCGAGTCGCGACCTTTGGCTCTCTCTCTCTCTCTCTCTCTCCTTCCCTTTACTCTCCCTGCTCTCTCGCTCGACAGCGGCTAGCCTGTCGACAAATACTCAAACTTCTGCTACCTCTGCTACCACTGTAAGTCTCGCCGGTCTCCAAAGCTGGCCTCAGAGCAGGCTCGTTCTCGTCGCAAAGCTCGCCCTGTCCCGCGTCTCCCATCCACTCCTACATGCACACACACCAAAGAGAGAAGCCCATGATGTCCTTTTTTCATATCCAATTGATCCTACAGCCACCGTGGCTGACACCTTCATGCGGCTCGTTAACCGTGCCTGAGGCTTTCTCTCTCTTCCCTCTCTCTCCCGTCCCGTCCCCTGTTCTCTGGGACAAACGAGCACTGCCGGATTACTGAAACCAAAAGCCGGTTCACTGACGCGTTCTCGTTCTCGCCGCAACATAGGTCACCACGCCCGCTCGACCGCCTCGACCATCTCTTGTCCGCCTTCGACCTCAATTCACGCACGACCACAGAAGGCTCTCTCATCGTCTGTAGCCGCGCTCGGTTGCATGCTATCGATGACTGGTGATCATTCATCCCCTGTCACTGCGGGCTGTGACTCGTCCGAGGCTGCGAACCGAGAGAGAGACAGGACGGTCCGGTTGGCAAGGACAGCGCGAGAGAGGCGCTGTGCGCATGGGAGCGCTCTTCGTCCGTCCCGCTGTCCGTCAGAGAACCCGCTGTCTTTCTGTCTGTGAGCGTGCAAGTGCGGGAATGCAAACCGTAACGTAGTCCGCTCGGCTCTGATCGGTCAATTTTTCTTTGTGCGTCTGTGTTTCGACATCTTGTTGCGGCGATCGAGCGACTCTAAGCTCGGGTCTGGCTACGCGATTCCCGCTCGGTCTTGCCTCGATCGCGTCGCAAATAGCTCCCTAGTCGGACGAGGCTCGGCAGGTTCGCCCGAACCCCGGTTGCCAGAAGCAATTCCGTCATTGCCGGCGACTAGCAACTTTCCCCGATCCCTCGCTTCTTCGCTCCCTGCTGCTCAAACTAGGAGACCCTCCAGCAGTCGAGGACCACTGCCATGTCAACCTCGACGACGAGCGACCCTCTCCCCGTCCCGGCGCTACCTTCGCACCACGCCTCGCCCGTCGAAACCGGATTCGCAGGATCAGTCCCCGGGATCGGCGAATACCAGCACGGCGAACTCGAACGACGACTCCGGAACGAGCACGAGCTCGCGGCGGTGGTCGGGCGTCAGGCCGAGTCGCACAAGCAGGAGGAGAGCGCGATCGACTTGAGAGGGTTCGCGGCCGGAACCGCAAGCGGGTTGACGAAACTCGTCGTCGGTGCGTCGTCCCGACTTGTGCTTCTGACTTCTGCGCTTCCTCGCTTAGGGAGCCCTCTCCTTGAGAGCCGTCGCTGATGCCTGGTGTTTCGGGTCGCGCGCACAGGGCATCCGTTCGACGTGATCAAGGTCCGACTGCAATGTTCTCCTCGAGGAGCATACGCCGGCCCGTGGGACTGCCTTAAACGGACGGTCCAGTCGGAAGGTCCGAGAGCGCTGTACAAAGGTGCGCTTTCATCGAGTCGGCGACAGGGATTTTCACGTCGGGGGCTAACCACCCTTTTGTGATTCCGACGCAGGCGCAACACCGCCGGCGTTTGGCTGGACGCTCTCGGACTCGTTGCTCATGGTGCGTTTACTCTCTGTACAAGCCGACGAGCTCGTACTTCGAATGCTGATGCAACCGCTTCGACTCGTGCAGGGCTCTTTACATCAAGTTCGTTCCGCGACTCGACGACATTCGCGGCATTCTGGCAAGCGAACCAAGCTGACCCCTCGCGACCGCAGTATCGTATCTTTATCGCGCGGATAGAATCGGGGTGGCCTTCCGGGTGGCGAGATGACGGGTCCGGGAAGGACAAGGCCGGCGAGGCGAACGCGCTCAAACTCAGCTTGCCCGGTCACTTTGTGCGTTGCGGAGCGACACACAAAGCGGTCGCGCCTAAAAGCAGACAGACGACTGATGCACATCTGACTCCTCTGGCACGCACAGATCTCGGGCCTCCTCGCGGGCCAAACCGTCTGCTTCATCGCGTGCCCGACCGAACACCTCAAGGCGCGCCTCCAGATGCAAATGACCGGCCCAAAACTGTACTCAGGTCCGATCGACTGCGCAAAGAAGATTGTCGCCGTAAAAGGATGGCCGGGGTTGTGGCACGGGTTCGGCGCGACCTTGTTGTTCCGGAGCCATATGGGCACCATGTCGGTTCATTTCCTCGACACAGTTCGTGTCGTCGAGGATTGTCCACCACTCACTGGCTTCGATTGCACAGGTTCTTGTCGTACGAGCTGATCCAGCGAGCGTTCAAGCGGTACAAGCCCGACATGAACCCGGGCACGGCCAATTTCCTCTCGGGCGGGCTCGCCTCGAACGCGTTCTGGGTCTCGAGCTTCCCCTTTGACGCCGTCAAAAAGTGCGTGCCCTCGGTCCTCTCCTTTTCGCCTGATCGCGTGACGCCCGTATTGACTGCGTCCGTTCGCCTGGAATCCTACGCGCCACAAACAGCCGGTTGATGACCGACTCGTTGACGAACCCGAAATACAAGTCGTGGATGATGTGCGCGCGGGCAATGTGGGCCGAAGGCGGCGCGAGGGTGAGGACTTCTTCTGCTTTCCTCCGTGCACAGAACCACCACACTCACGCCTGATGCACGCTCGCAGGCCTTTTACCACGGCTTCACCCCGGCGATCCTGCGTGCTTTCCCGACCGTCAGTCCAAACTCGCGTGTACTCCTCAATGGCTATCGCTTGCTGACTTTGCGATCCGCACCACGCAGAACGCCTCGGCCCTCCTGGTCTGGGAATCAGTCATGCGCGTCATGGGTGCCGAAAAGATCTAGACGATCCCACTGCCGCGAGGCGAGCGGGCGGTCCGCTCCAAACGCGAGCGTCGCAGTTTAGAAACAGCACATATAGAACGAGTGCCACCCCTTGTCTGTTGTAACCTTATATGCTCTGCAGGAACTCCCCTCATTCTCCCTTCCCTACGGCGGATCAGCGAGCTGGCTTGTCCGATGATGAGCACGATGGCTCCTCGCCGAGTCTTCAAAGGCGCATTCGTGAGAGGAAGCATGATTTACAGGAAGCGGTAGCTGCAAGCCGGACGTAGATACGACGAAGGTAAGAAGCGGATATGCGCGCGACGAGTAATAGCGTGCGGGCTACCGGATCAGTCAATTAAGGCACACGGCCTGCTATCTACTGTGCGCCGTGGTCAGCGTCGGTCGCTGGTGTCATCGTCTGCGCAGAGCCACGAGCGAAAGTCAGTAGCCGGACTGCGCGAACGATGAGGGGCATGAGGCGCACCATCTGAGGCTCCTGCATCCTGAGCCAGGTCGCCACTCCATCGAGATCCATCATCCTGCACAAGGTCTCCTGCTTGACCGTGAGTGTCGCTCGGCCGGTGCTCTGGCTCCGCAAAAGAAGGCGCGCCGTCGCCAGGCGAGGAAGCGGCACATTCTGCGACATGATGAGGCGCGGCATGGCGGCCGTCTGCGGTGGCTCAAAGATCAAGTGATCGATCTGAAAGAGCGAACACTGCGGCGGGACGGCCGCCAGAAGCTCGGACAGCGGGACGGCGCCGAAGGCGTCCTTCAATTTGGCTTGCGACGCGGCGTAGGGCGAAATGAAAGGCAGCAGGAGCTTGAGGGACGTCAAGTAGAACCTCTTGAGCGACGTCAAGCGCGGCAAGATCGGGAGGAGTGCCTCGAGGACGGCGCGAGAAGCGCTGTAAGTTGTCGGAGTGATTTCGAGTTCCTCGAGGCGGTTCAGGCGATCCCACCAAGACGGAAGGTCAATACGCGTGACGTTCAGGAGCAGCAACCTCTTCAATGCCGTCAGTTGCACGGACGAGCGCGCAAAGGCGAATGAGATTTCGGGCTCCTCTTCGTCGCCGAATGCAGTCTCGTTCCCGATCTGCAGACTGTCGACCTCGAGGAACCCGTCCTCTGAACTCTCCAGACGTTCTTCCATAGCGCGTTCCATCACGTCGATGCCGGCGTCTTCAAATTCGGCGTCCGGTTCGACCACGTCGGCGCGGACCTGCAGGTGGCGGAGAGACTCGAAGGCTCGAAGCGCGGTCGAAACGACGCGCAGTTCGGCCAAGTTGACCGCCGCACCGTCGAAAGTAAACGTAGTTGAAAGCGAATCGAGACCGTGCGCTTTATTCGAGGATAAGTCGCGATACGCGCTCAGCGAGACGAGGAGCGAAGCGAAAGACGCGAGGGCGATCCTTCGCTGTTGCGAGTCGCTCGAGAGAATGACATCCACGTCGAGCTCTCTTAGGTGACTTGCGTGCGCCGAGGTCGTCCACAGGTGCAACTGCAAGCGTTTCGAAAAGGGGCGGTCATCCCCGACCTGCATGTCGACGTGGCGGAACGCGACTTGCTCGGCGACAGGCTTCCACGCCTTGCATACGCGCGAGATCGTCAAGATTTTGTGGATGCGGGCATACTCGCCCTCGCACTCGGCGTCAAAACGGTCGAGAATGCAGCGGATGACGCTCGCCGGAAGAGAAGGCGACGGCATCGCTCGTACGGTGTACCCAGCGTAGAGAAGCTTAGTGTGTCGTAAAGTGTGCTGCACACTAGCGGTGTCAGTGGACCGGCTCTCGAGCGTCGGTGTTTGTGAGAAGTGCGAGAGTCGAGTCGAGTTTCGCTTCCCCGCCTCGAGGACTGCGGATGGAATGTCCGCGAAAACTCGTACGGCGGACGCGTCTCACGCAGCTCTGTTGTTTGTCACGACCCTCGTAGGGCGGACTCCCCGATAGTGCGAGCGATCGAATCTGGATTCTCGCGAACGAAAGGAGATGAACTACGTCTAGCCGTGCCGCCACGCGAGGCACGTCTCGCGCTCTGTCTCGGTTGAGCTCAGAAAGGTAGACGCAAAGGAAGCGAGCTGCAAGCGTTACGGTCGAATCCCCCTACCAACCCTGCCAGGCGCGCCGCTGCAGAGCGTCGCAGAAAGCATCCTCGTCCGCTTGGATGACCTCGATCTCCCTCGGACCGGCCCAATCGCAGAGTGCCCAAAAGGAGTCTTCGTCGATGACGGCGAGAACGCTTAATCCGGTCGGGACGACGAGTCGAGTGAGCGTTTTCGTCGGCTTGTCGTCGTAGAACGCCTTGACCGCCTGGACGCTCTCGGGCGTGACCTCCGTTATGTAGAGATCATGAACCGGCGACGATACGTGAACAAGCTGGCGAAACAGGCTGAACGCCTCCGTCGTAGTAACTACGGCCGTCTCGAGTTGGTGAAAGTGCAGCGGGCCGCTTGCCTCGGCCCCGCGCACGTTTCTGGAAAATTCCGAGATCACGATAGCGCGCAACGAGTCGCGAGAACTGTAAAGAATCAAGTCGAGCTCGACTGCTGAGTTCTCGAATCCGAACTCGAAGGCGGCGTAAGACAAGAACGGCCACTGCGGACGACATTGACCCAGGCCGGAAAGGACAGCCGTCTCGAGGTGAACGACTCGGATCTCTGTCAGATCAGCGAGCGCTGCGCAGAAGTTGTCGCGGACCATCAGGCGATCTGCAAGGGACTGTTGCATGAAGACCTTGACGGCACGCAAAGAGGTGTTTTGTCGTAGAAGCTCGGTGAGACCGGGAGCGAGAAAATCGATCGAATCGTCCGATGCGCGTAGTTCGAGTGTTTCGAGCCGCGTCGACCGCTCGCGGAGTGCCTGATAGATCTCCGTAAGACGTTGCGCTGGGACATCGGTCCCGCGCTGCGACGTGATAACCAGCAGCTTGAAGTGGACGATGGACGAGAGCAGGCGGAGGCATGGTGCAAGCTGATCTACGCGATGGACGTTGCGCGCGTCGAAAGTGAGATGGAGGCGAGCGACATGGCGACCGGTCTCCACGAGGAAGATGTTCAGGCGAGCGAAGTCGGCCGTACTGGTGTCGATCGCGAGTACCTGCACGACTGCCGTCGTGAGCGATCCAGATATGCTTTTTGCGACCGGTGGAAGCTTTCGTGAGCTCACTTTCCAGCGCAAAGGCTTCAAGATGGTCCAGCAGCGTCGACAGGCAGCGCTGAAGGCTTGGACACTGGAGCGATCGCACTCCCCCGACCAGGTGTGCTCATCGTACACGTGCACCCCAATCTCTTGTACGAGCTCGTCCGGCAGGCGGTCGAACGGCGAGGCAGGCGAGGCGAGCGAGGCAGTCTACGCGGCGAGCGATGAAGGCGACGTGGGGGCGCGAGCGAGAGCAGCAGCAAGGGCGTTTGCGGCCATGTTCGGCGACGTCTGACGCTCTCAGCAGGAGTTGACTCGGGCTTGGACAGCCGGAAGGTCACGCTCCGAGGGGTGGAAGGTGAAAGAATGCGCCGGCTTGACTCGCTCTTCCTTCGCGGTTTTGTCGGCTCCACTCGGCGGCCGCCAAGGACCTCTTTTTGATTCGTGTTCACACCTCATAGGGCCTCAGATTGAGCTAGCGAAGCTTGTACTATGGTCGCGCAAATCCAGCTAGCTGCGCCGTCGAGCTCTGCGCCGCAGAGTACGCGAACCCCTTCCTTCTCTTCGACCAAAAACTCCGAGGACCTGAGCGCCACGAACGAAACGCCGTCGTTCCAATACCCGCCTACCGCTTCAAGAACGAGTGCTCTATCCGCTGAGACCGAGGCGGATCAAACGGGCTCGGCCAGCGCTGCCGACAACAAAGAAGCGTTCGACTCCTACCCTGACTCGGGTTGGAACGCCTGGATCCAGGTCGCAGCCTCGTTCGCGCTCTTCGCCACGACCGTTGGAGGCGTATACTCGTGGGGCGTGTTTCAAGACGCCCTTGTCGCTCGGGGACTCGCGCCGTCGTCGACGCTGGCCTTCATTGGATCGTTGCAAGCGACGGTCCAGGCCGTCTTTGCGATCCCGATCGCCCGACTCGTCCGCGCATACGGTCCACGACGGGTCGCTGTCGCCGGGGCCATCTTCACCGGGCTCGGACCGATCCTCGCCGGATGGTGCACGGAAAATTTCGCAGCCCTCCTCATCACCGAGGGTTTGCTCTTCGGCCTCGGGGAGGCCCTCTGCTTCTTCTCGATCGCCACCCTACCGTCCCAGTGTCAGCCACTCACGGCGAGTCGTCGTCATCAGCGCAGCGGACTGACCTGTGACTGTCCCTCAGATTTTCTGCGCCGACGGAATCAGGCCACCGGCCTCGTCTACGCCGGCAGCGGGATCGGCGGCGCCGTTTTCGCCGTCTGCACCGACCAGCTCCTGAAGCGTGTCTCGCTACCCTGGACGTTCCGCATCATTGGTGTCGTCATGCTCGCCATCAACCTTCCGGCAGCTCTGACGCTCAAAGCGCGCGCGGCGAAGCAGCCGTTTCGCAGCGAAACCAAGACGCAGACCAAGACGTTTGATGCGTGCGTTCATCTCATAAATTACGGTCGATTCGCACATCTGACTGGGCGCGTCCGTCAACAGCTCGCTCTTTAAAGACGCGCGCTTCAACCTTCTTCTTGTCGGGACCGCGATTGCGCTCTTCCCTCTTTTTGTCCCGCCCTTCTTCCTGCCACAGTACGGCACGTCAGTCGGTCTTTCAACCACGACCTCTGCTCTTCTCCTCGCCGGCTGGAACTTGTCGTCCAGCGCGGGTCGTATCGGATTCGGCTTTGGAGCGGACACTATTCTCGGCTCGCTCAACTCGCTCTCGATCTGCCTCTTACTCGTCGGTCTGAGCACGCTGCTTATCTGGCCGTTCGCGACCTCGATCGGGCCGCTGTGAGTTTTGCGGGACGTTCGGTCTCATTCGGTCGCCAGGGACTTACTCGCCTTCTTCTGACGCACAGCGTTCTCTTTGCCATCATCAATGGGTTCTGCGCGTGCGTCACGATTACACCAGAACGTTTTTCGAGCGCCCGCTAACCGTATTCAACGTATAGCGGCGGCATGTTCAGCCTCATCCCGGGCACATTGAGTTCAATCTTCGGCACCCGTCGCCTCAGCGTCGTGTTCTCGATGCTGTTGACCTCGTGGACTCCGGGATACTTTCTCGGGGCGCCGGCGGCCGGTTACTTGCTGCAAGCCTACGGCGGACCCGACCAGGGAGCCGGAGCGTACCGACCTGCGATCTTTTACGCCGGATCGCTCTCCCTCGGCTCGGCAGGGTGCATAATCGCGGTGCGACTGCTGCAGAGTAAGCAGCTGTGGAAGAAGGTGTAGCATCGGGGGTTGTGCGCAACGTGCAAAAGGCGTTTCTGTCGTCAAGAAGCAGTGTTTGCACAGGCGGGACCCGAATCGGAAATACCTTCTGATTCCTTTCATGGCCAGCGCTCGCCTTTCTCCGGCACTCAGGAGAAGGTGAAGACTAGCTAGCTCTCGAGCTGTCCAGGGACAAGGACCAACGCGGCGACAGACGAGACGCTTTGACAAAAACACCGGTTTCGAAGATCGACCTTCTCGATCACAAGCTCACGGCAACCACTCTGCCATAGAAGCTAAAACTCCAAGCTGAGAGTACAAGCTTACAAATCACTCCTCCCAAGCACGCCGTTCAACCTCCTCTTCGTACTCCGTTCGGTCCATCTCCACCGTCGTTACGTCGAGCTGCACAGCCTGCTCCTTTAGGAGCGCGATCCGCGTGTCCCGCTTCGGCCAGTCCGCTACGATGTCGATAAAGATTGGCGGCTGCAAGATGACGATCCGAGACACGGTTTTCGACGGTTGCGAGTTGACGAATCGGACTATTTCTCTCGTGCCGTATGAGCTTGGATTGTCCAGACAGATGGTCGCGACCGGCGTCGAGATGTGGATGAGCTGGCGAAAGGAAGCTTCGGCAGCGTCTGTGCGTAGTCTGAGGGTGTCGAGCTTGTGAAGCTGGACCGGGTCGGCCGGGTCGACCTCAGGAAAGCGGTGGACGCTCCGCAGGTCAAACTGGAGAGACAGGTTCCGAAGCGAACCACTGACGCACTCCAGTAGGCGGAAAAGGTGATCACCGCCTTGCAAATCGTCGATTATGAGGTTGAGATGGGTCAGATTAGGCCAATGCGGAATGCAGTCCGTGGCGAGCGCAGGAACGCCGGTCAGCCGCAATTTGGCGAGCCGAAGGCTAGAAACGTGGACGAGCGCTTCGCAGAGTTCTCGCTCGATCTTGATCCTGGTACTGATATCGCTGTCGTAGCCGATCGACGTATCTAGCTCGAAAATGCGGAGGGAAGCGCTTTGTTGAAGAATTGCTGTTAAAGCAGGCTTCGGAAATCTGTCACGTCTTCCTTCGTATCCGAGCTTCAGAACCTGCAGCTGGCGGCTCGAGTGTTCAATCGCTTCGACGATGTCTTGAAGAAGCATGGACGATGAGGAACTGAGGCCAAGCCAGGCTGGAGCGAGCAAGTCAAAATGCGATAAAAAATCGCACTGGCGTAAGCAATCGATCAAGATCCCGACACCTGTCGCTGGTGATGCTGAAAGCTCCAAGTTGATCCGCTTGACGTGGCCATGCTTGTCGGCAAGGGAGTGTTTGAGACGGTCGAATCTGCCTCTCGCGGGAATCTCGAGATACTGCAGGGACGTTAATCAGCACTCGCCTGCCCATCTCAAGCAATTGTATCCGAGAGTCCTCACCCTCCAGCGGAGCGGTTCGAGGATCCTCCAGAAGCGACGATTCACGAAGCTCAAAGCGTGCAGGCTTGCGCGATCGCATTCGCTCGACCAGGGACGCTCGTTGAGGACGCGTTCTCCGATCGCTTCGATCAGCTCGTCAGGCAGGCTGTCGAAAGGCGAGGCGAGCGAGGCGGGCGGGGTCGCCGCGGGCATCGAAGGCATGGCGACGAGGCGAGCGGGTCGCGCAGCCGCGCGAGGCAAGATGGCGTTCGAAGTCATCGCGCGCGGCTCGGTTGGCGATTCAGCAAAAGCACCGTTGATGGAGGGAGGCTCAGAGGGTGTCAGGATCTAGGTCCGAGGGCGCGACGTAAGTCGACGGAGGAAGAGAAAGAGTCGCGGGCTTCGTCGCGATACTCGTCGAGGAAATCTCTTTCTCTCCCCCGCAGCACCTCGTCGCCGCTCGGACAACAACAAGGATACGAGAGAGATCTAATTTCTACAGTCTCGACGCTCTCGATCACTCTTCCTACCGCCACCCCTGCTGCTGCTGCTGCTGCTGCGCTCCCACACCGGCAAACGCCAAAAACGGGTTCGTCTGCCTCGGCTGACCATGTCCGCCGTCCGTGAAGCCTGTCAGCTGAGGCTGCATCGGCTGCGATGGGAGGGGCTGCTGCTGAGGCATGTAGCCGGTCAACTGAGGTCGGAGGAACGGGTTCGTCTTTGGCGGCATCCCCGTCGGTTGGGCGTATTGCTGCTGCGCGAATCGATGCTGCTGCTGTGGCTGCGACGGTGGCGGTAACGCATTGTTGAACGAGCTTGAAAAGTTGGCAAACGCGTCCTTGCCGGGATGCGGCTGCTGCTGCTGCTGCTGGGGCGCTGTCGGTGTAGTCGGGCTGAGGTCAAACGGCGCCGATTCGTTCGCAGCCGCCCCGCTCGGCGTCGAGGTCCCGCTCGCGCTCGAGAACCCAAACGTCTCTCCGCCACCAGACTCTTTCGCGAGTTCGAGCCCGAACCGCGAACTCGGAACGAACCCGGTCCGCTGCGGTTTGAGCGGTTGCGGCGCGTGCATCGTCCCGCCGCCGCCGCCGCCACCGCCACCGCCTCCCGCTCCGCCTCCATTCGACATCGCCGGCGTCGACGAAGATGGACCGCCGTTGTAGCCGGACGAGCGAGCGAGTTCCTGACCGAACGACGACGACGGGACAAAGCCGGTCAATTGAGGACGAAGCGGCGCAGGCGAATCATTCATCGGCGAGCGCGAGGGACCTGCCGACGGTCCGACTGCCGGCGAATTGCCGAACGGAGCAGGCGACGACGAGCCCGAGTGGGATCCGAACCCGTTGCCCGGGATCTGAAGCGTCAACGACGGCGGCGGCTGCTGTTGCTGCTGCTGATTCGACGAGCCGTTCGCGTACGGCGCGGGCGAGGAAGTCGCCGTCTCGCGCGCGAGTTGCTGACCGAAAGAAGACGAAGGGACAAAGCCCGTCAGTTGCGGGCGGAGCGGCGCCGGCGCCTGATGACTGCTCGAAGATTGCGCAGTGCCGTTCCCGCCCGAAGGCGCGCCTCCGGACGGACCGCCGAGGTCGAGAAAGTTGAGGTCGGCCCAGATATCGTTCGCCGAGCCGGCCGTCTGCTGCGCCTGCGCCTGCGCCTGAAACTGCTGCTGCTGCTGCTGCTGAGGGTGCGACTGTTGGTACTGCGACTGCTGTTGCTGCTGTAGAGGTTGGGATTGCTGATACGGCGGCTGCGGCGAAGGCGAGTACTGATTCCGGTGAAACAAGTGCGACCTGAACGGGTTCGTGTCGATCGCCGAGGCGGCGCCGCCGCCGTAATTCGTGTTCTGGTTCGGCGGCTGAAACATCTGCTGGAACGATTCCATCCCGTTGCTGCCGCCGCCGCCGCCCCCTTGAGCCCCTTGGGGTTCTTGTTGTTGCTGGCGCTGCTGATGCAAATAACCTTTGGCGGACCCCGTGAATTGAGGTTGAAGAGGCGCGACCGCTGGCATTTGCTGCTGCTGTTGCTGCTGCTGACGTTGCTGGTGCAAGTAGCCCTTAGCCGAACCGGTATACTGCGGCTGAAGCGGGGCGACGGCCGGCATCCTTTGCTGCTGCTGCTGCTGCTGCTGCTGCTGCGGACTCGCCGCGATCGGAACGCCGCCTCCCGTCGACTGACCGCCCGGCGCGCCGTACGGGACCGCCAGATGTTGATGGGCCATCCACCCTTGCCCCGGCCCCTGTCCCGGAGCCTGATTAGTCCCGTACATTGTCTGGTACTGCATCGGAGCGCCAGGATAAGTCGGCATCGTCGCGACGCCCATCATGCCGACTTGAGCGCCTCTCGCACCCAAGGCGCCCAACTGACCAAGCGGGACGTCTTCGTCGTCGTCGTCGCCACCATAATCGACGGCCGAAGAGGTCAAAGCCGCCCAATCGACGAGGATCTCGTCGCCTCCGTTCGGTCGGCGGCGCAAGATCCCTTTGGTAGGAGGACGGAGCGTGCTCGACCTCTGGAGCGGCGGCCGTTGAGCACTGTGGCTTCCGTTCTCCCCGTCGTCGTCGTCGTCGTCCTCGTCAGAGTCGGGAGGGGAAGGGATATAAGTCGGCGGCACTTCCGGGAAATGAACCGACCTCGGCCCCGACGGAACTGCGGTGGGAACTCGAGGCGGTAATGTCGGCCCTGGGGAAGGGACTGCCGCCGCCGCCGCCGTCGTCGTCAAGTTTGCAAAGGGCGAATTCGTCCGCTGCTGCTGCTGCTGCTGGGCGGTTACGCTCGGCGACGGTGCGAACGGCGACGAAGCCGGAGAGGTAGTGGCTGTGACGGCGGCGGGGCGAGCGGGCAGAGGAGGCCCGGTCGGATCGAACGCGGCTTGGCCGTACGACGGTGGGGGCGGTGACGTCGGCGAGAGGGGGGCGGATCCGACCACGTGGTCCGTAGTAACGCGCAGAGGTGGTGGGGGTGGACCGGGCGGAGGCGCGTACCGCAAAGTGGCAGAGGGAGTGGACGCGGGAGCCGAATCGAGGTTGCCGGCTTCGGCGGCAAACACGCGGTACTCGTACTTGTTCCGGACGAACCGTTCGAGTTCCGAGTTGCGCTCGTCGCCCGACTCTGCTGCCGGTGGACTATGTCCGTCCTCGCCGCGATGGCAGGGCGTCAGAAAAACAAGAAGGGAGGATGCAGAGTGGGCGAATGGCCCGATGATTCGTGTCCGTAAAAAGTGGGACTCACGGGTGCCGGCGTTCGTCCGGGTTCAGGAACGAGTTGACGCGGACATTCCCGAGCGAGCGCATGTTCTGCAGTTTGGGGGGCGCACGCAACGGACGCGGGTCAGGAAGGTCATTTCCTCGAGAGCGAGAGCGCGAGAGAGGAGTGTGGGGCGCACGTCGACCTGTTCTCGGTTCCACGTGTCGAGGGTCAAGCTCTTTACTTTCGAGACGTGGGTTCCGAGTTTCCTGTGCATCGAGGCGCACTGTACGCAGAGGAAGACGCCCTGGTCCCACGAGGCCCACCGGGGGTTCCTCGCGCGGCAGTCGGCGCATTGGTCGTTGCCCGGTTCTTTGACGAGGGCGAGGATCTGGCGCTGGTACCGGTCGGCTGCTGCTGCTTTGGACGACATCCCTTCCGCCTAGGAGAGAGAGAGTGAGCGAGGCAGCAAGGCAAGGAGGGCCGGCTGGAGTCGCGAGTCAGGACCAAGGGATTGCAGCCCGCGGTGGAGTGGGTCGGGGGTTGTCGATGGCTGCTCAGGTAAAAGGCACTTGCTCGTCGTCTTGTGAGCGAGGGGGGATTCGGTCTGGTCGGTCGAGGTCGGCCGAGTGGGGAGGGGCAATGTCTCTGGGCCTCCGTCTGGTACACGGGCGCGTGGATACTGCAGGTGCAGGTGTCTGAACTGAGCAGTCGAGTAGGCTCCACCCCGAGTCTCAAGCTGGGTCGGGGGTAAATCGACGAGCGGATCGTCACGACTTTGTCGAAAATGACGACGGCGATCTGGACGACTCGGACCGACGCAACTCCTGTGCTCTCTCTCGTCCCAACTCGTCCACCTAGCACTGCAACCAGGATGTTTAGTCGATTCGCTCAATCCACTCTCCGCACCGCCCGCTCCGCCGTACGTTGGCTCGCTCTTGTCGCTCTCCTGTCAACGCATTCCCCCCCCCCAAAACTCACCCCTCGCAACTGCGTGCGCCTATAGACTCCGGCCACTCGCGGTTACGCCACAGCGGCAGGGACCAAGGGCAACGCCGCCGGACTCGCCCCTTACTTCCTCGGCGCAGGTCTCGCAGGATCCGCCCTCTTTTACTACTCGACCCGCGACCAACGCGCCCTCAAGACAGAGTCGTCGTCATCTGCCGCCACCAAGGCTCCCGCCGCCCTGTCGCCGGACGAGTTCCGCAACTTGACCATCAGCGAGATCAAACCGTACAATCACAACACGAGCCGGTTCGTGTTTGACTTGCCCGAGGGCACTGCGAGCGGGTTGACCGTCGCGAGCGCGCTCGTCGTCAAGGCCGCCAACGAGGGCGAGTGCCTCAACGACAAGGGGAAACCCGTCATCAGGCCCTACACTCCCGTCACCGCCCCGAACCAAGAGGGGAAGCTCGTGAGCCCCGCGCGCGAGCCTTTCTCTTGCGCTCACTTCGGGCACGAACGCACTCACTGACCCCGGCGCGCCAACCCCGCCCCCAGGAACTCTTGATCAAGCACTACCCGGGAGGCGCCTTCACCGAGTACCTCTGGAAGCTCAAGGAGGGCGACGCGATCGCCATGAAGGGTGCGTCGGCAAGTGGCACACGACTCCGAGCCTCTCTCTTTCAGACGTGTGAACGGCCTCAGCGTGCGAGACTGAACGTAACGTGTTCATCATCGCACAGGACCGATCCCCAAGCACCCGTGCGTTGCTCGCCCGCGGCCTCGGGATAGCCAGCACAGCAGGTTCAAAAGTCGCTGACTTGTCGTCCTTGCTCTTGATGGCGCCCCCGTGCGCGCACAGGTGGAAGGCCAACGAGTTCGAGTCGGTCGCCATGATTGCCGGCGGTTCCGGAATCACGCCCATGTGAGTCACTTGATCGGATGTTCAGCTTTCGATCGCTCAGCACGTGGGGGAGAGAGAAAAACGCTGATAGTCTCCTGTGGTCGATTCACAGGTGGCAGGTCCTTCAAGAGATCGAGTGAGTCGACACGCCGGTCCCTCTCCGAAACGAAGTCCCCGAGTGTCTGCTGATTCGTCGCGTGCCCCGATTCTGCACAGCTCGAACCCGCAGGACAAGACCAAGGCGACTCTGATCTTCTCCAACGTGACCGAGAAGGACATTCTCCTCCGCAAGGAGTTTGAGGGTCAGTCCTTGCCGCCGCCGCCGAGCGTACCCCCCTCCTTGACAAGAGCAACAGGAAGGTGTTGATCATCCCGCTTCTGCTTTTGTGGTGACGCCCCCTTATGATCCGCACGCAGACTTGGCCGCCCGCAAGCCGGACCAGTTCAAGATCGTCTTTACGTTGGACCAACCGCCCGCCGACTGGTCCGGTCCGACCGGGTACGTCAACGCCGACGTCGTCAAGCAGGCGTTGAAAGAGTTTGGCACGACGCCCGACAAGGGCGACAAGATCAAGATCTTTGTTTGCGGACCGCCCGGTCAGGTCAAGGCGATTTCGGGACCCAAGAAGGTGCGCCCCCGTGCCATGGGGCACTCCTTCCTCAGCGATGCCATTCTCATGTTATGGCGGGGGGACTGATTCTGTAACCCCCTTTTTTGTACCGGGCGGCGCAGTCGATGAAGGACCAAGGCGAACTGACCGGCGTCCTCGCGAGCTGCGACTACAAGAAGGAGCAGGTCTTCAAGTGAGCCAGCCCCCTTTTTCGGTTCCCCTCTGATCGTGCATCTCGTTGCTGCACCGTGCACGGTTTGGCTCTCTGCAGGAGTAAGGCCAAAGTCACTGACGGCCATCACGGGACACTGCTACCCAGGTTCTAAAGTGCGGCTTCAACGGGTACAGAGCGCACAAACGAGATAAAGATACAAACCCCACACACGCACCGCTTCGACACATTGCTGCAAAGATACAAAGAGAACAACAGTACCGAGCCTTTTCCTCCCTGGAGCGATGTCCGCGCGTCGAGAGAGAGAGAGAGAGAGAGAGAGAGAGACAAAAAGCCAAACCGAGCGAAACCTGCCTTTGAATGCGGAAGCTCTTTCTTCGCTTCGGGGGAAGCCTTATGGTTCGATTTTCCATTTGCTTGCGAGCGCGCGCGCGTTTTCTCCTACGGAATCTCTGCCCGAGTCGGCTCATTTGACGGCGCTCCTACTCCCTGTCCTCCCCCCTTCCCTTTCGTCGAGCGAGCCACTCTCGGATCCCGGTACTCCCCATCTTGGTCGCCGGACTGACGAGGACTTGTCCTGTCGTCGCCGCCGACTCCGTCCCCGAATACGCCTTATCTTCGGAATTGGGATTTGAGGACGGGGAGGAGGAAGGGGGGGCAGAATCGGCAACGAGGCTGATGCAAAACACGTGGAGGACGCCGAGCGACTTTTCGGCGCGGAGTTTATTGACTGCGAATCGAGACGCGAGACGAGACGCGAGGAGAGGCGGAGCGGAACGGAACGGGGTCGGGAAGAAAGGCGGACGGTATTCAAGCGCGAGGTCAGTTCCACGTGGGTTTGGACTCGGTGACGATACGAGAGAGAGAGAGAAAGAGAGGAAGAAAAGCGTACTGGCGTCGCCGCCGGCGCGGGTTTCTTCAGAGACGACGAGCGCCTCGATCTCGGGGTCGTTCGCCGTCGGTCCGTACACGTCCTGTCGCGGTCCTTCAAGAATCAGTCGTTCTGCTTCGCAACCATAATTCGGGCGACATCTTTCGCATGATCTGAAGTTGGAGAAACGCGACACGCACCTGGAGCGGGACGCACGCGCATTCAATCTCGGGCCGGACGAGCGCGACGAACCGCTCGACGTGGCGTGTCCGGACCTCGAGCGGTTCGAGCAAGTCGCGGTGCTTCTTATTGACCAGCAAGGCATCGTCTGACGGGTACGGCGTGAAAGGACAGAAGCATCCCCTCGGGAAAGCGTCAGCTCGCAGAGTCTCGAGAGTCCGCCCCCGCGTGACACGCACCTGTCACGCCGACGATGAGTTTTCGGGTTGTAAGGGACGCGGCCATGGTAAGGAGGATCTTGTGACCCGCGTGCAAGTGGTCGAACGTGCCTCCGAGCGCGACGACGGGGAACCGGTCAGGCCCCGCCGTCTCGTCGCTCGATCTCGACGTGAGATCGGGGACCGGTCCGTGGTCGTTTGTTGATGCGGCTACCTTACCCTTGCCGTGTTGAGTGTCGGCTTGAACGGCGGCCTCTTCTTGATAGTTCCATTGAAACGAGGGAGCGTGGGATGGCAAGCAGACGGGTTGCCTCCTGAGCGGTTCGACGACGACGTCGACCGTGGCGAGGATCAAGTCTCGTTGAACGTACGAGTCGGTCGCGATGCTGTACAGCCGAGCGAGGCTCTGTTCGAGCGCGAGAAAGTGGCGCGTCGGTCCGCCGAGTCGTCGTTGCCGGTCAAGTGGGGCCGCACTCGAACTCGAACTCGCACTCGATGCAGCGTCGACCGAGGGTTCCCACGGGTTCAGGTCCGGGTCTCTGACTCGGACGATGATGGTGAGCCCGTCTGGGCTCGACTCGGCTGCGGTGAGGATCGTGGAGCGACAGGAAGAGGTCGGAGCCGAGTCGGACCAGTCGAGCGAGTACCACTGCTCGAGCGTGCCGAACGACAAGACGCAGTATGCCATTTCCCTCCCTCTCTCTGTAGCCTTCGAGTCGGGACGAGTGGAGATCGAGTCGAGTCTAGGCTGTAGTTGGCGGTAGCGAGAGAGAACAGGTGTGCCGAGGAAGTGACTCGCTGTGTTTCGCTCTCTCGCCTCGCCTTCGCATTGGCTCCGCCAGCTCGAGTGTAACCCGAGAGACCATGTCGCTCTGCGTCGAGACTGCCCACGGTCCCGTCCGAGGCTTCACCGACTCGCACAAGCTCGCGAGAGAATCGTCCGCCCGACTCGACCCGTCCGCCGGCGACCGCCTCGCAGTCCACAAATGGCTCGTACGTCGACTTCCGCTCACGGGGGATGCCTATCCTAGATTCGCCGATCGGTCTGGCGGGCCAGGGAATCCCAGGCTGGTCCCCCGAGAAGCACGCCTTGACTGGAAACCTTTCTTTTCTCACGCTGTCTCCACCGGCAGGGAATCCCGTACGCTCGCGCAGATCGGTTCAAACGCCCTCGAGACCCGCAACCGTGGACTGAACCGAAAGAGTGCTTCGAGTTTGGATCGGCGTTCCCGCAACCGCCTTCCATGACGGAAAACCTGTGCGGAGCGCCCCCCTCCTCCTCTTTTTGCTCCCATTGGTGACGGGCGCGCTCATTCGTCCTTCTTTGTGAGCTTTGTACAGACTCGCCAAGATGCCGGGTTACTTGCTCCGAGACCACATCCCTGTCTCGGAAGACTCGCACTCGCTCAATGTCTTTGTCCCCGGCGACCTCTCGCTCGATGAAGCAGAGAAGCTGCCCGTCCTCGTCTGGATCTAGTCAGTCCCCCTCTCCTCTATCTCTAACACGCCCGCCTTGTGGACCGCGCTTCAGGAAAGGGGCCGTGCGAAGCTCGCGCGCGCTCTCTGGTCCGCGCCTCGCGAAAGGGGTTGTGCGAGACTGACGGCAAGACTGTGCGGCATGCTCGCGCGCATGCAGTGGCGGTGCTCTTAACAATGGTTCGAGCGAACGCTATTTGCACGATCCGACGGAATGGATCCGCGACGGGATGCAACCGCGCTCGTCTGCCGACGACTCGCAGCAGGAGGAGCCGCAGCGGTGTATCGTCGTGACGGGCAATTACCGCACCGACATTTTCGGTGCGTTCCCCCGTGTTTCACGGTTCGCATACCGCGAAGATCTTCTCCTTTCTCTTGGGTCAGATGCTCATCCCATTGCGAATGCACAGGCTTCTGCGCGAGCGAAGATCTCGCGGCGGAGGATCCCGAAGGCCTCTGCGGCAACTATGGCTTGTACGATTGCGTCAAGATGCTCGAATGGGTCCGGTTCACCTTTTTCCTCCCGTCGCCGTCGTCAAGCAGCGATCGCTGATTCGCAAGAATCTCATACTCGATGCAGGCTCAGACCAACATTGCCCAGTTTGGCGGCGACCCGGACCGCGTCACCGTGTTTGGCCAGTCGGCCGGCGCGTTCCTCATCTCCCATCTGCTCGTCTCGGGGAAAAAGCTGTTCCAGCGCGCGATCTGCATGAGTGGAGCGGCTAACACGATGGTGCGCCCGCAGCGCTCTTGTCGGCTCTGAACAACGTGGCAGACCGAGCTGACTCCGCACGCTTGCTGCTCCGCCGCGCAGATGCTCCGCCCGGCCGACAAGGCGTACACGGCCTACTCGACCATCCTCGAAGCGCTCGGAGTCGCTCCGACCGCTTCTCCGTCCGAGCGCCTCTCGGCCCTCCGGTCCGCTCCGACCGACTCGCTCCTCCAACTGCACATGGCGGCTCACTCGTTCACCGGACTCTCGCTCACGCTCGAACCGACTTCTTCGCGATCGGCGATCTGGACTCGCGATACGATGACGAGGTTCAAAAGGGGAGAGAGGGACCCTTGGGTCCGACAAGTCGTGATCGGGACGACGGAAGACGAAGGCTCGACGTTCGCGATGGGGATGGGGATCGTCTCGCGACCGGCTTGGAGCGCCTTTCTCGCTCGGTTCGATGAGCCCACGCGGAGCCGGATCGAGAAGAAGTACCTCGAGGAGGCGAACCCGCCCTATCCAGGAGGGAAACACCCCGAAGGGCCTCTTCCTCCCCGGGTCGCTCCCGGGGCGAAACTGATCGCCGACATGATCTTTGTGAACCCGGTATGGGACCAAGCTTCGGTCCTCGCTTCCGTTCCCGCCTCGAGTTTGTCGTCGTCGTCATCGTCGTCGTCGTCGTTGTCGAGCGAGACCACCTCGGCTGCCGCCCCTACGTCTACCGCAGGAACGGAACCGGCTCGAGTCTGGCTGTACCGCGTCCGGACGCCCGTTCGCGCGATCGAACGCGCTGCCCCCGTCGACTTTGGCGTGTTTCACGCGGTCGACTTGCCGCTCGTCTTCAATGCCAAGAGCTTGTGGGAAGGCGAAGGCGACGAGGGCGAAGATGCGAAGGCGGCCAAGGCGATCGGAAGGAGGTGGATGCGGTTCGCGATTCACGGCGATCCCGGTGAGTCGGCCCTGACGAGATGGCAGCATCTCTACACTGGACTGCGCGGCCTCTCTGCCTGTCGCGCGGAGCTCGACTCCCGTCCTGGGGCAAATTCGGTCAAGTCTGACCCGCCTACCCTGTGCCGTGCGCAGATCCCGAATGGAAACCCTTCTCGCGGGACTCGCCATCTTGGCTCGCGTTCTCGCCCAACGGCCATACCGCCAACGAAGACTTGTCCGGCTTTGAGGCGCAAAAGCTCGAATTGTACTTTGCCGGTCACGGCAAGGACGAGTCGGGAGAGGAGGTCCTCGGGGTGAGCGGTCGGGCCTGATCCTTATGCCTGGTATCTGTGCGAGCTGACCGTGATTGCCCGCCCCTCGCAGGAAACCAACGAGTGAGGAGCATACCGTTGCTGCAGCTTTTTGACCGTGTCCATAAGATTTGCATTCACGAAAGAAGTGCTCTCTCTCTTCGATTGCGTGCGCGCAGCTAGGCTCTCGCCGAGCGAAAGGAGCAAAGAGTGACGAAGGAACAGTTTGACATGAACGACTACCGCGCTGACGAAATTTGACGAGCTACGGTGCCACACGCGTGCGCCGGCACGGGGGAGCTCCTGACGGATGGAAAAAAAGTTGGAGAGAGAGAGCGCGCACTCAAGCCGAGACTTCCATCTGGGTAAAGTTGATCAGGTCGCTGCCGGGCTGCAGGCCGAGGCACGCGCGCAAGAACGCCTCGAGCGCGCCACGCTGGCGACTGAGCGAGTTGATCGGCGCCTTGCCCGGCTTGGTGAGCGGCGCCTTGAGCATGTACGACAAGAGCCCGAGGACCGAGTACAGGCGCTCAAACTCTTGGTTGCCCGACTCGCGGTACGTGACGCGGGTCATCAACTCGGCGAGGAGGCACAGGTCGATGATGAGCGGCGTCGCGAGGAGCGAGTCCTGGCACGTGTTGTAGATCCTGCAATGCGCGCCTAGGGTCAGCAGAGGAGCCCCGAGCCGACAAGCCGAGATCCGCAGTCGAGCACAAAACTCACGAGAGGGTGTTGCGACCTCCCATGCCGATCTCGGACGTGTAGTCGTCGAGGGCCTTCTTGTCGTCGCCTGCAGCCGGCAAGTACTTGATGACGATGCAGTGGTCCGGGTGCTCGACGCTCGAGCCCTTGACAAAGCCTGATTTCGCTCGGAATCAGTTTCAAGGACTCGCAGGCAGCCGTTCGCTCAGTCGTGCTCACCGTCCTCCGAGTCGGCCTCCTTCTTGGCGAGGGTCTTGTAGAGGAGCGAGTTCGAAGCGACCATGTCGTCGACGACCGAGGCCTTGCTGATCTCCTTGGAGCGGAACTGGGCCGGCGCCGAAAGGTTCTGTGCGCGAGGACGGAAAGTGAGCGGTCGCTCTTCACCGAGGCACCCGAAATGCCAGAACAAGTAGCCTACCTTGCCATCGTTGTTGCCAAGGTGGTTGTACGAGGCAATGAGACGCGGCTGCGGAACAGCAGAGAAAACGAGTCAGCGCTCACGTAAAGACGGACGAGCAGTCGTGAAAAGAGACACCCACCTTGATACCGGCGTTGACGAGGTACTCGGCGAGGACCGACTTGACCTTGGTCTGGCCCGACTTGAAGTCGTCACCGGCGATGAACGCGTTCTCGCGCTCGGCGAGCTCAATCGCACCCGGGACAAACGTGTTGTTCGGCGCGCCGTTGATGTACGGGACACCCTCGAGGATCGATGCGACGGCAAAGATGGTCGAAGGCGACACCTCGTCGTGCGACTGCTCGATCGCACGGAGGAGGTTGTCGGCCGTGTCGTTGACGCCGTCAATCAGGCGCGAGTACCGCTCCGTGTTGGCGGTCCAGAGGACGATCACCTGGTCGAGGTCGTTCTGCTGCTTGAACTCGCGAATGTCGCGGCGGACCTGCTCGAGGTGGGCGTGCTTGTCCTGGCCGGGGAGGACATTGTCGGCGCGTTCGCCCTGGTTCGCGTTGATGAACGTCGGGTAGTAAATCGACGGGAGCGGCTTATACTCGGCCATGAGGGGCGCGAGCTGACGCTGCAAGTCGTACTCGAGGACCTTGGCGCGGCGCATCGCGCCGTCGAGCGGGAGCGCCGAGATGTCCCAACCGCCGACGACGAGGTCGTTCGGGTGGACCATCGGGAGGACATCGCTGAGCGGGACGTAGACGTCGTCGCCCTTGTCGTCGACGCCGAGGCGCATCGTCGACGCGCGGACGAGCGAACCGAGGTAGTTGGGCGTCTGAATGCCATCGCGCGTGCCCCACGAAATGTTATGGCGGTTCGCGAGAACGGTCGCGACGAGGGTGGTGCCGTTGTTGCCGCCGAGACCGACGAGCATGAGGCTGTCGCGTTACGTCGAGTCAGATCTCCGAGAAACCTCGTCGCGGATCGAGGACACGGTCTAGCAGCTCACCCAGTCTTGGGGACTTTGCGTTCGGTCCGGAACTCGAGGTGTTTCTCGACGGGCTTGACCTTGTACTTGGCCTGGCCGTTCTCATCGACCGACTTGTTAACGGCGGTCGAGTGGAACGTGTACTGGGCGAGGAGGGCGTCGTCCGAGTAGGTCAGGTTGTCCGACTCGACCTCGATAGACTCGACGGGGCGACGAGCGGCGGTCGGGTCGACCGGCTGCTGCTCGATGGTACCGTTCAGGTCGAGTCCGTTCGGAGCGACGGCATTGTGCTGCGAGTAGCCATTGCCGTTCGAGACGGTGTCGGCGAGAGCGATGGGAGACATGTTGGTGAGGAGTATGATGCGAGGCGAGGTGCTGCGGGATTAGTTTGAGCGAACTTCGTTGCCAGGGGCGCTAATGCGGCGGGATCTGCGCGAGCGATTTCATCTCGTCAGTAAGGCTCGAGACTCTACAGGGACGCGGGTCAAGGAACTAACCCCCTGTGCTCTATGGTAGTGAAAATACACGATCGCATGGTCGAGTGGGTCAGTCAGTGTGTTTTGTCTTGGCTTGTCCCGATCGAATCGACGAGTTGACCGAGAGACGTACGGTTGTGAGCGGACTGCATGGTTCGTCAACAGGGAGACGCAGAGGCACCGAGGGGAAGGACAAGGTCAGCACCGGCTATCAGATTGCCTGAGATCCCCAGAGTGCGAGGGTCGAGAGAGTTTGGCCCCGATGGACCCCGCGCGTTTCTGGGCAAGCGACTCACGTTGAGCGAGTTAGAAAACGTGGTGGGCAGATTCTGGAGGGGGGCTTGATTGAGAGTCTAGGGTGTGCTAGACCGACAAGCAAAGACTGGGGTGGGTTCAAGAACAAGCGAGAGTTGTCGAAAGGAAAGAAAGAGAAACAACGACGGACGCGTGCTGGCACCGCGCGGAGGGCCGCCGAGCCGAACGCGGACCCCGGCCACCGAACCCCGCCGTCGGTTCCTCCGTCCGCATACAGTTGGCCGCTCGCGAATGGTCCATGGCACAAGTACAGCATAGAACACTATGCACGAGAGAGGCACATTTGGAAGATCGAGAGAAAGCGAAGGGAAGAGTTGCAAGTCTATAGTTGCATCGTCGCCTTTACGGGGAGTCTCCGCCATATGACCACCATGTTGCCACCCTACCGTCCCATCAACGGCACCCCGAGCGAGCTCTCAAGCGCCGCCAGCACTCCCGCCACCGCTGCCTGCACCTCGACCGGACATCCCGCCACCACCGTCCAGATGGTCGCCTCGTCGACTTCCAAGAACGCATGAAACGCCGCGCCGTCGTACAGGTAATGCGGTTCCGTCCAGGTCGGACCGAGTATCGAGTCTCCCATTGTTGTTGTCGGGGCGGAGGGAGCAGGCGAGAGGAGGAGCAACACTTGGGCGAGAATGTTGAGAGCGACGAGCGTGACGACGAGTTCGACGCCGCGTTGCATCGAAGTCCGCCTCGGAGCCATCAGTCCCGGCTTGCCTCGTCTCGAGGTGCGGATCAAGACCGGGATCGAAGTCGGCGCGAGATCCAGCAGGACCGAGACGAAAACGGCGGCGAGGATCTCGTGAGAGGACCACGGGCGTTTCGCGCCCTGGACGAGTTGGATGTGGTGTAACGCGAGGAGCAGCGGCAAGTGGTGCACGAGTGGAGGCTGGAGAACCGCAGCTGAGACGGCGGGGTCTGCCGGACGGAATGAGACGGCCGTAAACACGAGGGCGAAACGAGTCGCGCGCGGCAAGGCCAGTACAGGCGCCGCGAGGAACGGGTTCGGATCCGCTCCGTTTTCGAGCAATAAGCCGACGAGGTGAGGGACGTCGACTTGTGCGGGCAAGAGCGCCTCGCCTCGCCGCGCGTATTCGTACACGATAGCGGGCATCCCGGCGCTTTCGAACGAGCCCGTCCCCAGCGCCTCCCGCACGACCGCGTAGATCCATCTCCGCGTCGGGCCTCCGAGCGCAACGACCGGCGATTGGTACTCGGGCATCTCGACCTGACCTTGCAGGAGGACCGTCCCGTGCTTGAGGACATGCAGGACAAATGACGAGAACCGGGACGAGCGGTACGCGGCGTCGTAACTCGACCGAGCTGCGGCCTGCGCAGGCGAATCTGACGCGCGGGGATGGAGTGGGTATGTAGGGTGGGGCGCATCGAGCGAGTCGAGTCGATACGACCACGCGGCCGTCGCGAGATTTGCAACGATCAGCGGGTCGTTCGAAGGCCGCGCCAACAATCGCGGCAAGACGGCAAACACGACGTCCTGGACCTGCGCGAGCGTCTCGGTCGGCATCGCGGCGCACGTCGACAACGTCCCGGCGATCCGGAGGAGCTCGCGCGGGTCGACGCGGCCGGCCCATTGCTGCGTTTTCGACGCCCGCTTCGTGTTAATCTCGGCGGCGTAGTTCGCAATGTCGTTCCCGATCAAAGCCGCGAGGACGGGGAGGAAGGTGACGGGGAGAGAGAACGAGTGTGCGATTGCGGCTGGCTGGTAGACGAGGAACTGCATCGACGGCGGGTCTGTCGGAGACACCTTTTCGAGGCGGGCCGAATTGTATGGGCCGTAGGTGACCGAGTTCAACGGGACATAGCCTCGACATTGCGCAGGGTAGATAAAGTAATCCGAGTCTGTTTTCCACTAGGCGTCAGTCGAGCTGAAGTGTACCTGGCACCGCGAGTGGAACGACCCGCACCGTTCGAAAGGACGAAACCGTTTCTCCGCTGGGCGAGCTCGGCCGTCGGGCTGTCTGCTTCGCCCTGCGCATTGTGATTCGGTACGCCGAGCGCTTCGAGTTCGGCTGCGATCGCCATGTGTGCCATCGGTGGCAAACGGGCGATCTTGGACCAGAATTTGTAGTCGCCTCGGAGGGCGTCGGGGGCGCGCATGTAGTTGATTGAGCGCTGGAGCGATTGCTCGGAGCGACTGATGACGGTTGCTAGTTTTGAGCTGTCGAACGGACCTGTGCAAAGCGGCACAGTCAGCTCTCCGAGGTTCTGAACGAGGACGGAAGGGGCGCACCATCCCACACGACCTCGGGCTGCAACCCGCACGCCCTCCAGTACACGATGTACCTGCGCGTGTTGGCGCGAATGGCAGCATAGCTGCCGCCTTGGAAAGTGTCGACGAGTCCGACGTTGTAGGCCCACGCCATGCCGTCGACAATGAGAGGGATTCCCGTCTCGCCGAGCGGGTCGGGCAAGACGACGTACGAGCCGAGGTTCTGCTTCTTGACATAAGTCGTCAAGCTCTGGACGCCCATCCCTGGCGTCTGGGGAGAGGGAACAGGAAGAGGCGCAGGATGGAGAAGTGGCAAGAAGAGCGAGAGCAACCTTTGGCGTCCTCTCCACATCGACACTTCGCCAAAAGGAACCACTCCTGCAGGTCCGAGCTCGCTGTTCGCTCAAACTCTGCCTCTCATAATCACGCGTGGCGGCTCTCGTGTCTCTCACGGCTTGACAGTCGCTCGTCTCACTTGATCCGAAGTGGGGAGACAGCGCAACTCTACCGCCCACCGCCGCCTACCAGCAGGAACAGTTAGCACAGCAGAGAGGCTCTCGCGCTTGAAGGCAGCTTCAAGTTCCAGTCGAGAACGCGTACGTACCGTTTCAAGTCGATCATCATCGCTGCCACCGCACCCGACCGTCTCGTCACGGCGCAATGGCACGACGGCAGGCTCTCACGCATCGCAGCATGACGCAATCGAGAGAGGGGACTGTGTATGCTGCGGTCTGACTAGACGCGCCGCAGGGGGGTTTCCCGTGATGCCGGCACCTCGAGACAGCCTTGCTTTACCCGTCAGTGCGGATGCTGACATCCAGTGCTGTTCCACTCGAAGCAGCTCGACTCCCTTTCACGCGCGCGATGGCAGTCCCACACCCGCCCACCGCGACCGATATCGAACCGTTGACGCCGGACGAGATCGCCCGAATCCCTTCCGCCGCCCTCCCGATCAGCCTCCAAATCTCGCATCTCTTGTCCGAGTTCACGCGCCTGTCTGTCCAACTGTTTGCCATCATCTCGACCACGTCACCCTCACTCGTCGCCGGTGCTCGAGGTTCGGCCCCGACCGATGCGGTTTATGATGCGCTCGCTCAGATCGACGAAAAGCTCGCGAGCCTACTCGGCATGTACGACGCGCATCAGCAACGGCAGCGACGGATCGAAGCCCTCATCGGCGAGCTCTCGCGCCTCGACTCGAACTGGCGATCGTCCGCCCTCCGACTCGAAGCCTGCGTCGCCGAACTCGACCCGATCCTCGCCTCGGGCAAACTCGACCGGATCGCGATCGACCGAGCAAAGGAAGCCAAGATGACGCCCGATGGGTTGCTCGCGTACGCGCGATTGATCGCACCGTTCACTTCGGCCCCGCCGGCGAGTCTGTTCCCGCCCGAAATCAAACTGAAAGGCGTCGGCGCGACGGACCCGACGGGGAGGACGCTCCCGCCAGGAGCGATCCCTCCGTTCCCGACCGAGGCAACGATGCGGAAAGGCCGCCTCCAGTTCGGCAGGGAAGGGTTGCTGCAAGGGTACCTCGGCGAGACGGAACAAGTCGGAGCAGGTGCGTTTCTCCCTTGCCTCGCTCACAAACAAACGCTCTCGCGTACGTTTGTGCGCTCTTTGTGTCTTACTGACAGGTTGTCGGTACCTGCAACACAGGCCGACGAGACTCGGCGACGGGCGCTCTCCTGCCACCGGATCCGACGACCACCGCGGGCAAACCGGCCGACACCGCTGCCCGCCTCGAGCACGAAGCGAAAGCGCACGCCGCTGCCAGCGCATTGACGACAGGGGCCGTGCTCGATGGTGCAGAACCAGAGGCGGAGGACTTTGTGTTTGACCTCGACTTGAACCCGGACATGTAAAGCGGGCGGGTCAATTGGCTCGCTGGGCGGAATGCAACGAACCGGATTAGCTTCGGGTCTCAAAGACCCCGCGCTGGCTCACTCGCGCGTCTCGATATTAGTCCGTCGTGCCGCGCTTGTAAGGTTGGCTGCGGATTCCCTCGGAAAAATTTCAGAGGAGAGGATCCGCGAGAGAGACGAGCACCGCCACACTTGCAGCTGCTTACCCTTACCGACTATAGCGCCGCACGATGGTGAGTTGACACGCCAGACGCCAAATGTCTACCTCGAGGCAAACTACGGTGCCCTTGAGCCTGGCTGACTCGCTTCATCTTTTCGCGTCGTCCTTCGCCTTTTTTTCTCTCTCCCCGACGCCGCCGGTCCAGTCTGCACCACGAGTGATTGCCCAAGTCGTCATCCTCGGCTCTCAAATTCTCGGCAAGGCGTTCGTCCAAGCCTGGCGGCAAGCAGCGCGGAGTGAGTCTGGCCGAAAGCAGGGTGCTCGAGAACTTGTGATTCCCCCCGCTGACCCCCGCCCCTCGGTTTCTGTCCAGATGCCAAGGCCGGAGGCGAAGCTGCCGGTGCTGCTGCGGGAACGCCAGGAGGTCGGGCGGGCAACGTCGACGCGATCACGCGGAACCACGGCATGACGATCGACGAAGCGGCCAACATTCTCAACGTCAAGCGGGCAGGGATCCAAGCCGCCGAAGAGACCGAACTTCAAAAGATGCTCAAGGTCCGTTGCAGCTCTGCGGGGGGCTCCTGTACCGAGCGCGCAAGCTGACCATGGAGGAACCGCCACCCCCCGCTCCTCCAGAACTTTGACCACTTATTCCAGGCCAACTCTCCCTTGACCGCCGAGGGCAAGCCGCACTCGTCGCACTACCTCCAGTCCAAGATCGTGCGCGCCAAGGAGCGGATAGAAGCCGAGCTCGCGTCGGCGGCAAAGGCCGCGGCAGAAGGACCCGCACCGCCCAAGGCGCCCGATGCACCAAAGCCCTAAGGATTGCGCGCTGTTCGGGCGGATCTTTTGAGCACGCGGCAGTGCTCGCTCGCGCTCCAGAGACAGTCGTCTTAGACTTATCGTTGGACTTTCGGGGGAAGAGGCGCCGCCGAGGCTAGAGCAGCTTCGGCGCATCGAGTCTTTTCACCGTTCATGTACTTGTAGCCATATACCTGCTCCCGTGCCCTTCCTCCCTACTCCGCTACCTCTCGCATGCATCCGAGGCAATCATCGCAACCCATACAATTTTCAATTCTGCTTGAAGCAAGCCTCTCGGATGCTGGATGCGACGAGGCTACGATCGGATCGGCAAATGGCCAAAGCGCCATCCTTCTCCATCGTGACCGAGAGCGTGTCCTTCGCCTTCTCCCGCGGCGGCCGTCGCGACGTATAGCGGGACCAGCTCGCCCCGGGTCGGGCCCCGAGGTTTCGACCCGCTCGACCCGCTGTACAAAGCGTGCAGGGCGAGGTCGCGCGCGTGAGAGGTGTGGTGCGTCAGAGCAGTGTCGATCAGATCAGTGAAGACAGGAGGCGCCTGCCGTGTCGGCGAGGAAGTAGAGTCAGTGTCACTAAAGTTGGGCGAACTCGGTTTACAAGCCAAGCACTCGCACTCGCACTCACATGCTTCGGCTTGGCCGAGCCGATCGCCACGACGACTGTATTCTTGTAGACGCGGCGATTACCGACCGCGACCTCGTGCGCGTGCAGGTATTCGTGCAGTGCCTTTCCGGCATCCCACCATTTCTCGGCCTCCCATCCTTCCTCGCCCGCCAAAACGGGCAACAAGATCTGGACGACTTCGACGCCGCGTTCGATCTTCAAAGCCGACAGCATCTCGGTGACGGCGGGAGTGAGTTTGATCATGGCGGAACCGGTGGCGGGGACGCCCGAGGGTTCGAGGTGCGCGAAAGCGCGGACGAGGTGCGAAGCGAGGCGCGGCGACCCGACGTACGACACGGGAGAAGCCCCCGTCGAGTGGATGGACGGGCCCGATGAGATGACGAGGTGCGACGAGGTCGATCTGCAGCGAGAGGCCACGTGAGTTCGGACAGCGGGAGAGGATGAAAACGCGGGTTGACTGACTCTTCGGCCACGAGGAGGATCAGACTTTGCGGGCGCAGCTCGTCGAGCTCTTTAGCAACTTGTTCGAGGGCAGGCGATCCAGTGCTGCCTGTCAGAGGAGCAACCGCGGAGTCAGTTGGCGAGCGAGTCCGAAAGCTGCAAGACGTGCGCGGAGACCCACCCTGCTCGACGTAATAGACTGGCAGCATGTCCTTGATCAAGTTCTCCGAACCGGCGTGCTCCGCCCTCCGTTCGACCTCGCGCAACTGCCGCTTGTACTCCTTCTCGAGTTCCTTCCCACCGTCTTTGCTCCCGAACCGCAACTGCTGCTCGATCTCGGCCTCCCAGTCGGCTTCGCGCGAGTGCTCATAGTTCTTGGCGATCGGATTCGACGAGACGTAACGGTGGAGCGTGTCGGACCAGCGTTTGCCCATTGGAGTCGACCGGAGTCGGTGATGCGGGTCCGAGTAGAACGGCAACCGCGACGAGACCGAGTCGGGCAGGTACCGCGGCAGGAACGCCGACAGTAAGCCGAGCAGCAAGCCCCAAAACACGAGGCGGATCTGCCCTGCCATCCGTGCCTGCGTCGCTACGCGGAGAAGTGGTGTTGCAACGAGGCGGATCTCCGGATCCGACAGACGGCGAAGAAAGGTCGCAGTCAAGGCCAGGCC
The DNA here is from genome assembly GCA_002922495.1 of Rhodotorula taiwanensis. NCBI lineage: Eukaryota > Fungi > Basidiomycota > Microbotryomycetes > Sporidiobolales > Sporidiobolaceae > Rhodotorula > Rhodotorula taiwanensis. The sequence continues at coordinate 35,307 of PJQD01000058.1, read as the reverse complement.
GGCGAGATGAGCGACTTTGGTGAGCAGTAGCTGCTTGGAGTCTTGCCCTCTGAAAAGACCGTGTAGAGAAGCCGTACGTCGACAAAGTAAGATTCCTCAACGGTCACGTGCAATCGTCGAGTTTTTCGCTCGGAGAGAACCAAAATCAGAGCGACTACAGAGGATTGCCGAGAGAGAAGCTCCGGTCTAAATTTGCGATGCCGATAGTGTGTAGCGAGGGGGTCAAAGGAGAAACAAGGCGATCTATTTGCGACGGGCTGCATCGGCGTCCGTGGCCATCTTTTTCAGCACGTCCCACTCGCCCGACTTGCGGCACAGCGCCGCAAAGGACGACTCTTCATTCGAGAGCAGGTTCGTCGGACTGTCGTACTCGAGAACAACGCCGTGATCGAGGACGAGGACCTTGTCATAGTCGATGATCGTCCGAAGGCGGTCTGGAAGCACGGGGCGAGTCAGAGGCGCACAAGCTTGAAGTAGAGGAGCACGCACGAGCGATACAGAGGATCGTGGCATCCGCCATCTCATCGCGGATGGTCTGCTGGATGCGTTCATCGGTCGCCGAGTCGAGACTGGCCGTCGACTCGTCGAGGATGAGGATCGACGACGACTTGAGCTTCAAGATGCCCCGTGCGAGTGCCAGCAATTGGCGTTGACCTGCAAGCGCCGAATCGGATCAGCTCCGAGCACGTCAACTCAGTTCAGGCCACCCTGACTGACCCGCCGAGAAGTTCTTGCCACCTTCCGTCACCTGCATGTCGAGGGTCTTGACGACGAAGCGATCCTCGTCGGCCGCAGCGACAGTGTCCGAGTCGCCGTCTTTAATGCTCGGAGCGCGACTGGGGCCCGGGGTCGGGCGCGGAGTCGGGCGCGGGGTGATGCCGCTCGCGCCGGGGGCAGCCATCTGGACGCGCTTGAGCGCGTCCCAAATGTCGCGGTCCTCGTGCTCGTCGAAAGGATCTGAGAGGACAAGCAAGTCAGGCTCGGTCTGTTGTGCACGGCTCGAACGACCTGGAATGAGGAGACCTACCAAGATTGAAGCGGAGAGTACCCGCAAAGAGGGCCGCATCCTGAGCCACGATCGTCAATCGACTCCGCAAGTCCTCAAGCCGCAGGTCGTTGATGTTCAAGCCGTCAATAGTGATGTTCCCGCTCGACGGCTCGATGAAACGGAAGAAGCTGAGCGCGAGCGAACTCTTGCCGCTGCCGGTCCGACCGACGATGCCGACCTTCTCGCCGCCGCGGACCTCGAACGAGACGCCCTTGAGGACGGGGTCGAGCTCGGGTGCGTACGACGCCGTGAGTTTATTCACCGAGATCGAGCCGCCGCGACTCGGCCAGATTGCGGGCGGACTGACACCGCCCTGCGATTCTTGGTCTACCGTCAAGTCTGCGAGGCACATGTGAGCATCGCTTCGGGGCGAGCAGAGCTGCCCTTCTCCAGTTGACTCACATTCTTGAATTCGTTCGACCGAGTTGGCCTGAACTTCGAGGTCCGCACTCAGTCGGACGACCCAGAGGAGCCGGTCTTGGAATGACAACGCAAACGACATGATGAAGCCAGCCAAAGCCGCATCGATCCACGGCGAGTAGGTGATAAATACCGTCGCGACGAGGCCGACGAGACCGCCGAACGCGTCGACGCGGAGCGAGAGCCAGCGGTTTGCGAGCCCTGGGAAGAAAAGCAGTCAGCCCGGCAGCCCGCGGTTGCGCTTCTCGTCAAGACCCACAGAGCGTGAAGAAAGGCCGGTTGTTGTCGTCGAGGAGGCCAAAGATGTTGGTCATGAATCGGCTGGCATCGCCGTAAGCACGGATGGTCGCGACGCCCTGCAGGGCTTCCGCAAACACAGAAAAGATGGGCGATTTCGAGACGCTCTCTGCGCGCACATGTGAGAGCGTCAGTGGCCGGCTCACTTTGAAGGCGGACCCTTGTGCCGCTCACCCAAACGCTTGAGCTCTCGCGAAGACGTGACGTAGAGGTGGCCGAGGAAGCCGTACGCGAGCGTGATCAAGACGGCAGCGAGCAGGAACGCCGGCAGATTGACCGAGATGACGACAACGATCGCGAGCGCAGCCAGGATCTCGTAAGTCCAGAACATGCCGCTTGTCGGCAGATCCTGGTCAATAACTTGCACGTCGCGACTCAGGCGGTTCAGGATCCGGCCGGACGGAGTCGAGTCGAAGAAGCGGGCTGCTCATCGTGAGTGTCAGTTGATGCTGCTTTACGAGAGCCACAGAGCTCACGCAATAAGGGCAATGAACGCACTCCGAGCTCCAAGAATGCGAGTGATCAATTGGCTGTACAAGGTCGAACTTGCCTTCAAGCCACGCCAGTAGACTGCAGACACGGCCGGTCAGACTGCAACGCAAGTCTGGACTGGAGTGCAGTCACTCACAAAAGGCAGCGCGGGCGTTGACCAGGATAATGTTGACGAGTGCCGCGAGGCAGTACATGCCGAGCCAGTAGTCGGGCGACTTGCCGAGGTTCGGTTCGCCGCTCAAGATGCCGACGGACGAAGTCGAGAGGAAAGCGTGCAGTCGCGATGGTATGATGCGGGTCTGTGCGTAGGAAGCGCTCGTAATGAGTAGGCCGGCGGAGGAAGCCTGGCGTTTGTCGAAAGAACCGGCCCAGTAACGCAACGTGAGCGTGACGGCTGTAGAGGGTGCGTCAGCATCGTACAAGACGCGACACAAACGCAAGAGGAAGACACACCGATATCAGCAAGTTGCGCAGCTCCGTAGACAGCGAGCACGGCGATCAGGATCGACCAGCCTCCGAAAGCCCGGATGTAGGTCGCGTAAACCTCGCGCTTGACCGAGCCTTCCGCCCGGGTCTCGTCCTTGACGAGCTTGAGTTCCTCCATACGCCGCCGCCGGTCTGCTGTCTCGATCTCGTCCGGTTCGTCTCCGGCGAGCTCCTCGATCGTGAAAGCGGACTCAGAGACCTGGTGTAGATCGGGTCGTCCGGCTTCGAGACGCGCGCGGAAGTCGTCTCCTTCGGGAACGCACGCGTCAACGACGTTTCCTTGGTCGAGCGAGACAACAAAGCCCGCGACGGGCACGCAAAGGTCGACGGCATGAGTGACAAGGATGCAGGTCCGGTGTCGCATGAGTTTACCGCGCAGGCACTTTTCGACAAGATGCTGAGCCGTGTGGCTGTCGACGGCGGACAGGACGTCGTCCAAGAGAACGACCTTGGCCGAGGAATAGATCGCGCGCGCGAGCGAAATCCGAGCCTTCTGGCCTCCGCTCAGGACCGTCCCCTTCTCTCCGACCTCAGTCTCGTCCCCGAGCTCGAATTGTGCGAGATCGGGAACTAGGGCGCACGCCTCGAGCACGGCTTGGTAGCGCCGTTGGTTGTGCAGTGAGCCGAATACGATGTTCTCCCGGATCGTGGCAGATTGCAGCCAAGGCGTTTGGGCGGCGTACGCGGTCGTGTCGGTGAGCAGAGAGGGGTCGTGGTCGGTTGAGCGGATCACAGGCGACGGTAGGTAGGCGGAACCCGACAGCCGATTAGTCTCTCCGAGTAGCGAGAGGAGCAGAGTCGACTTGCCCGACCCGACAGGGCCGAGTACGATGCTGAGCCGTCCTGGAGGGAATTCGACATCGATGTCGCGGAGACGGAAGACGGTCGCATCGTCGCGCGCGTGCGCCTCGTCCGCCCACGTGAAGGTCGCCTTACTGAACCCGACTTTGGTGTTGAGGAGCGAAGAAGAGGTATCGGCGAGGACGGCGTACTTCTGCGTCTCCTGTTCGTGGAGGTACTCGTCGATACGTCGTAGCGACACATGCGCTTGCAGCACGTGGACGAGCACTGTACAGCGGTGCCCGTTAGCCAGTCCGCGCGATCGGGCCGACTGAAGCTCCGATGGATGCACTCACTATCGCCAATGGTCTCAAGGGGTGCGCGCAAGATCTGGAGCAGGACCAGCGCTGTGAAGGCGGTCTCCGCGTTGAGGTCGCGGTGGAGCACTGCGACGTGAGCTTGTCAGCTCATTAGTCGGGTGCTGACGCGGGAAGATCCGTTCGCACCTTTCGTATGGAACGTGAAAACCGTGACCGACACAAAGATCGGCGCGCCAAAGGCCATGAAGGTCGAAGCGACGATCGTCAGAGCGCGTTTCCACAGAGCGGCGAGCTCTTTCTGCCGCGTCGCATCCATCTTGGCGAGGAACGACTTTTCCCACGCAAAGAACTTGACGATGCGGATCTGGCCGATGACTTCAGTCGCGAGAGCTAGACGCTGATCTGCGGCGGCGAGAAGTCGGTGTTGGTAGCGGTTGAAGAGGCTGCTGACTTTGCCCTGGATCGGGATGAGCAGGAGAAGGATGGCGACCTGTGGAAAGGCAGCGCGGTGTGAGCTCGAGCGATCGCTTCTGTGCGCATGGAAGGGCACGCACCGCAACGAAAGCGCTCGGACCCAGCAGACGGTAGAGCAGGTAGATCGAGATGATCATGGTACCCGGCATCTCGCTTGTGATGAAATGCAGGTATGCGCACTGCGAGCGAGGTGACCGGTCAGTCCTCAGCATCCATCGTTAGGACATCACGGCCACGACTCACCACTTCCGATACTGCGAGCCCAGAAGAAGAAGTCAGTACTTGCTCCGCATAGCGCAATGAGCGCCTTTGAGCTCACGCTGGTAGGTATCACTGCTGATCAAGTTGAGGATCTTGCCGGACGTGGCCTTCTCGAGCTCTTCCTCAATCGCTCCGAGCTCCTTGGCAGCATCGGCCTCTTCCACAGCATCACCGTTGAGCTTGATCGCCGGGACCGAAACGCCGTCGGGAGTCGCGGTCTCTCCGCTGTCGGCCTCCACGGTCGGTTTCAACGGGGTGTCCTTGGACTCCTCGACCGTCGAAGTGCCGGCCTGGTCCTTGCGACGGAGCGCCTTCGTAAAGACTTCGCCGACGATGATCGAGCTGCGGGAACGCGCGTCGTCAGAGGAACGCCCGTCGGCGCGGAGGAGAGTAGCGTGCGCACCGGAGACGAATGCAGATCCGGCGACCGAGGAAGAGCGACATGCTCCTTCCAATACTGACGACGACCGTGGCGAGGAAGGTGATCCAGGCATACAGAAGGAGGACGTGGTTCGGGATGTGCTCGCCACGTTGCCTCGCGGCGATGGCGGACAAGATCTGATTCAGCATGATCGGCGGGATGCCGTTCACGAGGACCGGTAGTACGGCCCACGAGATCTGGACGACGAGCATCGGCCAGAAGTGGTAGACGAGTTTCCACGTCAAGCCGAGGTCGTCGATCGTTTTGTTGTCGCGCAGCAATAGGCGACGGACGAAAGGAGGAAGTCGGGCCAAGCGCGAGTCGAGCTTACGGACGGACTGACGATACGATAGCAAGACTCGCGCAGTCTTGTCATCCGGTCGCAGATCTGGCACATTGCCCGCCGAGATCGGTTCCGCCTTGTACGCCTTGGGGAACGCCGACTTCATCAGGAAACTGTCGATGTGTGAAAACGTCGCGAGCGAGAAGAGCGAGGCGTTCATCTCCGGCGGAGTCGGCCTCGGTGCCGATGCCTGATGCGCCGAAGACCGCTTCGAACGAGACGAGAACCGCGACGGCCTCGGCGCGAAGAATTCGAGGAGGAGCAAAGCGGTTGACACGCCAAAGATCGCCGCCTCCACCCTGACATCTTCCGTCTCCTCGCGAGTGGGCATCTCTGATCGTTCGAGGACCGCTGAACGAAGGTCGACGAAAGCTGTCAACGCAGCATAGGCGATGTACCACGGGATCAAGTGGCGTTCGAGGGCGGTGTAGAGCTCGGCGACACCCCGGTGCGGCGCGTCCGGGTGCCGCAGAGCGTACAGTCGATGCTGTATGCCGAACGCAAGTTTGACAAGGGCGAGCACCAGTCCCCAGGCCTAAGAGCGCATCGTCGGGTCAGCCGACTCCTTCGATGACCTGAAAATCGAGACACGCACGGAGCCTCCAACTTCGAAGATTACCCACGCCCTGCCAGCTTCTCCGCGCTTGTACCCGATCGCGAGCTTCCAGGCTCCGAGGCCGGTGGTGCCACACGAGAGAGCGACCGCCATCAAGTCCTTCTTGCAACCCAAGAACGCCTTGCCGAGCGCGTACGGCAAGCTCAGGTCCGATGCCAACGTTGCCGAGTAGCTGGCCATCTCGGCGGCGTGACCAGACCCGAGCAGTTCCTTCTGCGTGACGGGATCCGCCCAGTCCGGGCTTTCGACCTTGGCGACGTGCTGCAAGACGCGCGCTTCGGCGAGCGCGATCGGCCTCGAACCGTCCGACGTTCTGCTTATCGGGCCAGCATCCTTCGGAACCGCCTTGAAGTCTCGAATGCGGCGCTTGCGTAACCGCGAAACGATCGCGCCGAAGGCCCGGAGGAGGAGGCACGAGATTGAGCCGACGAGAAAGAGGAGGGGGATGTAACCGTCAAAGACCCTGCATGGCGGCCGAAAGTGGGGGTTAGCATTCGCTGGTGAGAAATTCGCAGGAAGTGCCAGTCCGTGACTGACCGCGTTCGGAAGCAAGGATCAAAGTCGACGCCGTCCCAAGGAGCGGCTCCTTCCTCCTTTCGACACCACGCATCGGCCTTGGCCTCGACAAAGGCCGGCGTGCCAAAGCGCAGCTGCTGGGCCATTCCTGTGGCTACAGTTGAGAGCTCGCAGGAAGCGTTCACTGTTGGACGATAAGGAGGAGGTGGTGCGCCCGTACGTAAGGCGGCGCGAGTAGTCTGCACGAGAGGAGGCAAGCGCCTGCGCGCGTCTCCGAAGCTGGCCGTGACTCTGACTCGCGGCCGACACAGCGAATCAGGTCAGGAGCGGGGCGAGAAGATGCCGAGTCAGGCTTGCCGTCTCCATCTTTTTCTCGACCCCGGCCGAAAGGCGCGCGACTTTCCACGCGGGTTTGAGAAAATCCGCGGCGGCCGAGCGGACTTTAGATGTCGCATCACGGCGATTCTCAACTCGACTTTTCTGGCTCTACAGACCCTTGGCGGCTACATCAATATATCCACACTCCGTAGCAAGTGGCAGAGAGCTGAGTGGACTGCATGAGAAGGTATCGGCTGCCCTGCGGACGCCGCCCGAGCGCACGCCCAATCATCGTTTACCCTTATGCTGCGGACCAGTTTCGCCCCGGCTTTCGCACCTCATCGCCCCTCGCTCCCTCGCGTATCCAAGTCGAGCATCCTCTCCTACTGCCGGTCCTGCTAGCGTTGGAAAGGAGCGCCTCGTGCGCCGGCGGCAGCCTCCCTCGGGCCCAGCCGCCGTCCTCGACTTGACTCGGCCGAACTCCTAGGGACGGGGGAAACTGCTGATCCGCTAGCTCTCTCCATACGTCTGGAAAGACCAATGTTTGGTATGGACCTGGATGCCAGCGAGGGCGAGTCTGAGCGTGCCACGGGCGAACGAGAGCGGCCACACACTATCCTGATGGACGCCCTCCGATTAGGGGCGATGAGCACTGCCTTTACCGTTCGCATCCAGTGAGACCAGGAGACGACTCACGCTGTCCAACAGCGCACCGCGCCTGCAGTCAACCGATTCGGAAGACCCTCCAGCTCATCAACCTCTCATGGTCGCCATTCCCGGTTCGCTTCAGCTTGTACACGTCAACCTCACGCTTCTCGCGGACACTGGTCTGTCGCGTCCTCACCGACGCGTCCAAGCTTCTTAGGCTCGTTGCCATCTGCGGAGCCCATCTAGCCGCTCTTTCGGGACTGCCAAGTCCCGTTCTTGCTCCGAACAGCGGACCACCGGCTGAAGGGGACTGCCGCTCCTCTCGCTCGTTCTACGCTGACCCTACACGGCAGCCGTATACCTCTCGTCTGCGCTATGGCATACAACATGCCCGTTATGCCGGGACCAGGGCGACCGTCCGCCCGCCGGCGCCTTTGTCGCCTCCGCGGACAGTCCGACTTGGCGCTGCGTCAGCTCGCCGCCCGTCCACGCGGGGAGCCAAGAGCAGGACGGAGCAAACCCCACATGGGTGGAAAGCTCTCGAGCGCGGCAGTCCGAGGATCAAGATAAGGACACGCGGGCGAGAAAGACTTTGGCTCGAAGCGTCGCTCTCTCTTTCTCTTTCTCTTCGTCCGCTTCTTCGTCCATCTTTCTTTTCATAAGCGGTCCCGCACTCCCTTTCGCCTTCAGCATCCTCCCTGGAGCGGTTAGAAGTCGTTTTTGGCCCTCACGGGCTCGAGACTCTTCGTTCTCTGACGTGTGAGTCCAACCTTTTCTTGCACGAGGCTCTGAGACTGACCCCCTCATTCTTTGACCGACAGAGGACCTAGTACGCGTTCGATGCCTTCGCTCAGCGGAACCAACTACCGGTGGCCGTACCCCAGCGAGAACCCGATGTTGAACCAGTGAGTCGACGGGCGAAGGGTGACATCTAGCTTTGCGAGAGGGAGCTGACCCGTATGCCGCCCTTCTAGGTTGTCCCTCGGGGAGTCCATTCGAGCCGGCCTTTCATTTCAAGAGGAGACCTTGGTGGAGATGGATTGGCGAGGAGGGGGATGTGTCTTTTTATGTCGCCTTCTACAGTAGAAGATTACGGGCAAAAACCCCCTGTAGAGCAATCTAGTTTAGATGGAAACGAGGAAGTCTCTACGCTTTCGAGAACATGGTGGCGGAAGAAGCGCGAGAAGGAGTAACAGTTGAGTGCTCTACAATCCTCGACTCGATGGGGAGAGCACGTCGGCATCCTCAGCCATTTTCTTCAGGAGTTCGAACTCGCCCGACTTGCGGCACAACGCCGCGAACGCCGAGTCCTCGTTCGCAAGGAGCTTCAACGGCCTGTCGTATTCAAGAACGACGCCGTGATCGAGGACGAGGACCTTGTCATAGTCGATAATTGTACGCAGGCGATCTAAGGAGGGCAAGTCAGAGGCCTCCGTCGTAGTCGGACGTGCGCCGCAAAACACTCACGAGCAATGCAAAGAATGGTCGCGCCAGCCATTTCGGCGCGGATTGTCTGCTGGATGCGCTCGTCGGAGGCCGAATCCAAGCTTGCAGTCGACTCGTCGAGGATCAGGATCGAGGAAGATTTGAGCTTCAGGATGCCTCTCGCGAGGGAGATCAGCTGCCTCTGGCCTGTAATTGTTTTTTGTGTCGGTAAGTGTGTGTTCCTGCTCCCTTTCGCCACTTTGCCGACGCACCTGCCGAAAAGTTCTTGCCGCCTTCGGATACCTCCATTTCGAGACTGTTCACCACGAATCGGGCCTCATCACCCGGAGCTGACGCTTCGGTATCAAAAGTCGCCAAGTTGGTCGCTTTGATGGCGTCGGGCGAGACTTGAGCGATTGCCAGCGACTTGATCCCCGGCGCAGCCATCTGAACCCGCTCGAGAGCGTCCCAGACCTCGTCGTCGCCATACCTGCCGAAAGGGTCTATAAGCGGATGTGTCAGAGTGTTGCAATGATGTATTAGCGGAAAGGGAGGCTCTAGACTTACCGAGATTGAAGCGCAGCGTGCCGGCGAAGAGGGCTGCATCCTGAGCCACGATCGTCAGGCGACTCCGCAAATCCTCGAGCCGCAGATCGTTGATGTTCAAGCCGTCAATGGTGATGTTGCCGCTCGACGGCTCGATGAAGCGGAAGAAGCTGAGCGCGAGCGAACTCTTGCCGCTGCCGGTCCGACCGACGATGCCGACCTTTTCGCCGCCGCGGACCTCGAACGAGACCCCCTTGAGGACAGGGTCGAGCTCGGGTGCGTATGACGCCGTGAGCTTGTTCACCGAGATCGAGCCGCCACGACGCGGCCAGATTGCGGGCGGACTAACACCGCCCTGCGATTCTTGGTCGACCGTCAAATCTGCGCAACAGGCAATGAGCACTCACAACGAGCGGCATCAAGGTAAGGTAAGGTATACCTACATTCGTGCACTCGCTCCACCGAATTGGCCTCCACTTCGAGATCTGCGCTCAGTCGGACAACCCAAAGCAGCTTTTCTTGCAGAGACAAGGCGAAGGAAAGGATGAAGCCGGCTCGGGCAGCATCGATTGCTGGCGAGTAGATGATGAAGATGGTAGCGAGGAGCGCCACCGCGCCACCGAAAAAGTCGACGCGGAAAGAGAGCCATCGTTGCGCGAGTCCGGCTGTCACGGGGACAGATCAGCGTGGGTCGGGAAGCCTGCCTGCGGGCTGTCTGCACTCACCATAGAGGAAGAAAGGTCTGTTGTTGTCGTCGAGTAGTTCGAAGATCTGCTTCATAAACCGACTCGCGTCTCCGTACGCTCGAATGGTGGCGACGCCGTGCAACGACTCGCCAAAGACGGAGAAGATCGGCGATTTCGCGATGCTCTCTATCGACGAGTTGTAATAGTGTCAGCATGCACATTGTTCGAGCCCGCCGTCGCAAAGTTGGACTCTCACCGAGGCGTTTGAGCTCTCGAGAAGCAGTCACGTAAAGGTAGCCGAGGAAGACGTAAGCGACCGCGATCACGACACCGGCGAGCAGGAACGCCGGTAGATTAAGGAAGATGACGATGAGGATCCCGAGCGTCGCTAGGACTTCATAGGTCCAGTACATGCCGCTGGTCGGAATGTTCTCGTCGATAACTTGCACGTCGCGACTCAGCCGATTGAGGATTCGGCCAGACGGCGTCGAATCAAAGAAGCGGACTGTGCACACCCGTCACGTCCGTCAGTATACCTCGCGACGAATCTTGCAAAGCAGGCGAGAGAGCACTGACTTGGAGCGGTCATCAGACGAGAGATCAGCTGGTCGTACAGCGTTGTGCTCGCTTTGAGTCCACGCCAGTAGACTGCCTTATCTGCGTTAGTCAAGCGACTGGGAGAGTACAAAGCGGAATCGCACGCACAGAAAGCGCCGCGAGCGTTGACCAGGACGACGTTCACGACCGCTGCGAGGCCGTACATGCCGAGCCAAAAGTTGGGAGACCTCCCGGCCCTACCTTCCGTGAGCATTGAAAATCGAGGATCATCGCCGACGACGCTTGCAAACACTTGCTGTGACCGCCTGACGAGCTCTGTGGTCGAAGCTTCGCGCTGCTCGTCAAAAGAGCTCGCCCAGTAGCGCAGAGTCAATGTGACAGCTGTCGACCGGCAAGCAGTCAGCTGCAGCACGCGGCCCCACGGCATTGATTAGGGCCCGAACGCACCAATCTCGGCGATCTGCGCGGCTCCGTATACGCCGAGAACGGTGACGAGTACAGCCCATCCCCCAAAGGCGTTCAAGTAAGTCTTGTAAACTTCCCGGTTGACGGACCCCTCGGCGGCGGTCTCGTCTTTGATCAATTTGAGCTCGATCATGCGGCGATGTCGGTCCGTGGACGATAGCTGGTCGTCGGCTTCGGATCCGCTGAGGTCAGGGTCTGCAATGTCCGCCTCTGCCTTCTTTGATTGTAGCGATTGCACCGTCGTCATCTCAGCTTGCGCGGGCGGACCGGCTCGAGTAACGCGCCCATGCTCGAGGGAGACGACAAAGTCGGCAATCGGGAGGCAAAGGTCGACGGCGTGCGTGACGAGAATGCAAGTCCGGCCTCGCATAAGCGGGCCCCGCAGGCACCCCTCGACGAGATGTTGGGCCGTGTGGCTGTCGACGGCGGACAAGACGTCGTCGAGCAAAACCACCTTGGCGGACGAGTAGACTGCGCGAGCGAGCGAAACTCGCGCCTTCTGACCGCCACTCAAGACTGTCCCCTTCTCGCCGACCTCGGTCTCGTCGCCGAGCTCGAGCTGTGCCAGATCGGGCATCAGCGCACACGCTCCGAGCACTGCTCGATACCTCTGTCCATTGTATCGCGCGCCGAAGACGATGTTGTCGCGGATCGAGGCGGAGAGCAACCACGGAGACTGGGCCGCATACGCAGTCGTGTTGCTGAGAAACACAGGATCGTGATCGGTCGAGCGCACGACCGGCGAGGGCAGGAAGGAAGAACCGGCGAGGCGGTTCGTCTCCCCGAGGAGCGAGAGGAGCAGAGTCGATTTGCCGGAACCGACCGGCCCGAGCACGACGGAGAGCTTCGTCGGCGGAAAGAGCAAGTCCAGGTCTCGGAGTTGAAAGACTGACGCGTCGCCGCGGGCCGCAACCTCGTCCGACCACGTGAAAGTCGCGCGATGGAAGCCGACCTTCATCTCGGGCGATATCGACGAGGTCCCGGCGAGGACGGCGTACTTCTGCGTCTCCTGCTCATGAAGGCACTCGTCGATCCGGCACAGCGATACGTGCGCCTGCAAGGCGTGCACGGTCACTGTCATTGACCAGAAGGACGTCAGCCGATCGCCTCCCGGGGCCGTATTCTCGGAAGGTAGCACTGACTTTCGCCGAGCCACTCGAGCGGCGCGCGCAAAATCTGAAGCAGCACGAGGGCGGTGAATGCGGTTTCGGCGGGCAGCTCGCGATGGAAGACTGTGCGTAAGAACCGTGGTAAGCCTGCGCGATCGAGCTCCAAGGAAGCCGCCCGGTGCTCGACTCACCCTGGGTGTGGGTCACGAAAACGGCGACCGAGACGACGATTGGCGCGCCGAGAGCCAAGAAAGTCGTCCCGACAATGGTGAGGCCTCGCTTCCACAAAGCGGCGAGCTCCTTCCGGCGCGTCGTGTCCATCTTGGCGAGGAAAGGCTCCTCCCAAGCGAAAAACTTGACAATTCGGATCTGGCCGATGACCTCCGATGCAAGCGCCAGCCTCTCGTCGGAAGCGGCGAGGACTTGCTGTTGGTACCGGTTGAGGAGAGTGCCGATCTTGCCCTGGAGTGGGGTCATCAGAACGAGGATGACGATCTGCGCATATTGCGAGTCAGCGAGCGCAGAGGTCGATAGAGGCGGTACAGAACGTACAGCGACGAATGCGGTCGGGCCGAGAAGACGGTAGAGCAGGTAAATGGAGACAATGAGCGTTCCGGGCATTTCGCTCGTTACATAGTGCAGGTAGCCTCCCTGCATCGTGAACGTGTCAGCGAGGTTCGATGTTCTCAAGCCTCGGTTGGTTTACGATCTCAGAGACTGCAGGGACGGAAATGATATCAGTGGATGAAGAGCAGGTAAGCCGTATCAAAACAGACGCACGCTGGTAGGTATCGTTACTGATCAAGTTGATTATCTTGCCGGACGTGGCCTTCTCGAGCTCATCCACCACAGCCGCAACATCGGACGTATTGTCTTCCGCCTCGATATCAGACAAGTCGACGGAGCTGCGGTTGTTCAGCTCGATCGCCGGCCCGGTTGAAGGAGTCTCTCCGCTCGCATTCGCCTTATTGTCCGGGTCGTGCGGTGACGAGGCGCTGTCGATAGAGTGACCGGCTTGGTCTTTTCGACGAAGTGCCTTCGTGAAGACCTCGCCGACGATGAGCGACCTGTGCGAAACACAAGTCAGCGTACCGGGTACCTTTTTGCAAGCCGGGGAGGACGAACCGGAGGCGGATACAGATACGGCGACCTGTGAGGAGCGCCATGACCCGACCGATACTGACCAGGATCGTGGCCATGAAGGTGATCCAGGCGTAGAGGACGAGAACGTGGTTCGGAATGTGCTCGCCGCGCTGCCTCGCGGCGATCGCGGTCAAGAGTTGGTTGAGCATGATGGGCGGGATCGCGTTCGCGAAGACCGGGAGCATCGCCCACCAGAACTGGGCAACGAGGAGCGGCCAAAAGTGGTAGACGAGCTTCGACGTCAAGGCAAGGTCTTCGACGGATGTACCCTCGGGCACGATGCGACGCCGCACAACGGCGGGCACTCGAGATAGTCGAGCCTCGAGCTTGCGTACGGACTGCCGATATGCGAGCAGCACGCGCGCAGTCTTGTCGTCCGGCCTCAAGTCGGGTATGGTCTGCGCAGAGATCGGCTCGATGCCGTACCTCTTCGGGAACGCGGCCCCGAGGAGGAAAGTATCGAGGAAGGAGAAGGTGATGAGCGAAAAGAGCGAGGCGTTCACTTCAGGCGCCGCTGGACGCATACCTGCGCCGCTAGGTGCCGGATGCGAGGCGTCCGAAAACCGCGACGCCCTCGGGCTGAGGAGCTCCAGCCAGAGGAGGCTGGTCGCGAGGACGAAGATGGCGACTTCGGTGTGCAGGGACGTCTGATCCGCAGGGGCCTGCCGCGTCGAGTGGTCGAGTACGGAAGACCGGAGATTAACGAAGGCCGTGACGCCGCCGTATGCGATGTACCACGGCGCCAAGTGCTTTTCGAGCGTCGTGTACAGCTCCGGTATGCTTCGGTATTTGGAACTGTGGAGGCTGGCAATGCGATGCCGCGCGGCGAAGGCCAACCGGAGCAGTGCGAGGAGGAAAGCCCACGACTGTTGGGCGGATGAGGAAGGATGTCAGCCCGACTTTGTCAATCTCGGACGACATTTCGAATTGAGCGCACCAGAGCCGTCACTTGCACTGTGAGCCAGGACCTCCCAGCGGCACCCGCCCGTAGAGCGGAGACAGACCTGCTGACGCCCAAGCCGGCTAACCCGAAAGAGAAGGCTACCGCAAGCAAATCCTTCTTGCAGCTCCGGAGCGCCTGCCAGACTGCATACGGGGACGCAGTGCCTTCTGTCGGTTCGCGGACGCGATGAGCGGCATGTTGGGGCCCCAGCAGTTCCTCCTGCGTGCGCGAGTTCGTCCAGTCGGGACTTTGACTCTCGGCACCCTCTTGCAGAACGCGCGCCTCGGCGAGGGCGATCGGTCGCGATCCCTCTGCCGTCGCGCCGGCAGCGCCAATGTCGTCGGGTACCGGCAGGTAATCCCTGCGCCGCGCAGACCGGAGGAAAGCGCCGAGTGTAGTCGCGGCGTGGAAGGCGCCGAACGAGGCCGAGCAGACAAGGAAGACCAGGGAAATGTAGCCGTCAAATAAGCTGCGTGTACCGAGTCGTTTTCGTTAGTTGTCTCGCCGTCTCGACGTGGAGGAGGAAGCTCGAGTCGCGCAACTGACCGGACTCGGAAGCAGGGCTCGAAGTCGACACCGTCCCAGACTGTCTCGTTTGTGCTGCCAGAGCGACACCACGCATCGTCACTCGTGTCGAAGCTATGCTGAAAGGACTGCGACATGTTGGTCGGACTTGGGAACCAGGTGATTCGTCTCTGGTTATGAGAGCCGGCACGAGCAGAGAAGCGCGGTCAGGTCGAGCGTGTGGCCGTCCGAAGCGAGGAGAAGTGAAGCAGTGAATCATGAGCAGCTCTCAGCATTGCGACGAGCGCGAGCACAGTCCACCGCGCGGTCTCCATTATTCGTCGACGGAGCGGACTGAGTCGATCCGCGGCCGTGGGTACAATTTGAATGGATCGGACTCGACGACGCCGCCGGGCCGGCCGGCCGAGAGCCGGGGGTTATCGCCGCACGACAGCGCGGAGATTAGATAGGGCTAAAGGCCACGTCATCAGCTTGCGCGATGACAAACCAGCGAGGATCCCGGCCTTTGCTGATGCCGCGGTACCCAGGCCCGGACCTGACTGTGCGCGGACCGTCTCTCACGCGTCACTCCTCCGCCACCATCAACGACAAGAGGCGGTTCTTCGTCATCTGCGCTGCGAGCGTTGCGGCGATCTTGGTCGCTGTCTCCTTCCCTCGCTTCGTCAGCTTCGCAACCCCGGCAGCCCTCGGCAAAGCACTGCGTTCTGATATCGGACCTTCGCGCATGCAGAGTGTCCTGCGCCGATTTGGCCTCGCTTCAGGACCCTCAGGAACGCAGAAGCAGCGATCGTCGAGCCGAGCCGCGGCTTCTCTTGAAATGGCGACCGGAGGACCACGTAAAGACGGCGCCGAAGTTAACGACACGCCAGAGCTGTGGCGCAAAGAGCTCGCAGCCTTGCCAGAGCTGGACGCTTTGAACGGCGCGCTGCCGTCTGTTTTCCTCGCTCACGGCTCGTGAGTCAGCTGCGCGCCCGCCTTCCACCAGTGAATTACAGCAGCTTGGCACTGACTTCATGTGCTCGCGGATACTGCAGACCGATGCTCATCCACCCGCCGCATCTCGCGAACGCTCGAGGAGGTCCGCTCGGTGCAGTGCAAGGCCCGAAGGCTCCCCTTGCATGGTTCCTGAAAGACCTCGGACCAGCACTCATGGACAAGTATCGACCCAAGGCGATCGTTGTGCTTTCGGCACACTGGGAGTCGCCGGGCGGCGGTCTCGTCACAGACTATGGCGACGAGAACCCGCTGCTGTTCGACTACTTTGGCTTCCCTGACGAGGTGCGTTCACAGTGTACGTCGACGACGGACACCAGCTGATCAGGGAGACCGAGACGACAGCTCTACCAAGTCAAGTTTCATAGCCGAGGTGACCACGACGTGTCCGAACGCGTCGTGGAGGTCCTTCAGGCAGCCGGAATCAAGTCCGCCCGACTCACGACCAAGCTGGAAGCGCGTGGGCAGGACGGCCGCGGCTTCGAGGGACCGGGACTTGGTGCGTTGCCATGTCTGTTTCCGCATGACGCAGTCTTGGGACCACCTGGGCTGACGATCAGAGATTCGAATAGACCACGGGGTCTTTGTCCCCTTCCTTCACATGTTTGGCGAGTCGGCGCCGGTGCCGGTCGTCGAGGTGAGCTGAGCCCTTCATGACGACGGAAGACGCCGAGCATACAGCAGACATTGACGCTGTCCAGCGCGCGCAGGTGTCGATTCCTTCCGACTTTTCGCCGGCGGCGCAGTACAAGTTCGGCGCGGCGCTGGCGCCGTTGCGCTCGGAGGGGATTCTGCTGATCAGTGGCGGTCTGACGGTCCACACTTTTCGAGACTTTTCGGCCTTCTCGCCTGAAACCGCCAAGTCCATCTTCCGTGCGTTCGAGAAAAGCATCGTGGAAGCGGTCTCGCAATCGGATGTGAGTTCCTTCCCGGCCATCTCTTCCCTTCAGCACCACACTGAACTGTATGTCACACCGTACTCGCAGTCGGAAGAGCGTCACGATGCGATGGCCAACTTAGTACAGCACCCGGGCTTCCGAGCTGCACACCCTCGGGAGGAACACTTTGTCCCGCTCTACGTCGCGGAAGGAGCCGGAAGTACGGGAGGCAGCGCCACTGGGTCTCGCCTCGTGTGCGGACTCTGGGGTGCCAAGACTGTCGTGTTCGGCACCTGAGGCCTCCGCTTTTCAATTTTGCAGCCCTGCACCTGGCTCCGACGAATACTGCAATTACTAGATATAACGAGAAGAAATACATCTATGCTGTTCGGGCTGTGCAGGACACCGTCATCGCCTTTCCACTGCTTGCCGTAATGGCTCACGGGTCCAGCGGGAGTTCGCACTGCAACCCGGTCCCGATCCCTTCAAAGTCTCCGCCGTCCCACTCGTACACCTCGAAGCGATGGTTCAGCCCGCGATCCTCGTGAACGCTGTACAGGCTGCCGCATCCGCCTGCGCCGGGCGCGCGCTTGATGTAGAACAGATTCTTGACCCGCGAGTGGAGGAGACTCATCGCGCAGAGGAGGCACGGCTCATGCGAGAGGAAGACGCTCAGGCCAGTCAGGAGATACGGCGGGACGGCGGTCTCGGGCGAGAGGAGCGCAGGGTCGGGGCGGCCGCCTTGGCAGTCGAGGTAGGCGACGGCGTCAATCGCGTTCGAAGCGGCGTGAGTCAAGACGTTGCCCGTCGACACGCGCGTGTCGTGGGCCGTGACGAGTGTCACGGGCGGATGCAGCGAAGTGTGGAAGCCGGTGCACCAAGAATCTGTCACGCGGCAGGCGACCGGGTGCTGCGTACCACGGATGCGTCAGCCCTGCAAAACCCCCATTCCCGATCTCGAGCTCCAACGCAGACAAGGACAACTCACCTCGCCTCGACGACCTGCGTCAAGAGCCCGTTCCCAGACTTTGCGCGCCTGGGACTCGATCCACTCCAACTTTGCCTTTTCCCAACCCTTCTTCCGCTTCGTGGCCTTGGCACCCTCGCGGATGTGCATGATTTGAACGGGCCACACCTTGCCCCATTCGGACGCCTGCAGGTCCGTCACAGCCGCTTCTGCGGGGACTTCGACCGTGTAGAGCAGCGGTACCGATTCGGGCAAGAGGGCCTGTCCAACGGGCGAGGCCGCCAATAGCTCGGCGAGGTCCTCGGGAGCGGACGAGACGGGGAAGAGCAGGACAGATTGAAGTGCGTCGGGGCCAGTCCGAGGTTGCCGGATCTGCTTCAAGCTGCTGCTGCTGCTGCTGCCCGTCGGCGAGGCAGGCGGATCGCCGCCCGGCTGCGTCGGAAGATCGACCGTCTCGACCTTCGGCGTCGACGTGGTCGACAGCGGCTCGTACACGGGCCTGACTCGCTTCAGATGCGCGAGCTCGTTGAACTTGCGGCCCGTGTGCTTCCGGACAAACTGGAAGACAGCTGCGGAGATCCTCGCCGGGACGTCGATAGCGTAACAGGTCGCTAGGCACGGGGAAATAGACAGCATCAGTCACAATGACTCTGTAGTAGACGAGCCCCTGCAGCGCGGCGCGACTCACTCAGGGTCAACTGGGCGTCTTCGGGGTCAATCAGTTCCGTCACCTTCTTCCACCGGAACTCGGCGTCTGTCGGAGCGATGATCTCGTTGTCGCGTTCCGCCAACTCCTCCGGCGACATCGCTTTGAGCGCCGCGACTCGAGCCTGGCGCGCCGTGCGACTCGGATCCGAGCTATCGCGCCGGCCGCCCGCATCAGACGATGTATCGCTCGTAGTCTCGAACGGACCGAGCCGACCGAGTCCGCCCCATTCGTCGTTGACCGACTGGGACTCGTCTTCGAGGATATCGCGTTCGATGGCGGCGGTCGCAGCAGAGCCGGAGAACCGGACCGAGTGGCCGTAAAAGATGCAAAGCTCCTCACCCTTCCGGACGGGTTTGGCGGTCCGGTACGAGATGGTATATTGGGCGTAGTCGAGCGAGTATGTCACGTTGGGCGAAGCCGAATGGTTGAAGAGCGAGCCTGTCACGTTGAAGGTTTCAGTAGGGTGGCTTTGGGAATGGAGTACGCGCGAGGCGTACCGATCCCGAGGGCAACCGCCATGCTGCCGTCTCGACCCCACGTGAAGACATATCCCCTCAATTGACTCGCCTCGACGCCGCGTAGACGTCCGTCCGTGCAGTCTTCTCCCTTTCTGCGCCCCGTATACTCTTCCTCCCCGAGGACCAACACCGGGCTGATCTCGACCGTCTGGCCCGCAGGAATGTCGCTCGTCGCAAAGACGCCGCGGCCGACTGACGGGTCGCGCGTCGCAATCTCGATCGGAGCGCGCGTCAAGTGAGGCGTCGCAGGCGGGTACGGCAAGGCGGTGTCGGTTTCCCCGGCGCCAGTTCCGTTCACCGCAGGCGGCGGCGGGTAAGAGTATGCGAGTTCGCGCTGTGAGAGCGCTTCAGCCGTCGGTGGTGCCCATTCGCGATCCGTTGGCGATGATGGACGATCTCTAGTCGACGGGAGCTCCTGCTCGACCGTCCCAACTTGTTCGCCCGCGAGGTCCGCTCCACCTGCGCTCGCGCTGGCGCCCGCACCACTCAAGGCGACACTGGCGCGCGACGGCGATTTGGCGTTGGCGGTGGACTCGGGCGGGTGGGGCGGTTCAGCGAGGAGGACGGGAGATCGGGTGCTGCTGTGCTGAATTGAGCCAGGGGCATCGGTGCGGCACCCGAGCAAGGTTTCGATAGTCTGATTCTGTGCATCATGCGTGGCGCGTCAGTCCTGCAGTTTCCCCCGTGGCCCCTGCAGCGGGGCAGCGAAGGTGCCGACTGGTGCAAACTCACGCTGTTACCATTGTCGACAGCGGGCTCAAGGGGCATCAAACGGTGCACTCAGGGCGAGCAGAAGCAATCAAAGAAGCCTGCAAAGAGGCTAAGCACGCAAATGCAGCGATGGAAGTCGGTCGCAATGGTGAGCAAATGCGGCCGCAACCACGCCTCTGCCGAAACTTTGGCGCGAGGAAAAAGTCTGCCCTCGATTTGTGAGTGAACCACGACTTCAGACTATAGACTCGATGTTACTACAACAGAATGACAGAAAGACCGCCGCACAAAACTCAGGCGCAGGAGGGAAAAGGGGCCGGGGCGGTGAGAAGATCTCGCACACGGGGGCCTCAAGACGCCGCCTTGCCCTCGATTACATCGTCCAAGGCCGCCGCCGTCTGGTGCGCATGCCGCAAGTCGACCTGACTTCCCGAAACGCTCGCTTCGGTCGTCGCCTCGCTGCCGCGCCGACTCGTCGCCTTGGACGAAGACGCGTCCGTCGCCGACGCCGCGTCATAGTCAAAGTCGACCGCATTCGAGTCGGCCGGTCCGCCCGGACCACCACCGGGACCGCCCGCACCTGCCGACGTGCCCGGCGCGTGCTGGTGCTGCTGGACTCCGCGAAGGCCATGGACGCCCAATCCGGGCACTTCCATCCCCTTGAGGTTCTCGTGACCGACAATGAACCGGAGCACGTCGCTCAAGCTCAACACGCCGACGAGCGAACCCTTCTTCCGAGCCGGCATCCCGTCGCGAGCGGGGACGTCCTCCGGTTCGACAATGACGAACCGGTGACACCGCCGGTCCCGGACGTAGGCGAGGATCGACGCGAGCGAGTCGGCCGGCGTGCACGTCATGACGCCCGTAAAGTCGGGCGACCGCTGGTTCAGCGCGTCTTCGATTGTCTGGTCGAGTACTTGATACGCGTTCTGGCGGACGAGGTCCTGTGCGCAGATCGATCGCGGGTCAGTCCGGTGTGCAAGGGCGAGCTTCGAAAGCTTCGGCGCCACTCACGACAATGTCAACCGTTTCAAACAAGTTAAGCACGACGCCGTCCTCGTCAACGATCGGGACCGCACTGATTCCTCGTTCCGAAAAGACGTGGACGACGTCAAACACGCTCGTCTGCATCGTCGCGGTCGACAAGGGCCAGAACCGGTCCGACACGCCGAGGCTCGCAGCGGCAGCTCGGTCCGACATGGACTCGGCGCCCGACTCGAGGTGCTGCAGCTGCTGCTGGGAAGACGAACCGAAAGGCGCCTCGCGCTGTTCGGCGCCGATTCCGGTCGGCGTCGTTTCGCCGCCGCCACCAGGTCCCGTCTGAACCGCAGGTGGCACGAGCGATTGCCGGCTCGTCTCGCCACTGCTGCTGCTGGCCCCTCCAAGACTGGCCACCTCGCCCGGACGCATTGTCGAGTCCGTCTGTTCGGAACTCGGCTCGACTCCAGGAGGCGGCGAATCGCTGTCGCTCGTCTTGATACTCGCCGAGAGCGAAGACGACCTGCTCAAGTCACCCGCATCGTTGGCGTCCTGCGAAGCGAGAGTCGCTGAAGATGGCCGAGCGGAAGGAGCGGCCGACGTATCGGCAGAAGACGGGGCGGTCGAGCTTCCCTGCGGTGCCGGCAGAGGCTCGGCGGGCTGATACCACGACGCGTAAGAACCGACACCGAGAGCTCCTATAGACATATCGAGTCGAGCACAGTCATGGGCGCACTACGAGAGGGCAGGGTCTCGTCAGGTGAACCTCTCTTACGACGATCGAACAGGTGGAGACACGCACGTTGATCGCGATGAACTTGAGCACGCGATACTGCGTCAAAACACTGATGATAGTCTCCTTGCCTGTCTGGTCATCCCGGTCGACAAGCGGCAGCCGACGCGCGTGCGTTCGAACGAGCGCGGCGCAGGCGTCAGCAAGCGGCTGATCAGGGTGCACAGAGACCGTCGGGGGAGGCGGGACATCGATCGCTTGCTCGATTTCTGCGTGGCATCAGAGTTACTGCATGTCAGCAGCAGCACAAAGCCGGTTCTGCGAGACCCGGCGACAGCCTGACGCACCCCGAAGACTCTCGAGTTGGAACGCCTCGACCTCGGCAATGACGTTCTCGTACTTGTGCGCCGTCAAGTAATAGTACTGGATCAAATGGACGACGTCGGCGAGCGTAAACATGCCGGCGAAGCGGTGGGTGGTCGAGTCGTAGAGTGGAGCCGAGACGACGCCTGCCATTCAAACGTGGGACTTGATCAGCGGCAGTTTCCGAACAGCGACTGGATCTCCTCCGTGGCGGAGCGTACCATTGGTGACGAGTGCCTGCAAGCTCTTTGTGATGCCGAGTTGCGTATCAAAAACGATGAGCCTGCGCGATTGAATAGGCGGGGTGGGGGGAAAGCGTTTCAGCGACCGAAACGATCCAGCGACTTGGGCGCAGCGAACACAGCCTCCGCCCCGAGTGAGGTCACGACGAGAGCGAGACTGACCTGAATGACTCTGGGAGGATGTCGTAGCAACTCTTTGACGCGACGAACGCCCTGATCCCTTCGAGAGCGCGCCTCATTCCTGGTGAAGCGTTGGTTCCTGCTCCCGTCCTGGTTCTCGGCAAGGGCGGTCTCTTCGCTCTGAAGTAGCCCAACGAGTCTGGGAGGGCGTGGACGGCGTGGTGAGTCGGGGAAGGGTCTGCGGTCGAAGGAAGCGAAGTTCCCGCCGTGGACGGAGCAGACGAGAGTGGGATCGCGTGAGCGGCGAACGAGGGAGCCGGGAGGGTATCCAGGTGGTGGTGATGCTGGTGAGCGGCTATCCGTGCGCGCATGCAAGGCTCGGCAGGCGGTCAGGGCGTTCAGTTGCGCAATACGAATGTGATGAGCGCTCAAGTCCGTGTGGGGGGTGCGCGAAGTCGTCAACCTTGGAAGAGAACTGATGCGCCACTACTCGCGCAAACCACGGGCGGAACGGCTCTAGACTCGTGAGGAAAGTGTCTGCAGAAAGAGCGTGATCTACATAGCTATAGATAAAGAAGGGGTGGGTGGTACAGTAGGCGTTCGGGGGTTAGAGGGGGGTCGAGAGAGTATTCGTCCGACGACGAGCGCGACGATCTGGGAAGCCCACCAAGCTCCCTGAGAAGGCGACGGGCTCACGGCAACTTGACGCCCGCCAACTCGTGCTGCAAGCTGAGGCCCTTGCGTTCCCGCTCAATCTGCAACTGCAGTTGCTCGAGCGGGCTCTTTGGGCCGACCTCCTCGTCGGCCCTGACGTCCGGTCGCCCCGAGCTGGTAAAGATTCCTCCGCCCGTATCGATCGAGGGCAAGCGGGGATGCCGAGAGCCGGACGAACCCGAGGCAGTCGGCGCGGAGAAAGGAACGGGCGCAGAGCCGAACGCGGCCATCGCTGTCGGTGGAACGGCGCCGGCTGGGAGTCGAGGCAGAGGCTGGTGCGGCTGAGGGTCCGCGTGCAGAGGAGCGCTTCTGGACGACGACGAGGAAGATGAAGACGAGGAAGGCAGCGAGGGAGGAATGATCGGAGACAGGGAAGGTGCCGCCGAATACGGCGACGTCGCGTCGTGAGCCACGTCGAGGTGTTCTTGCGCTTCCTCGCCCGAGATGAGGTCCCATTCTTCGTTCGTGCTCGCGTTGCCACTGCTGCTCCCGACCGGGACGATCGGCGCGCTCGCGATAGAGCCGTTCGGGCCGGCTGCCGTTGCCGCCGCCGCCGCTGCCAAAGCCGGGTTCGAGCCAAAGAGCGCGGTCGCATGGCCAATGCCGGCCGTCGGAGCAAAGTCGAGCGTAGACTTGTCCGTCGCGTTGACGAGTCCGGGCGGGGGCGCGAGCGGTGCCGGCGGGACCACTTCGATCCGCGACCGAGGATTGTGCGGCGCGCCTGCGATTCGGTTCCCAGACGGGAACACGCCGGCGTTGGCGCCGAGGGCCGGCGAAGAGAAAGACGACATGGTCCGCGTCGGCGAGAGGATCTGCGAGCCAGACGTCGACGAAGAATAGATGCCGCGGCGAGGCGGGCCGGCCAACGAACCCCGCGACGATGACTGGGTCGGTATCCCGCTCAGTGAAGGCCTCGACGCGTCGTACATCACGGGCGAACCGGCTCGCGAGCCCTGGGTCGGCGGCGAGAAGTCTCCGCCGTCCTTCTCGCGGAGTCCGCCTGCGCCCCAGGAATCGCCGCCCCAGCTCGTTTGCCTGTTGCGGAAACCAGCACCGCCGAACCCGCTCATGGACCGGCGGCCCATGCTGTCGACTCCGCCCTGACCGAGACTGATCTGACTCGGTAAACTGGCGAACCCGCCGGGACCTGGACTCCGCGCCGACGGGTTCAACGCGTGCGATTCGGGCCCGTAGTAGTCTTCGATCGCTTGTGTTCGCTGAGCGCGGAGGTACGACCAGCGGTAGAAGCGGTACGCGAGGACGAGCAGCGCGATCCCTGCGATGACGGCGAGCAGGGCGATCGCCCCGAGCGGGAACACGTCGCCACCATTGTCCTCTGACGGAGATGCGGTCGTTGTCGGTTTCCCGTCGAGTCCAAAGGAAGGAATGACTTGGGTTGCCGGTCCAATGTTGGGCGCAGGTCCGTCGGTCCCGGCGATGCTGCCGGCTGGTGTGCAGCGTAACCTGTCAGCGCCCCGTTCGCTCCCTCCTACGGCTCGAACTTCAGTGCTGCTGGCAAGTGCTTACAGCTCATAATGGCCTAGCGCGTTGATAGCTTTGAGCGAATGTTTGGGGGACGAACGGGATCGGTGAACAGTCGACCGGTGCAACGTCGTACGAGCTCTAGTTGCGCTTGCGATCGACGGTGCAGCCTTGATAGCGGTTCAGATAGTGCCAAGATGTACGCGTCGCGCCGGCAGGTCCGCCCAGTGTCTGTTGCGCCTGCTTTCCCAAAGTGACGACGGGCCGCGCCGAAGACTGTTCCGGCGACTCTTGGACGGACGCTCGGTCACGAGCGCTATGCTCAAGTGGAAACACCGCGTAGTGAGCAACCAGGGGTCGAGTTGATCGCTCCCTGGAGAGTGTGCCGCTGCAAGTGAGAGCTCTCCCAAACTTGGCCAGTATCCGCAGCACGCCGCGGCACCCGAGCAACCTCGCAGTCTCTTTGCGCGACCGACTTTTCTTTCCTTTTTACCGGGTCGCTCACGAAATTACACAGCATAAGGGTGACGAAAAGAAACCCCAAGGGTCGACGTCACGCAAAGTCACGATCCAAGCCCGAGCCTCGCGGCACCAAAGCCGATGCAAAACTCAGTTCGGGCGACGAGAGGGAGGTGCGTTCTATTCTACCCCTACAGGACCAGATCCTTGAGGACCGTTCTCCGTCGCACTTGCAGACGACTCTCGCCGTCCCGTGCCGCCGGCGACGACGGACCACAGCCCCTCTCGAAGCTTGGCTCCATAGCCGCCGCCTCCGCCACCACCACCACCGCTCGCGTGACCGCTACCGCTGCTGGCAGGACTGCCACCAGACGGAGACCGACCGTGCGCCTTGTGCACCGTCTTGACCAGCGTGACTTTTTCGCTCGCGCTGGAAGACGACCGACGGCGCCCGTTCCGGCGCGATTTGCGCGGCGTGACGTCGCCTTTGGGCGAGCTGTCCCCAGCGGCGGATATCGACAACGGATCAAGGTCTGGGGGCGCGACTTCAGATGGCAGGGGCGCGGAAGCTTCGGTTGCGGGGACGCCTGCCTCCCGTTGCCCATGCGTACTGACGAGCAGCTTTGATGGCCGGATCGTCGAGGCGTTCGAAGTCGACCGAGACGATCTCGTCGTCGTCACCGTCGCCCGTTCTGCCTCTTCATCGTACGGATGTGCCGCTTCGGGTCCTGAGTGCTCAGTCGGGAATGCGTCCCCCTCTGGCACCGAGTGATCCGGAGGCTGCCGATCGTCCTCTTCGTCGGCCGCAAAGGGTCCCGTTGGCAACAGCGTCGAAGCGAGGAAGTCGTCGTGCGAAGGGTCGTACGACAGGCTGAGGATCAGCGTCTTGAGGTTCGGGAGCGTATTTCGCAAGTCGAGGACCGTCAAGCCCTGCGCGTACATCAGCTGTACGGGCGGCAATCACGGTCAGAACTCGGTGCTTCCTCCCTACGCGATAGCAACCAAGGGGGCTCACCTGCTCGATGTTCTTATTGAGGAGGAAGACGCCATAGTCGAACCGGTACTGGTCGACGCCCTTGCCAAAGAGCGGGAACGCCCGCGGCCCTTTCATCATGCTGATCTCGTCCCGGACTGTACTCCTGCTCCCGCAGCTCGTAATCGGGTAACAGAGCGGAACCGACAAGTAGGCCGCGATGAGTTGCGTCACTTGGGCCGCGTAGCCGAGCGCGGACGAGACGGCATCGTCAGAGTACGAGGACGGGAACGTCGAATTCGGGAGCGGGATGCCGAGGATCGAGAACAAGAGGTCGGGCGAGATGCCTTTCGGTGCGGAAAAGACGGGTTCGATTGGAAAGATGTGCGAGAGGAGCGTGATGAGCTGAGTCCGGCGAGTTTGCGCCGACAGCGCGAGTTCGGCATGGGTCTCGCTGCGCGTGTGCCGATCCTCGAGTCAGTGTCTTCGTCTCTCGGCACAGGCTTGCAGGCTGTAGCTCACGCGGCAGCGTGCAGTTCTCGCTGCACCTCGTTGAGGGCCTCGCCGTGTTCCAGATCGAGTATTTGGGCGCGATCGAGTCGGTCCCGCCGTTGCCGCAAGCGAGCACGACGGATATCGAGCTCGTATTGCTCTGCGCAAAAGTCTCAGGGTCAGCGACAAAGGAAGAAGCCTCTCGCGAGGCGCGGCACTACCTTCAGACAACTCGCTGTCGACCGCCTCTTTGACCCCTTCGAGGTCCTCAAGCCGGTCGCGGAGCTCAGCTCTGAGTCGGTCCTGACCATGCGGAAAATAGAGACTCAGCGCCCGCGATCGTTCTCATCCGCTCAGCACCTGCGATCGTTCTCATCCGCGAAAGCACGCAACGAAAAACACACACCTGTGCGGACCACCCTTCCTCCTCATCCCCCATCTCTCGCGCCACCGTTTCTCGCCGGTCCGCGACCTCCCTCTTGATCCCTTCCAGTTCCCACCTCGCCTCGCACAATTTCCTGATGCCCTCCCACCCTGCTGCGCGGACCATTCGCGTCTCCCTCCGACTCTTCTCGAGCACCTCCTGCGCCGCGCGACGGTTTCGACGCCGAACGTGTTCGGCAGGCTCGATCCTGTTGTTCGTCGTCGTCGCCATCGCTCCGAGAGAAGGAGGAGGTCGTGAACGTTGACTGCTGGACCGAGTGGTGCCGAGGGCGGTGGTCGAACCGGACTGAACCGGGTCGTGCGAGGTCAACAACGTGCCGCGACGAGCCCCCGACCGCCCTGACCGTCTCGAACGGATCGTGTCGCTCCTCGGCCTTCGGACGACGGCCCCGTCCGCACCGAGACCGGGGTCAGAAGTATACCCAGCGCCTCCGCCGACTTCCTCGTCCGAACCTCGGAACGGGACCGCGTCGCCAAACTCGCCATCGGCGCCACAGTCCGAACACTCGGAATCGTCGCAGCACTCTTCGAGGTAGTCCGATAACTCGTCCTCAGACCAACTCCGCTGTTGCAGCAGTGGCAGTGACGAGCCCGATGACGACGAGTCGAACCGCGTCGAAGCGGCCGTCGTCCGGGCGCGTCGTTCGGCTCGGAGTCGTCGCCGATGCGCGCGCTCGAGGAGCGGGATCGGGGCCGTAAAGTACTCGATTTCATCCGTGGCCGCTGCGGACGATGTCGAGGGGTCGCTCGGGAATTGAGGGACGACGCCCGACGAAGACATCGCGAACACGAGCGTGTTGGGCGGCAAAGTCGGAAACTCGGTTGGCTGTAGCGAGACAGGGCGGGTCATAGAGCATCAGTACCTGGAGCATCAATGTCTGCTCCGCCGAGCGAGCTCTGCCGCGAGCGCTACAGACTCACATCTCGACCCAGGCTCGTCAATCCCGCCAGGTCGACCTCCCATTCGGCGACGACTCGCCAGTCGTCTTCATCGCCCGTCGCTTTTGCTTTGCCCTTCCCGCCGTCATCCGAGGCTCGAGTCGACCTCGAGCCCCCCTCCTCATCCAAAGTGGTCGGCCGCGCCCACACGGTCGCCTGGATCCGACTCTCGGTCCAGCCCGGCCAGTCCCGCACTTGCTCCGGAAACGCAGGCAGGCCCGCCGTCGGATCCGATGGCATTCCTGAAGAAGCCGACGACCAAGACGGGACGGTGATCTGTTCCGGGTCGAGGAAGAATGTCGCGTGCGTTGCGGCTTGCGAGAGGTCCGAGACGAAGAAGGGTCGAACGGGAGCCGGAGGCGGTGCTAGTGCTGCGGCGACCGGCGAAGCAGGGAACAGAGTGGAGCTGGGAGACTTTGCGGTATGGGAGGGGAAGGAAGGCAACGGCGCAAAGGAATCGGCCGAAACGGTCGTCCGCCTCCGCATCGTCTTTCGGGGTGACGTCGCAAACGCCGACGCTCCGACGGTGGCTGAATCGGTTTTGCGGACCGAGTTGGCGCTACCGCTCCGACTCAAGCCAGGAGCCGGGCCAGGCGCGGACCCTCCTTGCCCTGACCCGCTCGGACGGGCAAACACGCTCCGGACCGATCCGCTCCTCGACCTTCCATGCGCGTGACGGCGATCTGGAAACGAGACTTCGCCTGCTGAAGGCGCGGTTCGAGTCGGTTCCGACGACGAAGAAGGGAAGGTAGTAGCAGCTGCGGCGGGGGGCAAGAGGTGGAGCGAGACGAAGCAGTCGACGAGGCGGTCGTGGAGGGCGGTCCGTCGCCGGTCGGCTTCGGCTTGCGATCGCGTGCGCGGTCGAGAAAGGGCTGGTTCGCGTGCGGGTTTGACGGCGGGATGGCGCGCATCGGGCTGTGACGGAGCGGCAAGGGACGGTGTCCCTTCCGAGGGGGCAGGAGCCTCTTCTGCGATCGTGTCTGCCTCGCCTACTGTCGCATTTAGTACTCGCCGGGATGATCTAGAGGACCCGGACGTCCTCTCGAGGAGCGTTCCGGCGCTGGCGGATCTTCTGAACGCGCCCGTCGGGCGGGACGGTCTCGCCGTGACGTTGCGTGCTTCGTCGCCCGAGGTGATCTGACCCTGCGCTAGTGTCGTTGTGGTGCGAGTGGTGGAGAGCGGTCTGATGCCGTTGAGGGCGCCGGCGGCGCCGTCGTCGAGCCGGCGATCTCGAGTCGAGTCGTCGTCATGGCGGTCCGCGGTCCGAGTCGGTTGGAAACTCGGGTGACTGGGCCGGGTGTCTCGGATCGAGAGGTTCCTGACGAGGATTGCGTTCAACTGGGCGATGCGACGCTGTACGGTGTCGAGGCATACGTAGCCAAAAAAAAGGTGGGGGGGAGGAGCCAAAGTGAGAGACAAAGGTCAGGAACTCCTCCCGGCTGTTTGGGATGGGACTTGAGTGCCAGTGCGCACCTGATTCGGTAGCGTATAGTCTGCGGCGAGGAGTGTCGGGTCGTCGTCAGCAGGCGCCGAGTCGAGTGCCATGACGGCGGCGCGAGAGCGAAGGGTGCCCACGCCCTGGCCCTCAGTCAGGCAGGCTAGTGGTAGGGCAAGCAGATCTTGACCGAGAGCAGCGAGTCGGAAGCTGTACGGGTCGAGGGATTGAGACAGCGACAACAACTCGACGACGGAATCGGTTCGTGGACGACTCCCTCCCTCTTACTCTCCTCTGCAGCCGTGCGCGCACCCTTCAGGCCCATGACCACTGCGGCGACGATGAAGAGCGGCGAGACGCGCGCTGCTCTCCAACAATCGCTCAAGGTGAGTCGCCGTCCGCCCCACTCTCGTACTCTTTTCCCAAACTCACCTCTGTTCGGCAGGCCACGACACTCCAACTGTCGCACATCTTGGCGTATCAATCCAGATTACAATCCCTCGGGACGGCCCACTACGCCCCGCCCGCAACAAAGACCGCGTCGAGGCAACTCGCCGACTCGGTCTCCCAGTTTGACGCCGTCTGCTCCCAAGTCCACCTCCGAATCGTACGCTGGCTCTGACAATCGGCGACACGTCGGACTGACCAAGTATACCACGCAGCTTCGAGCGATCGCCGTCCTCGAACGAGATGTCCGGAGAGCCACCGGCGTCCCTCCTCTCCCCCAAGTCGGGCCTGCTGGCGACTCCGCCACCTCGACGACAGCAGCGCCGCCGATCCCCCACCTCGCACAGCAGGACCCCTCGGCGGACGAAACGGCGACCAGCATGCCCTTCTCCCTACCCGTCTCGACTTTATCCACATTGCCCGCAACGTCAACAGCTCCTCCTCCTCGCGAGTCGCACCCCGCAGTCCTCGATTTGACCGGAGACTCGACGTCCACCGACGACGCCATCATGTCGACCAGTCCCGACCTGCCGTTCCAATTGCCAACATCCGGAGCGGCGGCGGCGGCACCACCACCGCGCCCTTCGGTTCCGTCTGCCGCCCCCGCCAACGATGCGATGCCCGCCTCTTTTCCCGACAGTACCGCCGACGACATCGACGCACTCCTCTCATCGCTCAACATGCCCGCGTTCGCTGCGGCCGCGGCGCCCGCGTCGTCGTCGTCGTCCTCTTCGCTCGGAATTACCAGTTCGAACGCGATCCCAGCAGCGACTTCACTCCCGTTCGACCTGTCGAGTCTCACCGCCATGTCGTCGAGCGCAACCGGAAGTACGGCGAGCAACGCGTTCGACTACTCGTCCCTCTTGCTCGACGTCGTGCCGACGACCACTTCTGCGCCGCCGCCGGCGGTGGCCACCTCGACGACCGGTCTCGGACTGGATGTCTTGCCTCCCGCTCCAGGCCAAGTCAGCAGTGCCCCTTCTTCTGCTTCTTCTTCTTCGGCGGCGGCGGCGACGTTGGCGTCGACTTTGTCGCGGGCCGCCGTACCCGCCGTCAGTAGCAGCATGTCCTCGTTCGCCACGAGCGCAGATACCGCTCCGACCAGTACCAGTGGCGGTCCTCCGCACACGTCGTTCGCCGGCGCCGTACCCGTCGGAGCATCCTCGTCCTTGTCGTCCTCGTCATCCGCGGCTCTCGCGACGTCAGGAACTGCCGCGGCGGTCGCTCCTTCGCTCGGCACGACCGAGGACTTTGATTTCTCGTCGTTCGATTTCGCCAGCCTCGGGATCGGGATCCCTCCTTCTTCTTCGTTCCAGCCTCGACCACAACAACAACAGCAACAACAGCAACCATCTGTTCCGTCTGGGGTCGGTGCGACTGCGACCACGACCGCGGCGCCTTTGGACTTTTCGATCCTCAGTTCAGGGACCGCGACCGGAGGAGGAGGAGGGAATGGCGCCGCTCCTCCTCCTTCTTCAAATTCGACAGGAGCAGCAGCAGGAGCGGGTGGAGCGACGGATTGGTCTTCGATGATGATGTTGCCGACGACGGGCGGTGGCGGAACGACCGACATGATGGACATTGACGAGTTGCTCAAAAGCCTCGGCGGCGCCGGAGGATGAGGAATGTAGCCCCCTTTCGATTCGAAACGGAAATTGGAGGGCTCCCATAGGCCCATGCTTTGCGCATGCTTGTGCGCGGCCCGGATTTGCTGCGGTCAAAGTAAGGTGGGGCGTCACGAGCGACGTGTCTCCCACACAGTGTCCAGGAGCATGATCGTCAGAGTAGGAAAGTTTCTTGCTTGCGAAGCCTGCTACATGCGATGAAAAACGTCGTACATGGGGAAGGGGACAGGGAAAACTTCATACACTGTAGTGCTCGACGTGACAAGCGATTCCACCGATCCGTACCTGTTTCGCCAACGGGATCCGAGCGACAGCGTTCCTCGTCTCGGCCTGTCGATCCAACCGTCAACCGTCACAAAGTGTTCCCAATCATCAGCTTCAGGGCAGACTCCCAGACACGGCGCGTAGGTAAGAAAGTTGGGAACGAGTACGCACCACCATGTTGCCCGGCCCGCAAAGGACGACCGCCATCCCGCCCGTCCTGACGCGGAGCGGTCGACCGTCTTGCCGATCGCGCTCGTCGCGATCGCCGGCTGCCGAGTCGGTCGGTCCGACCGTTTGACCGGTGCAGCATCCGCCGCCCGTCGTGCGGGAGCAACAACCGCCGCAGCTCGGGGAGGAGGTAGACGGTCCGTTTCCCCTTGCGGACGAGTCCTGGGAGGTGCAGCAGGTCGAAGCACCCGGGGCAAGAGTCGGGGCGCCCGAGATGGACGGTAGCTCGACGATTTCGTCGTCGTCGTCGCCTTCGACAGTTGCCTTCTCTTTCCGCCCGCTGCAGCAAGCGGAAGGTCCGACGACCCTGCGCGCCGACAGGGTCGGCATCTCGTCGATCTCGTCCTCCTTCTCCTCCTTCTCGTCGTGTTTCTCACCAGCGCCAACGACCAGCTCGCGAGCGTTCGCAATGCCGCCGCAGCCGCCGACGCATTCCTCCTCGTCGTTCGCGCACAAGCCCGCCGCCTTTCCGGACGCGAGGTCGCCGCACCGGCAGACGGGGTAGCAGTGCCCGCAGGGGGCGAGAGCGCGATCGACCGATTCGCTTACGATGTCGCGCAGGGAGGGGCGGATATACGAGATCGTGGCGACCTTGGCGAGTTGAGCGATAGGCGACTCTCGTAGCTGAGGTCGGGCCGCACCTTCGATGCCGGCGTCGGAAGAAGGGGACGCCGCGTCCGGTACAGCTGCCGTGAGGGTCTCATCGCACGTGACGAACGCGCGCACGATGACGCGGACCGCACTCGTCTCGACCGCCTTGAGCACCTCGCTCAACCGTTCCGCGAACCAGGCCAGGTGCGCACTCTGCCTGACGAACCAGACGACCTCGATTCGTCCCGCACCGCTGCGCGCGCTCAGTCGCTGGCCGACGATCGACTCGAGGACGCCGAGCGTGAACGACATGCCGCTGCCGCCGGCGACGAGGACGACCGTCTCGATCTCCGTCCCGAGCAAAGAGGCTTCGTGCGCTGGCACGCCGCCATATGGACCTTCGAACAGGCACGGGAGGTACACCTTGCGAGGCTTGGCTGGCGTGCTTGAGCGGGTCGGTATAGGCGTTGCGGCTTCGACGACGTGACGGTATAGATCGTCGGACCAGGTCCCCGGCCCGCACGAGCGGGAGTACAGCTCGATACCGCGGTCCGACTCGGGCGAGAGGGAATGAGAAACAGGTGCCGTCGCGATGCTGAGTGGGTGCGCTTCGAATGGCCGGACAGCCCCACGCAGACCGGCTGCGAGGGACACAGCCAACCGACGGACTCGGCTCGCCTTGGCTTCGGTCGTCGGTGAAGGCGGCACAAAGAACAATCGCACGAGAAGGTGCTGTCCGCCGCGCCAGCCGCCTGCGATGCCCGGCATCGAAAGCTTGACCATGCCGCCTTCGAGCGCTTCAGCCTCGACCCAGCGAACGCGCATCGAAGCGATCCGCCCGAGGACGTCCGAGGCGTAAATCCCAATGACGATATAAGTCGCCCACGGTCCAGCGTAGACTGTGTGCCGGTTGATCGAGACGAGGAATCCGATCAGGCCGACGTAGTGCAGGAGGACGAAGATCGGGTATGAGAAGCGGCGCATGGGCGGGAGCGACGAGACAACGATGACGAGGAGGAACGCGAGAGCTGCGAGGCCGCGGCGTTCCTTCTCGCCGGCGAGAAAGTCGGTTCGCGCTGCGCCCGAGTACTGCGGACGTAAAAACGGGTCAGCCTCGCTGGTCTCACGTATAGAGCAAAGAGCCGCTCACCTGTATGGTCCAGAAGTAGAAATGCAGGAGGACGAGCAGCACCATCATGCGGCCGAGCCACCTATGCAAAAAGTTGACGGCGGTCCAGCCTCTCCCGACGACCCAAGCGATCGGTCCGTTCTTGACGCTGAGAACGAAGATCGGCGGCAAACATGCGAGGGCGAGGAAGCCGAACCGGTTCGGATTGGCGCGCAATTCGGATTGCGGCAGGAGGGCGGCGAGAATGAAGGCTGGGATGAGGAGGGCCCAGGCGAAGTGGCCGACGCTTCCCGGGAGGTAACTCCGCGCCGGATGGCAAGATGGCGCAGCGCGGGCACGGGAAGGGAGGACGCGGGAGCAGATGGAAGGTATGGGCGGGGTGCGCCGCGAGACAGAGCGCACGAGCGCCGTCAAGGTAAGAACCGGCGCCTGGATTGCGGCCAAAGGCCTGCTCCGGACTGGTTCCCGCGCATGACTGGCAGCCCGGTTTGAGTCAAGTGGCGTGTAGTTGCCTTCTCCTCGCTCGTACACGCCGAACAAGCCTGCAAACCGCGCTGCGAGGCCGGTCCGAGACCATTCGGCGCGCCTTGCCGAGGCGATCAGGACCGGGAGGCGCCACAAGACGACGAGGGCGAGCGTTCCGGACCAAGCCGCAGTGAAGTAGCGTTGGAAGCGCGGATCGGTCGTATACGAGTCGTAGACTGCGCAGGGTAGATGCGAGCGTCAGTGGTGAGCGTTGCCAGCAGGCATGGACGGCGGTTACAGTGGGTGTGCAAACTCACTCTTCCATCCGCCGCAGGGTTCCGGCAGACCGGCGGCGCTCCAGCAGACGGACATGATTGCCGCGCGCTGTC
Organism: Rhodotorula taiwanensis; assembly: GCA_002922495.1. Taxonomy (NCBI): domain Eukaryota; kingdom Fungi; phylum Basidiomycota; class Microbotryomycetes; order Sporidiobolales; family Sporidiobolaceae; genus Rhodotorula; species Rhodotorula taiwanensis. The sequence goes on along the minus strand of PJQD01000058.1, from coordinate 1,179 downwards.
AAGGAGGCCGAGGAGACGCGGCTGACACCGCTGAAGCGCCTGCGTTCGCTTGATCGGCGGCGGGTTTCGATATTGCCGCCTTTCGAGAACGCAAGAGAGGCGGAGACGGGCGAGGAGCGTTCAGTTGGGCTGGGAAGAGGTCTTCTCCGGTTCTAAGGCGGCCAGGAAGCCGTTGTACGTCTGCCTTGAGCGTCGCGAGTGCGAAGAGCGAGGAGCCGCTCCGTCCGAAGGGCAGAATCTGGCGCGCGGTCGAAACTCTCGTTTCTGCCCCAAAATGACGGTTTCGCTCGCTTCGGCTCTTTCTCGGCAAGGTTCTCCCTCGACCATACAGGCCAACCACGAGCACGATGGACCACGCTAGCATGTCGGACATGTCGGGAATGGGAATGGGTGAGTCTCTCTGTGCCAAGTCAGAGCGCTTCTTGAGGCTGATACTCCGCGCGGCAGACTCGGGCATGTCAAACTCGACGACAGCGATGCACATGGCCACTGCGTTTACGACAGCGCTCGGCTCGTCCAACTTGTGGTTCACCGGCTGGACTCCTTCCTCCGCCGGCGCGACGTTCGGCGCCTGCCTCGGACTCGCGTTCCTCGCCGCCTTGTCGAGATTCCTCTCGGCCGTCAAGGTCTGCGCAGAGATCGCGTGGGCGCAAAACTTGCACCAGCGGAGGTCCCGCGTCAACGCAGCGCGGAGCGGACCGATCGCCTTGCCGGACGACGCCGTCAAGACGGAAGGGCAAGATCAAGGCAACGGCATTCCCGCCTACTCGCGATCTCCGGTCACCCTCTCCCCTTCCTCATCTTCCCTCGCGTCTGCGCCCGCGCGCTCGTCCGAGGACCGTCCGCCCTTCTCGCCACCTTTCTCCCTTGCGATCGATCTTCCGCGTTCGCTCCTCTTTGGCCTCCAAGCCTTCATCGCTTACCTCCTCATGTTGGCCGTCATGACTTTCAACGCCTACTTCTTGATCGCGATCCTCGTCGGGCTCGTCGGCGGCGAAATGGCGTTCGGGCGGTACATCGCCTTGCTCGGCTACGGGGCGCAAGCGCACGGCGGACACGGGTTCGACGGCACGCACTAGAAGCGCCGCAGCGCTCGGAGGTACTGTACTGCTCTTGTAATCATCTCGCATATGCTACGTCTCTTCGATGGGAGTATGCTTTTTGGAAAAGGGGGGGGGG